>OX940789.1:72379449-72775704 GCA_954870985.1 Trifolium fragiferum | reverse complement strand
TCTCTCTCTCTCTCTCTCTCTCTCTCTCTCTCTCTCCTCTCTCATCTCTCTCTCTCCTCTCTCTCTCTCTCTCTCTCTCCTCTCTCTCCTCTCTCTCTCTCTCTCTCTCTCCTCTCTCCTCTCTCTCTCTCTCTCCTCTCTCTCTCTCTCTCTCTCTCTCTCTCTCTCTCTCTCTCTCTCTCTCTCTCTCTCTCTTCTCTCTCTCTCTCTCTCTCTCTCTCTCTCTCTCTCTCTCTCTCTCTCTCTCTCTCTCTCTCTCTCTCTCTCTCTCTCTCTCTCTCTCTCTCTCTCTCTCTCTCTCTCTCTCTCTCTCTCTTCTCTCTCTCTCTCTCTCTTCTCTCTCTCTCTCTCTCTCTCTCTCTCTCTCCTCTCTCGGTATTTTCTAGTATTCTTGCTCCTATTAGTGCTTTGCTTTGATTATTCAGGTTTTCATCGTATCCGGGCTTGTCTTGAGTACTTTATTTACTAATATACTGTCTAAAATACTACAGAAATTCATGTCATCACATGTGAAGCCATATCAATTCTCTTGGTTCAATTTGGGCTTCCTGGTTTGGCTCCTTACGGAGTTTGTTTGATGGGTTGTTGGCTCGAAAAGGCTTTATGTAACGACCCAAATTTATTTATTAGAGTTATTTAGAATTATTAGCATTTTATAGTTATTATATATTTGGTTAGTGATTAATTATGTGTTGTTGTGCTAAAATAGGAAATAGTAGAGAACATATGGTTATTTGGGTTAATAAATAGAATAAGAGAATAGTAAAGAATTGGGCTTTTGTATTAATGGGCTTAGGTTAATGAGAAGAGGGCATATTGGTCTTTTGAAGATTAGGTTAGATTGGTGAGAAAGCGAGTAGAGTTGTCATAACTCAATCTCTCATTTTGTGAAGAGTGAGGTAGAAAGAAAAAGTGAAGAAAGAAGAGAAGAGAAAGGAGGAGTAGAGGTTTGAAGAGAATGACTAAAGAATCAACTTATTAAGGTAAGAGAGTGGTTGTAAATTCATTGAGACAGCTTTTAGTACTTTAGTCTCAAATTCTCATTGTTGGTGGTCGAACACATTTCTTTGTTTGGGCATCGACTAATCTGTTGTATTTTCTTGATGGTACTTGGTTACTCTTTGTAAACATTTTTAGGTCTCCTTGCCACTTCTTGTGCTGAGGCGTGTAACATCCCAATATTTCACCTATGATTTTCTTAATATTTTCTTGATTTATTATTTAAAAAAAAATTATTATAGCACCTTTAATTAGTTTATCAATTTGATGTAGAAATTATATGATGGTCTCTTTTTGCTTGACTAGTTATTGGATAAATAAATTTTATAGTAATTATCTTATATTCCATTTTATTTATATTTTTTTAGTATTTGATGAGATAATGGTCATTGAATTATTTAGCTATGTTATCAATATTATTATTATTATTATTATTATTATTATTATTATTATTATTATTATTATCATTGTTATCATTATTATTATAATTATAATAGTAACTATCATTTCTTAAATGTCATTGTGTTTTTATTCCCGATTTTAATTGTTAATCATAGAGAATAATTTAAATGTTGATTTTCTCCTTTTAATGTGGTCTTACTAATTAATTATTTCTTTAACAAACTTTGCCTACCATTTAGACCATGTGATAATCATGAATGCCTTAGTTTTCTCTAATAACATAAAACTTGTTCCTTGATATATAGAACGTGGTACCAAGCACACCCACGTTGCTATACCTCCTATATCCGTTTTCCCTAATCAGTTTAGAGGGAAAAGCACTGATTGAATAGCAACCTTAATCACTAATCAGGCTTCACCTTCCTTTTTGCATCAAAATGCAATGTGCAAACAAATGGCCTTCAATATACTAGCCATGGTTACCGTTTCTCTGTCTCTCACATGTAATGGATTACTCCTAATTTCATAAACCATGCACACTTATCATATGACACTCAATTACCTCTCTAGTCCCAATTGTAACAGATCAATGATACTTGTAATCTCTCACACTGCAGCATTATCTTTATGATTTTCTGCCTATCCATTCAATATACCTTTTACGCCTCACTCTTCTCCAATTACATTGGTTAGCTTCGGGAGACGCGGTTGGATTGTCGAAACAAAACTCTAAAATATTGAGAAATATCGTGTGAGCACTATAGCTGCAAATTTAGCTTAGAGTCGTATATGCTCGGAAGGAAACGGCCAAGGTAAGGGTTTTTCCCCATACACTCATGCACTTATGGTTTATGTTATAAATTAATAATGAAATAGTTAACCGATGGAGATGAATGATAATAGATGGAATGATAGAGAAATTATTTTTATAACATTTTATGCTATTTCAATATATTAAGAGTTATGTGTGTGTGTGGTTGATTGTATATGTTTTCGATTAAATGATGAATTTCTGAAGTTTGAAAGAAAGGGTTTAAACTTTCAATTGGTTAATGGTGTTGGTTTTAAAAGAAAATATCTATAATATGCATAGCATGGTATATAGGGGTTTGATAGGTTGCTTCGGAATAATACCCAATGGTGGGGTACCGAACCTTAATACCCAGGTGGGGTATTGTGTTCAGGTGGGACTTTTTGCTCTGCGGAGAGGTGATATCCGGATCATTGTAGTTAGTTGCATTTCATGCATTATTAATTGGTATAAGGGGTTATTAAAAATAGTTTCTTTCATCAATTTTATTTGATTTCTTCTTTATGGTTGACCATTTTATTATTATTTTGTCACATTGACCTTCCGTTCGGCATGTTTCAATTTGGATAAGGAAATTGACTCTTACATTAAATATGGTTGTAGGTACCAAAGATGTGTGAAGTTGGTACAAATATGACTTATTAATAAGCCTTTTACTTCAGTGGAAACAATACCAGATGCAAAAAGAAATATGAAGTACCTTTTACAACTGATTTCAATTTTACCTGAATTAAAAAATACAAAGATATAACCTTTTACATCTGGCCATAATAGCCCCAGAAGCAAATCAAAATGCGGTGGTAATTCTGTAATTATTATTAAAATTGTCTACATTGATTTTAATTCTGATGATATTATCTCAGAGGTAAAAGCTCTTTTTGTTTTGTTTGAAAGGAAAATTACTCGATACCTCACAATCTCTTCCTCTCTCGTCCTCGCGAACTCACGCATACAAACCCTAACGTACTCTTCCTCTCGATCTCGTCCTCAATCGCTCTCTTCCTCTCTCGTCCTCAATCAATCGCTCTTGCTCTCCTAGAATCGCAAACAGGTATGCTCTTGCTCTCTCTACTTGAATGTTATGTGGGGTGTTTTACTTGAATTTTATAATTATGTTTCAAGAAAATTAGTGATGACACTTGTAGTAGTGATGAGAAAATATCAACCGTAATATTTGCTTGTCCCGTTAAACCCTCTCTGGTGCGTTGGCGTCCGTTTGATCAGTTAGGGGCTGAGTTTATTTGGTCCATGCTGAAAACTTGAATGAACTTTGGTTAAGACAGAAGGCAGCATTATCTTATTAAATAAACTAAATAACTCAGCCCCTAAGAATTTCTAGACTGATTTGGTCTTTTCAACTGTGATACGTGGTTTGCAGGCTAGAAGATCATAAAGATCCATTTTGGCCATGTCAAGGATGTTTAGGATACAATTTTTACCTTATCATGTAAAAATATTTATCTATCATTTGAATTCCAAAACCTCTTATCGTGTAAAATATTCATCTATCATTTGAAGTTCAAAACCTCTAATCAAATTGTGCAGGAGAAAGGAGTTGGAGCTAGTGCAACCTCCTCCTTGTCAGTACCAAAGAATAGATGCGGATTTCAAATCATCATTAGTAAAAGTACACATTTTGAACCTTATCATGTAAGATTGTTTATACAAATTATACTCATTTTTCACATTCAAACAACACATTTTGACTTTTCTGAAGGTAACTGCTCATGACTGAGTTGATTATTCATTTGCTTATACTTAATTTCATTTGCTTGTCGAGCAGGTATAATCATCTCAAACTAAGCTTTAGTCTCAGGGTATGTGCTAAGTATTTTGATAGATTATGATATATTTTAAATATGATGCTTTATGACATAATAAGTAACATTATAACTTACTGATGAGTGTTGTTTTACTTTGACTTTGAATAATTTGACAAGGTTGATGCATGTTAAGTTGAGACTATTTTATGCAAAAATTTCTTCAAATTTTGGGACTGGTTTATGCAGGATTTTTTGGGGATTTGAGATTGATTTATTCAAGATTTATGGGACTAGCTTATGCAGGTTTCATTGGACTAGTTAAAATCTTGTTCTTTGTTTTGTTTTGTTTAGGGACTGTCAATTATGTGCAGGGTGTAAGTTGTTTGGAGGTATGCTTTTAGAGTGTTACTTTCATTAAAGACTTGTGAATTTTAAATAGGTGGCTGAAAAGGAATTTTAAATAGTACTTGGCATTGATGAAGTTGAGGTAGGACTATTTCCTACTCTGCATTTTAGACATGTAAATTAAGTACAGGTGGTGATGGTTCTAATGAAGAAAAGGAAATGGGTTTGACACTAAGCATTAAAGGTAGCCAATTTAAGTATTCTAATATGCAGCTTCAGTTAGAAGGTTGATACAAGTCTGATTGGGTAGAGGGAGTTGAAAATGGTATATTAGTTTCTACTTTATTCTTTTGATTTTTGTGTTCCAGACTTTTATGTTCTAGTATTTTAGAACTTTACTCATCTATTTTTTGCATCTTGCCTTGATAGTACTTTCCTTTGATTTTTGCTGTGCATTTGACATTTGGATATTGGTAAAAAAAGCTCTGTTATTCACTGTTTCTCTTTTTCTATGTCATCCATGCTAGTCTTATATTGAGGCATGTTAAGTTCTTCAAACTTTCTAATATATATAGTCTTTAAATTGATTATGGTTTTCCGATTAATTACTTGAGTCTCCTAAATTGATTATGATATGTGAAATTGTGATTTGATTTTTGTCTTGTCATTTTGCAGGTTGTTGATATGGGGAAAGAATAATACAATTGAGACATTAAGAAAAGAAAAACAAGTACATGAGTGGAAAAGGTTGAGCATTGTCATGTTCAAGTTTCTTAGTTATGACCAACTAGGTACTTTGATTTTGTGCTTATAAGTAAAAGTGAAAGATACTTGCATATTTGTGGCCATGTTTTCAAAGGTTTTCTTTATGATCATGGTGTTGAGAATAGAGAAGTTTATCCAAATCTTCATCACCAATGTTAGATCCTTCTCACGATGTTTATATCCAACAGCTTCAAGTGGTGTTGGAGGATTACTAGGATGTTCAGCTTATGGTAATCAAATAAATTGAACTTACTAATATATATATATATATATATATGTTAGTATGGTGAACTATTAGATTTTTTTTTTTAAAAAAATGTTTTTTAAATAAATAAAAAAAATGCAGGATTTTTTTTTAAAAAAAGTGAACAGTTTACATCTGGCAGAAGTACGAATCAGATGTAAAAAGTGCACTTTTTACAACTGACGGAGCCAGTTGTAAAAAGTACCCAACTTACTATAACTCGTAGGCTTACAACTGACTTTTGCCAGATGTAAAAGGTGCTTTTCGCCAGATGTAAAAAGTGTTTTCTGCACTAGTTGATGTGTTGCTTGTACGTGCGCTGGGATAAATAAAAAGAGGTTTTTGAACATTTTTAGAGCTTGTAAATTTAACATATTTTAAAGTTGATTACTTGTAATAATTGAATTTAATAAGTTTTCTTAAATTTTCCAATAATTAATGATCTTGAAATTTTGAAAAGATAATGATGTTGACCTGTTTTTAAAACAATGTGGCATTTTTCAAAAATGAATAATAGAATTAATCTTAATGTCTCGGACTAAAAATCCGGGATGTTACAAGGCGGCCCCTCGGTTTAAATACATTTCATTTTTTCCTGTTCAAAAAAATTCATTGAGATGGTTTATAGAGAGGGGAAAAGGACTCTTCTCCATTCTCAAACTTTCTCATCTCTAGGTTGGGGTTGGGTTTTTGCGAATGTGTTTTATTTTGTTAATTTGATTGATTGATGAATGTTCATGTTATGTATGGATCATTGAATATTTTATATGAACTTCCATGATTCTATGTTTCCATTGATATCTTATTGTCATAAATGAGTAGTATGATAATGGGTTTGTTGATTAAATGAGTTGTATGATTAAATGAGTTCTAATTCTTCATTTCAGTTGCTTTTTAGTTGTTTGAGTTGGAATAAGTGATTTTACCCATATGTATGCTTGGAATATGTTGTGTAAAGATCATGCTTGGATTATGTTGTTTTGGTATATAATTGTAATACTTTGTTAATTGAATTAAGAACTTAGTATATGTAATTGAGTTAGAATTAATGAATTGATGAGTAATTATTGAAGTATGAATTGATATTCATTTTGGGTGATTATGATGTGATGTGTTTGGATTTTATATGAGTTTATGATGTTGATGTTTTATGATGATGAATTGAGTTGATGTTTTATGATAACCTTTACCTTTACTTTGTTCATTGTGTTATCCAACTGAGAATTCAGTTGTGTAACCTCATCAGTTAACTCAGCAATTTTCTTCAGCCCTTCATCTCTCTCAGTCATGAGTTGATTGATGGTCTTCTTCTGCTTATGTAATGTCTTGCAAATTTCCAAGTCCTTTTCATATACTTCTTTATAAGTAACAAGCAGGTCATCATATCATAAGTCCTCGTCATTAGATTCAGCATCTGAGGTGCAGACACCAATCAGTGCAGTCATTATTTAGCTGACTCATTCTCACCTTCAGAGTCATCTTCATCAGACCAAGATACCACAAAACTCTTCTTTTGCTTCTTGAGATAGGTAGCACATTATGTTCTAATGTGACCAAATCCCTCACATTCATGACACTGAACACCTTTGGATTGAGATGTCTTCTCATCACTTCTTCCTTTCTTGAACCTATCAGACTGAGTGCTGATGTTGAATCGGATGTTCTGTCCATTTGGTTTCTGCTTTCCATCATCTTGTTTCCAAGCTTGTTTGAATTTTCTTCCAATCATAGCTACAGCTTCTGAGAATCCATCATCTTCATCCATATCGTCTTGAGATTCACAGTCATCAGTGTTAGACATAAAGGCAATACTTTTGTTCTTCTTGTCACCCCTATCATTGATGGCTACCTCAAAGGTTTCAAGAGATCCAATCAGCTCATCAACCTTCATAGTGTTGATGTCTTATGCCTCCTCTATTGCAGTTACCGTCATGTCAAATCTTTTTGACAAAGACCTGAGTATCTTCCTTACTAGCTTAGCATCAGGCATTTTTTAACCAAGTACATCAAAGGAATTGGCAATGTCCAGGATGTTCATATAGAAGTCATGAACACTTTCTTCTTCCTTCATCTTCAAGCTTTCAAACTTTGTAGTAAGTAATTGAAGTCTCATGAACAGTCTCCAAAATATCCCAAGCATCTTTTGCAATGACACACTTCTTGATCAACCGAAACATGCTCCTATCCATTTCATTGAACAAGGCATTTGTGGCCTTTGAATTGTAAGTGGACATGTTCTTCCTTGGACCATTCAAGTTCTGGTTTCAGCACACCAGTCTGGTTACAACCATCTTTATATGTAACCACTGGATGTTCGCAGCCTGATATGATGGCTCTCCAAACCTGAGCACCAATGGATTTGAGGAACGCAGCCATACGTGATTTCCAATAGTCATAGTTTGTACCATCCAGAAGTGGT
Organism: Trifolium fragiferum; assembly: GCA_954870985.1. Taxonomy (NCBI): domain Eukaryota; kingdom Viridiplantae; phylum Streptophyta; class Magnoliopsida; order Fabales; family Fabaceae; genus Trifolium; species Trifolium fragiferum. Next base: position 72,767,956 of record OX940789.1, on the reverse strand, counting down.
GGTCTATTCACAAACCCTCCTTCCTTCTCCATTATACCGGAAAATATCTTCCCTGAGTCTCACCCTAAAACAGGCAGGGTGCCTACTCTGATGCCATTTGAAATTCCGGCACGCATGAATTGAATGTTCGATGTAATGTTCCAACACTATAAATGTTTTACGCGATGTTGGAACATTCACAGATACGCACACTATCTTAACAACACAAATTAAACAAGAGGCAATAAAGGACACGGGTTATTTGTTAACCCAATCCGGAGCACAACAGCTACCTATTTTCGGGGATACCAATCCAGGAGTGAAATCCACTATAATAGTCCTAGTCCTAAGCTCTCAGTAAACCTCCAGTTTACACTTATGACCTAGAAACTACCCGTGCAACTTCAACCTAGGAACTCTTAAGTCTGAGATCTCATCTCACCTCCTACCAAATCACACAACTCGTGATTACAACTTAACAGGATATAAAGATTGAAAACACTTTCAAAAACAAACTAACTCCGTACTTCAAAACTTAGGAGTAGTATACAAGATTACAACACAACCTAAGTCCTAGTCTTGCATCAAGGTGACACAAGGTAGGCTCACAACAAAGACTAACTCAAAACCCTAATGCAAACACTTATTGCAATACAATTAACACACACACACGCACACACGTGACCTAATTAGGTTTTACACAAAAGTTTAAATACTTAGGTCTTCATGGACTTCTTCATATGTTGGGCTTCAAGTCTTCTAAAACATTTCCAGCTCGCACATGATAGTATAAAATAATATGTTTCCTTAAACTAGTAGAGATATGTTTTAGGAAATAAATGCTTAAGATACTCTGACTATGCACACGTAATAAGAGCATGGAATATAGGCGTGGATTCCATAAATAGACAAAGGCACATTTATGAGACGCGCTTACAGCAAAACCTGGATGTGTATCCAGATGTTGAAACATTGCATAAAACATTTTCATGTAACTTTATTTTACCAAAATAAGCCAACATACAAAACACTAACAAGGACAAATGGATAATGATGTTGGACATGATTTTTTAGTGGCACAGGAGTACAAATATGCAGTTGTCGTACTATTTTGTTGTGTGTGTGTGTGCGCGCGCGTGTGTGCGTGTGTGTGAGACATCCAAATTAAGCTAATGCCCAATTAGTTGTTACACCCTTTTGAAAATAGCTCTTTATACCCCCTTTCATATGCTTATGGGGCCTTCAAAATTCCTAAATTGCCTTTTATATTTCAACTCGAAAAAACATTCCAAGCTGTTTAAAAGATATCTTTTGTTCGATACCTTCTGAAAGTTACACTCCAATTGCATATCAGATTGTAACCTTCAAACCAAGTCAATATATGTTGACTTGGTTATATTATTTCTAACTTGACAAATATTATGCACAAAGATTAGAAAACAATTTTGGACTATAAACAAAAACATGAATCCAAGTATATTTTGTTAATCTCTTATATAAATTCATGGTATTATATAGTAAGAATAATAATATCAAGATAATTAAATGGTTTTTTTAAGTAACAATTTTATGCAATCCATGCAAATCAACATTAAATAATTGAACCAAACTTTAACCATAGATCAATGTACAAAATTCTACTATCTGAAAATACTGATCAATATATAATACAACATAGCTAAAAGGTTTGGTATAAATATTCCTACTTCCTAAAAAGCAATTACATCTTCCAAAACCTCACATGACAAAATACTAATAATCTTCTAATACAAGATTCAATTTGTTTGTAAACAATGCAAAAAAAAATTCTACACATCCTTTGGAGTATATATAAATATATATGCCTGCACTTGTGATCATTTTGAAATTATAAGATCTCTTTGCTTTAAAATATACCCTTTTGGATGAATGTGACAAATCCGAAAAAGAAATTAGAATTTCACACTCTTAAAGGAAGTATGTGAGTTGTTGTTTCTTCCTTGAACCACCTTCTCCGTACAATTCGTTCCATTGTTTTAGCTCGGCCATTACTGATCCTTCTGACGCAAAACTCGCAGCAACCTGCATATAAACATACATCGATAATCGATAAATAAATACATGTAGATTGAACACATATCTAGTGGCTATCTAGTGCCAATATCATGATTCCATATGATAAATTAAGTGTTTGTTCAAATTCCGCTACACTTTAGTTGTGTAACCGCTATTTGACAACACTTTGCACTAAATTGTGGATGTATTGCAGAATAATAGCGATTTGTGAAAATTCCGCTACGCTAAAGTGCAACTTGAAGATGTTAAGTGAATGATTTTTTGTTCATCATACCTGATTCTTAGCTTGTTTCATGTCTTCCATGTTTAAAGACCTCAAGGTAATTTCTCGTTCTTCGTTATCATTACTATTTGAAGCATCTTCTGAGCTGCTGACACTTTCGACCTCTTTTTTCTTCTTTTCCTGATATACGATGCAATCGATAATTATTATATTTTCAGCTCATAACTAATATACACATTGGATAGAGAAATTTAAAACAGTTTTTTTTCGAAAATACCATTTCCTTATTTCGCTCCTGCTGTATTAACTCCCTAACAGGTCGATACGCGGCAGTGATGCACAAATTCTGTTTACAGAAAATTAGAAATTAATTTTAGCACATAAAAAACAATAAAACTAATCAATCTGTCGAAAAATTTACCTTAAGATCACTTCCACTAAATCCTTCTGTCATGGTTGCTAATTCTTTGAAATCTAAGTTTTCGTGTTTTTCCTTTGACAGAAGAGTTTTAAGGATCATTTCCCTATTCTCAACAGATGGTAGACTAACCATGATCCTGCTCAACATTAAAAAATTGTCGAAATATCAGTCACAAATCCGAAAAAGAAAATAATAATTTATCTGAAAAGAAAATGAGTGTTCATAATTGATGAATATTTTTTATGAAGAGATGAAAACAACACTTTTTTTATGGTATCCACAAGAGACAGAAACTGTTGCTAAAAGATTTGTTTTCAGAGGGATCCATGTGCAAAATAAGTGTGGACACCTCAGAACAATAAACTACTTAAATTAATAGATAAAATAATTGAGATTCCAAGCTTCTTTCTCAATAAAAAAATTTATGGAATGTATTTTAATTATGAATTTTCATGTGTTTTATTGTCATCCAGCTGTTGATCTATACCTATATATCAAATTTGTCGCCGTGAGTTTTAGCTCAGTTGGTATGGACATTATATATGCAGGGACACTTGTTCACCTTAAGGGTGGAATTTCTAGCCACTATGCTACTTGACAAAAAAAAACGGTATATCAAATTTTGTTATAACCCTATTTTTTTCAAATTTTACGGTGATTTAAAATATTTTATTTATAATTATTTCCTACTTTATGCAATCAATGCAGAAAAAAACACGAAGAAATGAGAGACCGAAAAAATGGACAGACGTGCATATTAGTGGGCGTCAGCATGCTAGTAATGAAAATGATCAATGCAAAAACAATACAAATATGTGGTCCTACCTGCGCTCGAATCGTCTTATGATTGCTTCATCGAGATCAAATGGTCTGTTTGTAGCTGCAAGAACAAGAATCTGTTCATTAGGTCCTGATAATAATCCATCCCAATGTGTCATGAATTCATTTTTAATCTTCCTCATGGCCTCATGTTCTCCAACTCGAGTACGCTGACCGAGCATGCTATCAACTTCATCCACAAATATAATAGTCGGAGCAACCTTAGCTGCTAGCGTGAACAAAGCTCGGACATTCTTTTCGTCTTCTCCGAACCATTTCGAAGTGATGGTGGACATTGATACGTTAATGAAACTTGCTCCTGCTTCGTTCGCGATCGCTTTTGCTAGCATTGTTTTTCCAGTTCCGGGAGGTCCGAAAAGAAGTATGCCTCTACATGGCTTTAGAAGTCCACCTTTGAAAAGGTCTGGTCTTCTAAGGGGAAGCATTACTAGCTCTTGAAGTGATTCCTTTATCTCATCCAATGCACCGATATCTGCGAATGTAACACCTATCTCATTTGCAGGGATAACCTCTGGTCTAATTCGCTTTTCGAATTCGTTGTCAGGAACTTCCTGCAATTACACAAACGACTTATAGAGTCTGAGGTGCCGAGAAGCATTATACATGCTTAGGTTTTTGAGAAAATTGATCTTACCACTTTTGCAGGAGTAGAATTTTCGCCTTCTTTTTTCGTTACAGGGATTGATGTCTCATTTTTGTTTTCAGGTGCTTGGTTGTCACTCCGAACATCATTCTTCGCACCGGCAATATCTTCAACATTTTCCTAACATTAACGGAAACAAATCGATAAATAAATATATAATGAGAAGCAATCTTCATCATTCATTTTTTTCTAGTTTTTTCATTATTTCAATTTTAGCTATTGACAAGAAAATAAAAACTATTTACAAATTTGATATATTTACAAATATACCTTATTCGAATCATTAGTCTTTAGATTTCCGCTACTCTTGCCTTCTTGGAATAAACTCAATCCTTGAGACAAACTGTCCACAATATACAAGATCAGGATAACATGAAAATCTTGTCGTGGAATCGATTTCTCGAACAATCATAGAAGAAGAAGATATTTACCTATTTGCCGAGATAACTAGCTTTCCGTTTCGGTATTCAGGTTCTTTGGTATGCATCAAATGGTAAGAAATCGCAGATACAACAACTTCTTCAATATAATTACTAAGTATCATAGTGTCTGCATGGCATATTGAATTCAAGTCGTCACAGTCAATGTCGTTTTCTGCAAGAACTTCAGCAATGTGGTTACGAGTATCTTGAAACTGAATGATTTTCATGTCTTCTTCGAGTTGGCATTTCCAACTACCAAGATGAATTTCATCTTCAGGAGCTTTGATCTGAATGTTATAAGGGAATAACCTAGCGATCCTTTCGTCTAATTCTTTGCAATCATCATCTAAATCTAATAATATCTGAGAACCGAGTATCAATACCGAGCCTGATATTTTCTTTATCATTTTTTGTAGTAAATTAAATAACTTCGGTGATCTAAGAACAAGCTTCTCAACATCCCTTATGTATAAAATGATGGAATCGGTTCCTGAGATAGAAACCAAAACCTGTGCAAAAATGAAAACAGCCATGTAACGAATTCGTTAATCGTTATACACGTCTCATTTAAATGTTTACATGATTTCAAATATTGTGTTTGTATTAAATCACCTTGTAAAGTGATTGCACAAAGAGCTTTTCGTCAAAACACAAGCTACTTGTGCGTCTTAAAGGAGCTGAAAACATAATTCAAACTATCAAAATCGATCTTTCGGGTGATCAAACCTAAATATGGTTAACAAGGTAACATGTAGTTCTACATTATAACCTGGATTTATTGAACCACTTTGGGAAGAACTGCTACTTAGATCTGACGCAGCAGAGGCATTCCTCCGAAGCCTTGGAAGATTATTCGAACTATCAACGGTTTGTTGACGGAGAGTTCCTTCAAAAGAAATTATCAGTAAACTTCAAATGAAGAAATAGTTCTACAAATTAAGTAATATCATACTTTTGAAAAACTTCAGTGTTACTTCCTCTAGTACCTCTAGTTTCGCCGGTTGAAGACATCATTGAAAACGAACCAAACAAACCGGACATTCGCTCCATAGTCATCTCGGATATCGACCTTCTCAAAGACTACACAAAAATATCCAAATGAGTCACAAATTCTCACCAAGATAACAACTAAACATTTGCGATTGGTCTTTTTCGAGGCATATGCGGAATGAAGCTAACAAGTTGCGACTAGGACTTACCGGTACTTTTCTTGGTAATCCAAATCTGTTCTGCAACTGTACAAGGGAAACCACGAAATGCGTGAATATGTATATGTATATAAACCAGTTATAGTGAATAAAATGATAAACTATACATTAAAAATATACCTTCAGAGAGAAATCAGTAATATCTAACAATAGCAACTTCGATTCGAAGTAATGAGCTAAAGCTTTGCCAAGCATTTGCTGATAAAGTTCTTCAAAATATAAAAATAAAATAAAAAATAACTAGTATTAGTAAATACAAGTTGAAAATCGAAAAAAAAAATATTAAAAATAAAAAATTTATGCACGATTTTAATAAACTATTGTAAATAATATACCTGCAGGACCGGAGAGTAAAATCGCCCTGCTTGCTGGTGAGAGGTTTCTGGTGTGCTTGGAAAAGTTAAGATGTTTTAAATGAACATATGCAGCACTTGTCAACAAAACTCGAGTTCTTTCGCTGAAAATTCCATATAAAAAAACCATAAGATAGTGTAATCATTAAAACAAAACATATGTGATTGATTCAGGAAAGGCGTTAGTTGGGCGATCGCTCCTAAACCGCACAATGACCGTCTTTTGCAGTTGACTTGCTTTTTACTTTACGGAGGTTTTACAATATTTGAACTTAGAGGCTCGATCATAGTAGCTATTAAGAGAACAAAGTTTGATCTTTTCATTATAGCTTGTATCGATTTTTTTTAATGTAATTGCATAGATTTATACTAATCAAGATAGCTTGTACCGAAACGTTAACATGAAGTAGAAAAAAAGCATAGAAAATTGCACTTTTTACATCTTCCGTGAATTGGGTGAAGCTCTAATCTGAAATAATGTTATGTTTAACCAAATAAGCCATTTTGTAATCACAAAACTTACAATCTTTGGTTTTTATCAAAAGCTTCCAGATTCATCATTTTCTCCATTAACAAAAACGACACATCCTTATAAGGAAATTTACATAGTTCCATCATTCATCTCCATCAACTTTCTTGTTGTGACCCAACATATGCTCCAAATGCAATAATTTACTCGTAAAACCAACCATAGCTATGTCAACTGAAACAAATTATTTGACTCAAGTGGTTCACGAACCCCGGTTAAAGACAAATCTTTCGGGGGGAAATCCATAGTTTGAATCCTGATCGGAGCAATATTTGACCAGACTTTACTTATCTTCCGATCAAACTCAATATTACCCGGGGACCCTTCCACGAGAAAGCATAAGGTTAAGGCCCAAAAAGAATGAAAATCTAAGAAATTTTGGGATTGACAAAGAAACATAGATGAATCCAACAAACAATCAAATAAAATCTTGTATTTAAGAAGAATCCATCACAAAAACCCCATTTAGAAAATCTCAAAATTTATATCTGCCACAAGATGCAAAACATGAAATTCACAAGTCTAACCTTATCAGATCCATGTCATAAACATCATTAATACCCCCAAAAAACTAACATAAATTCATTATATTTCTACTAACAATATATTTTTCATGTCATTCAAAAGGGTAAAAATGGCCACAAAAACATAAATATATCTATAATCTACAATAACATAAACTTATGATTATTAAAAATAGAAATCTTAAAAATCACCTTAAGTAATAAGGAAAGTCATCAAATGTAACTTTGCTATCTTTTCCATCAACCAAAAGTTTCTTGAGTTCTTCAACAATCAGCTCACCAGAAACCTCGTCGAAATCGCGATTCCCTCCAACCCATTTCTGAACAGTTTGTCCTGAACTCAATCCAAGTCCAACACCTAATCCAACCCCAACACTCAATGCTGACAAAAGAACATGTTTCTGTTCCATAACATCAATAAAGATTGGTCCTTTAAGACCCCCCAGAAACAAAAAACAATATTTTTCACCAAAGGGTATAAGGATTTTGTTATGAAAATGATTCTAATAGGAATTTTACAAGATTTTGTGAAAAGGGTATACAAGAATAACACCAATTAGAACAATGAATTTGAAAAAAGAGTCCGAAGACAACGTTGGTGTCAAGGATTTTGACAAGGTAATGACTTTGTTCTCTTTGTGTTTGTCTCTCATCTATATGCTATTTATAGTATGATATAACTAATGAATGGACGTTAAATAGTTATTGTTTCTTATGAACCAATTTTTGAAAAGGCAAAATGAAAAAGAAAGAAATAAAGTTTTGATTTTTATTTTTTTTTTCTTTTAACTTTTTGACATGGTGGTGAGTGGTGTGACACCAAATCTTGGTTTTTCTTTTCTTAAACTCTCATCTTTTTCTCTTTCATACTTGGAATTCTTTTTAAAAAGGTGACTAATAAAGATTGGACAAACCCTTAAATGAGGATAACACAGATCTCAGATACGATACAAACGTTATACATTTATTCTGATGTTAGAAGTTCTATATTGAATCTAAGATGACTTAAATATATACTTATAAATAAGGATAATCATCATTTTATAAACCGATTTTATTAGTTATAGTTATGTCAAAATTTTAATTCTAAGATAGTATTAAAGTCTCTTCCACGATTCAGTGAGTCTTCTTCTTACAAGCTAATTTTGTAATATAATTCAATATAACTATTTGAACTGGTGTCGATTATTGTATGTATCCGACTTCAAATTTTATTAGTTATTTTAATACTCAAATATGATTTTTAGTAATTCATTTAATCTTCAAATATATTTTTTGTTGATCAACTTATTTCATAAAAAATTTAACAAAAACGACAATAAAAATATGGTTGCAATTTTGATATATTTGAAGACTATAATGCTACACTGTCCGTTTTGTTCTATGAAAAGAAAGTGGGAGGAAAGAAAAATACAGAAAATGATTTATCCATTGGTTTCCATAATTTTTTTTCCTTCTATTTTCTTTCTATAGAACAAAACAGATCCGTACACGTCTGAGGATCAAAGTAATTCCATAAATTTTTTATTTAAATAAAATAAAAATTGATCAAAACTAAAAGATAAGTGTAAAAGTTTATCTTGTGTTTATAAATGAAATTTTTTTGTGTTGACCCTCTATCTCAAAAAAAAAAAAAGAGTTTGGTAATTCATAGTTTAATCAGGAGATAAACAAAGTCTGATAAAAAATTGTTTTCATCATGTCCTAAAGTTATATCTACATGATTTTTTTTCAAGAATTTAAACTTTATTTTTTTTTCAATTGCTTCATTATTAATTAAATATGACCAACAACATTACCAAATTGACATATCAACCTCAACTCATTATAGATTTGATGAAGATGAAGACTTGGATATCAACGTTGCAGATCCGGGAGTATGAATATCCCGGTGACATTTATTCTGTCATATTTGTAGGCACTTTCATGATGCTGTTGTATGCTATTAACCTAGGTCCTGCGAGTTTGTTTACAGATTCACCTTTTTCAATTTTTAGCAATCTTAAATTTGTAATGATTTATTATGTATGTTTCAATTTGAATGAATGAATTTTTATTTTGAGTTAAAAAAAAAACATTTACAAATATCTTCTCTTTCTGAAAACTTAACATAAAAGAATAAAATAAGCAATTATTCTCTAGACAATAGCCATCAACAAACAATCATTTGAAGTGTCGTGAACTCCTTGAACCACATTAAGTGATAATCACCCTAAACCTCAACTTGATAAAAGCTCAAATCAGGAATACCTCAACTTGATAAAAGCTCAAATCAGGAATAGATATAACTTATAAGGTCTAACTTCAAACTCATGACTTCGGCAATAGAGGAACTCTCACATAGGCATAAGCCTAAATTTTTTATTCTTAGGCACACATACAAAATTTTGAAAAACTAAATGATAAAAGAATTGATTAATACTAGTTGATGTGACTAAATTATATATTTTTAAATTTTTTTCAACAATGTGTGTGTGTGCCTAAATGTATATGTGTTGGGGTTGTGCCCAAGTTAGCATTTCTCTCGGCAATATCAGCAGGATCTAATTCATTGATGCAATAAATTTTATTTTTAAATTATTATTTTATAAAAAATTATTTAAATCTTTTATTTCTCATAACTCAATTGGCAGAAATGTTAAAATTGTTAGGTCGAACGTCATATTAAAATAGATTGATCTCTTCACTTTATATATTTTGGTGTCTAATAATTTATCATTTCATCTATTTGCCGAAAAAAATAACTTAATTTTTAAAATAAAAATATATGAATGTGTCTATTGTATTACACCATATTAACAGTCACGCCATGTTTATTGCCCCTTGTATGTTTGGTGCAGCTAGTTTTGTTTTTTATTAATAAATAAAGTAATAAACAAATGTCAAGTGGATGAAAACGGTATGGTTGATGGCTTGATGCCTGGCATACTGTTTTTCTCCAAAGTCCATATCACGTTAAAGTAAGGAGGACCATCCCTAAAGTTTTTTTTAGAATTATTGAAATGCTAATTTCACCATTTCATTGTACATTCTAAAAAAAATATTGAAAATACTAAAAAAAAAAGATATTGATAATCCTATAAATAGAGATATTGATGGTCAAGGTCTTTAGTAGTCTTTTTTTATTCGTTGGCTTCTAAAGAATAGTTGGCTAAATTGTTTATTGAAGATCAGAAGCATGAACTTTATAGTTTCACATATTTATAGAGAATAAAATGATGGTGCTAATGTTCTAACAAACTTGGATTTAGGTCTTTTGAATTTTACTTTTTGAAATATAGCTCATTTACCTGTTAGTAATAGTTTTGCTAGGGATAAATTTGGATTGCCTAACTTCAGATTTACTCTCTGAGAGGGTTTGGTTTGCCCCCCTCTCTTTTGTATGTCCCTCTTTTAATATATTTTGGCGGAGGCAACACTTAGTTGCTCCACTCTTTTTGGAAAAATAAATAAATAAATAATAATCCTCATTCATGTTTGATTTTTAAATATTGTTCGTCCACTACGGAGGAGTTGGGTGACGTATGATCAATCCAAAATCATTCCTCTCGGTCGTTTTTATTTCTCTTTATAAATAATTGACTTCCCACATTTTTTTAGATTTTGTTTGAGTTTTCTTTTTTGCGATTTCTTCATTTAGTGTTGTTTTATTCCAGCCTTAATGTAGAATTGTTTGTTTTGATTTTTCGTCTTAGAACGGTGTTTATTTTAATTTCTCGTCTTGGTACAATTTTGTTTTGATTTCCTGTCTTTGTAAGGTGTTTGTTTTATTCAAATTTGCATATTTGCTTCAATCCAAATCAAATTATTTTAGAATGTTGCATATTTGGAGACATGATTATTTCGGACAATTGAATTTTGTCATATCAGTTGTTGTTATTGTTACATTTGTAGACAATAAATCGTTTTTTGCTATTAACTCGGATACTATGTGATAAAATTAAATATTTGTTATAATAATTAACCTGTAATTATGTTGTATCATAATTAGATAGTTTTTTTTTTATAAGTAAAATTTAGGGTGAGAAGGTGGTGCTCCAATCTAAGGAAGGGAAGACCTTAGGGCTCAAAGAACACTTACAAAGATAATTACATTTACCTCCCTCCAAAGATATTAGCGGGGCTCGAACCCGGAACCTCTCGGATTCAAGACCTGTCTTTTTACCACTAGAAACAAACATTTGGAGTTAATCATAATTAGATAGTTGACTCATGTATAAATATATATTCTATTCACATAATGAGAAAAGTTGAGCATTCCATCAATCTTACATTGTGATTTTGTTCGCAGGTTCATCTTTTTTTAGTCTTTAGATAATCTAAAATTAGAGAATATGAATCTATAATGATTTTGATTGATGTATCTACTGCTTTAAGTGAATGAATATTATTGTTTTTAATTTAGTCAAAAGAAATTAAAATAAACAAGGTCATGTTAATACAGTACATGTTAAGGTATCTAAATAAAGAAATTTTACATTAAATAATTCTAAAAATTTAATTTCAAAATAGTTGATTTAAAATTTTTGAAGAGACTAATCAGGACACACATGTTAACATTTTTCAATATTTAATGTAATATTAGGGAATACATGATAAATTTTTTGAATAAAGCACTAAACCGGTCCGATCATTAACTTTGTAGCATATTCTCAAAAGAGCATTGTTATTTAGTAAGAATTTTTTACACAAGAAAAACAAGAATCAATACATGGCAAAATCTTTAAGGATATGATGTCATTTAATCTTCTTATTTCATGGAAATCATGGGTGGTGATGGATGTAAATAAGGGTGGAGATTTATTTCTTGCAATTCTTCACTTTAAATTTTCTTACCAAAAAGCATTTCCCTTCTCAAAAATGTGATTGAGATTATGAATATTTCAAAAAACGGTGACTCTGTGTCAATCTATATAACTATAAGCTATTTTGAGACGACCACCAAATTCAATTGTAATTTTTATTGTTAAGAGAATAAATTGATAGTAAGTAGTTAAATATAGAGACCATATATGTATTATATAAGAACATAATTAATAATAAGCAATAAAATAGATGGATCAACTTAACGGTTTATAGAATGCAATTTTAAAATATTTATAATTTAAGGGTTAAATAGTGTTCATCTCGTAATGTTTGCAAATTTCGATTTAATCCCTTTACAATATTCTTTTTCGATACCCCATTTGTTCAATTTCAAGGGGGTAAATAATATTACATTAAATAATATAAGAGGAGAATCAAAAAATAAATAATATAAAGAGGAGAATCGAAAAATAAATAAATAATATAAAAGTAAATCAAAATTTGCGGGAGTAAACATTATTTAACTTATAATTTAATGAACTCTTTTAAAAGTGGGCAGCAAAACTAAATATCAATTTAATAATTTACTTGTGCATATTATTCACGACACATGCAATTCCCAAGTTTAATTTCCTTGAACTTTCATGTCAGATTCATTTTTGCTAGCAACAAATATAATTTTTGTGCGTGCTTAACACCAAGGTATATAATACACATTTGGCATTTGGCAATAACATACACATTTGTTCACACGAAGAAATTGCTTGAGAATTTCTAAATAAAAGTTGGTCCCTTTAAATTTCTTTGAGGATCAACACAGTAGTTATCATGAGGATTATAAGCGTACTATATTATATTCTAAAGTAATATATAAAATTAAAATATTATAGTGACTATTGTCATTATTATTGAACTTAGGTTACACACAATCATTAACATTGTAAATCATTATATACGATCTTATTTCTATTTGTAGAATGTTAAAAAGTTTCACATCAGATATGAGATGACATTGACAAGTATTTATAAGCAAGTGATAATTCTCACCTAACAAGCTGATTTTGTAAGAATAAGTTGGAGTGTTAGATCTAGACTTATTTTTAATATGATATTAGAGTCTCTCTAAAATTCATTGAGCTACCTGATATTTGGGCAATCCACTATTGACAATTCTTATTTTATAAGCCGATTTTATAAGAATAAGTTGGTTACAAAAGACCTGGGATGAAAACTTTACGTACCTTAGTAGTTAGTACTTGTAGGACACCCATTATTCCACAAAACAATGCAAAGAAATTTGTTATAAAATGCGGGTTCCGCTGAAATTTCCAAAATATGGTTTATAAAACTACTTTCGGCCATTGCTTTTACTATGCACATGGACTAAGCCCAAAAAAGTGTCTTTTTTCTTGCACGTTTGGTCCATATTTAATTCTAGTAGTAGTATTGGTGTCATAAACTAGATAATATACTATGCTAAGTCTTCTTTTATTGCTTGTAAAAGAAGTTTTCTTTTACTAAAATAATATTAATGTAGAATAAATATTGAAATGTTTGGACTTGAATCCATCCTTATCACTACGTTTAAGCATGACAATTGAACAAAATTATTAGATATCAAATATGCACAAAAATACTAGTAATAAATATTGTAAAATTCATATTATGGATACGAATACATGCACATATGAGTGCGATATAGATACTAATATCTACTCCACCTTGCAAACATATTAGTTTTTATAATTATAATTATAAGTTGGCGTATATAAGTGGCAATAATAAGTACTCCCTCCATCGTTAACTATATTTAAAAAATTTACTTTTAAATTTATTTGATAACTGATGTATATTGTCTATATTATAGTTCAACTATATTGGTTATTTAATGAATCTAAAAAGTTGATTTTTTTTTTTTATAATTAAAAATGTAGAAAATATGTGTAAGAGCATAATTATTGGGGGTGGCTACAGCAGAGTTTGGAACTCATGTCGGTTTGGCAACCGCTAATTGAGTAACATTGGATGGTATTAGTAAACCACGTTTCCAATTGCAGCACCGTAGCACTATTGATCCTGTGTCAATATTTTATTGTTTTATGACTTTGTAACTGATACCATTGCACAAATGCTTCTATAACTTTCCAATAACTTAGATTTAAAATAATATATTATATGGTTAGTGGGACCCATTTTAATTTTTTTGATTAGTGGTATGTATATTTAGAAAATGTAGTTGAGTTGTTTAAATAATTGGAAAGTATAAGATACTATAAAAAATTGTGTGGGATCCATTTAAACTACCAAATTGAGTGGTATGGATGTCTATGCTCTTATTATTTGTCTCTCATTAGCAAGGTTTAAACCCGAGCAATTACATTTTGTTAAGTTTTATTATTGTTAATTTTTTTAATTCTCCTCTTGTAGAGAATTCTATTCTTCTTTTTAAAAACATATCCGATTTGTATATTTAAGAAGAACATTGCTATTTAGTAATAATTTTTTACATAAGAAAGATCAGAATTAATACATGGCATAATCTAAAAAGATTATGTCATTTAATCTCATTCTTTTATGGAAATCGTGGATGGTGGTGGATGTAAACAAGTGTATTAATACATGATCTATTTTTGCAATTCTTCTCTTTAAATTTTCTTACTAAAAAGTTTTTCTCATTTAAGAAATATTCGTTTAGTTTTGTTGTTTCTTTTCTTTGAGTTTTGGCTCTCAATTTTTTTCTTAAAAAAAATAAATATTGTTTTTTCTTTATATTTTTGTTGAGCAAGTTTCTTTCTTCTTCTTTATGTTGGGTCATGAGGGAAAATCAGAGGATCAACTACATTGAGCTTTATGTTGGGTCATGAGAGGAACTTGGAAGATTATCCGCATTAAGCTTTAAGAGTAATCATACAAGAGAGTTGGACACTAGATCTGTATCTAAAACCTCAAGGCATTAATCAATTTCAAAGCAATGTGAGACTTAACCGAGCCCACACTTGCCACAACAATCTTCTCCTCAAGCGGAACTGTTTTTTCCCTTTCCTTTCATTAGTACACTTATCCATGGTGGAATAGTGACAAATGTGCAAGTGTAACTTCGCTAATTAAATCACAAAAAACATAACAATCACACCAACACATGAGTGGCACTATGCCTACTTAGTCGCACAGACATGCTCTGATCTACACATAACCCACACATTCCGAAGACAACTGGAGCTCTGATACCAAATTGTAACATCCAAACCCATTATTTAATTAAATTCTACCTTTATAAAATATTGCTCAAAATACGCAACAAAAATTAATTTTGAATTATAAAAATATTTGATTCGAGTATTACATCCTTAAACAAACATTACTAATGACTTAATTGGTAGAATATCATTTAATACAAAATACTCTTTTTAAAACGATACATCCTCAATTAAATTAAAATAAGAAATAGAATACTCTATTTACATTATTAAACCCTTTCCCCGTGTCCTGATCAGAGCGGAGCTTCACGGACGACTCGAACATCAACAAAATACATAACCTGAGAATCTGGTCCCAAACCATTCAAATACACAAAACAGAGAGTTAATTACATATATAATCCGAACGAAATGTAAGAATATGGTATACTTACATTTAACAAAGTAAACTTAACTAGATAAGTAACATATCTAGTCTCATACATTCATTATACATGAAATAAAAACATGTAAAAATCTACTCATGTCCACATATAATCATTCAACAAAGGCAAGTACCAAATACCATTTAATAATGAACATCTTCCTAATGCAACTAATGTCAAACACCAATGTTATGTCATCTTAGACGCAACGCATGTTGTACCTGCATCAAATTAAGATAAACATATATCCATTCGCATCATAATCAGTTTTAAGTCATGACGAACATCACATCACATTTGACACAAATGCATGAATGTACATATACCAATTTATATGATGATATCAGTCTAAATATCTTCTCATGAATAATAGGATAACTTAATCCATATTTCTTCTCATAATTCGCATCATAATTCATCATCATATATCATTATGGTCGTACATTCAATTACATATCATATATCAACAATTAAGTTATTATAAATCATCATCAATTCAATTCATCATCATAAATCATCAACATCATAAACTCATATAGAATTCAAACACATCACATTATAATCATCCAAAGGTATATGAATTCATACTTCAATAATTACTCATCAATTTATTAATTCCACATCAATTACATACACTAAGTTGCTACCCAATTAACAAAGTATGGCAATTCTATACATAACAGCACTACCCAAGCATAATCTTTCAAAACTAACATCAAAAATGGATTCTACGCGAAAAATCATGAAAGATAGATTTTGGGTAAAAAGTCAACGTAAAAGTAAATGGTCAACAACAATGACCAGGAGCTGCGCCGGGCGCGAATAGGGATGACAATGGATGTCCACGGGTGCGGGTTTGATACTACTCAAACCCACATCCGAAATTACCACCCAAACTCAAACCCAAAGACTGTTCAGGTGGAAAAATAAAACCCAAAGGCGTCGCGCGAATGGCAGAATGGTTTTCCTTGTAAATGAACACGAGCCCGCACTAGCAGGACTGCGCTGGGGGCAGAAACCTGATAGCATTCTCAAGTTTTCACGTTTTTGACCCCAAAATCACTTTTTTAAACCCGAAATTATTGATTTGAACCCAATAACTTTTATACAACAGTTCCAAACATGTTTATGGATAAAAACAATTATTCCAACTCATAAACATCTTAAATGTAAAGATTATACTTATTTTATCACAAAAACTCATTTTCATAACAACAACACAATCAAATCATAAAGTTACGGTTTTTCTCATATCAATCTATCTATTAATCATGAATAAACACATTCATATAGATAAACATATTCTAAAATAGATAAAAAAAAAAAAAATCAATTATGAACTATAGAATCTATCTATTAATTTGGGAATATGTTTTTCTCATACTCCAACTCACACTTGCCGCAATTTCTACTCTCTATTATGATATATAGTTCTAGTATGGATAAAAAAATTAATTAATTTTCATTGTAAAATTACAAATTATTTTTTTATATAATTCATATTATACAAATAACATTAAAACAACCAATAGAAAATGCCAAAGCGATCTCCATAAACTTAACTCAATTACTAATATATACAAAAGTCGAAATTTAAATCTTACACTCATAATTTTGGTAATTTCTTAGACTTGTGACTATTTGTAAAAAACATAAAATTGAAAAAGTATACGTGGATCCAGCGAAGTGTGAGAGGGGGCCTGTGCCACCACTACCAATGGCGGCTACAAGCAGGGGGGCCATCTTTGAAGATTGTTTAGGGACAATTTGTTGAAATGAAAGGACACATATACATATTGCCTTTCCATATATCGATTGGTTGAAAAAAATCACTTTTGCAATTAAATGATGCTGACTGAACAACAACATACTGTACTCAAGTTTTCACTTCAAAATGAAACCAAGAAAAAAGTAGTCAAAGTTAGAAAAGTTTACTTTATTTTAAGGCAAAGTTACAATAATTTATCTTAGCTGCTGTGTGAAAATATTTTATAAGTTTTTAAATTTTATTTCATTTTTTATGGCTTAAATAGTTAATAACATTAAGCTAATTTTCATTTTTTAATCTATGTATTTTATCAAAAGTCATATTTAATGACTGAGCAATGTAAATTTCATCTTCAATTCATTAGAAATATATAAGTAATAGTCTTGTTAATTTTAAGAGATTAAATATAAATATTTAATTTATTAAAATTAACAAGACCTTTTTCAATTTTTATATAAGATTATGATATTTATGTTGTTAACGAACGAGCCTCTAATTATATATGGTTTTCAATATTGGTAAAACATTCTTTATTGCATAAATTACATTAAACTGAGACTTTTCACAATAGATAACATCGAGTCAAACATGGGACGGCGTCCTGGTCAAAATGTAGTAACCCCTAGACCATATGTTTATTTGACGATTTTTTGCTAAATAAGGATATGCTTTAAGGATCACGACTTTCCAATCAATATAGATAACATTTGCTTATAAATATAAAAAAAATTCTCATTGTAAAATACACTCAATCAATCAAACAAGTTATCTACACATTTTTATGATTTCTATTTCTTTTTTCATTTATTAGGTTAGTAGAAAAATATCTCGACACACCATATTTGATGTTTTTTTAGTAGTTAAGGAATACACAATTGAGAAATGACATTGTTCCTGCCTCAACATAATCGTTTAAAGATAATTATTGAGAGCTAACGAGAACTGTCAGTCAATTTTGCAAGTAAGCTTCATGTTCGACAACTATATCGAGCTTTGTTTTCATCTTCAAAATCAAGTTCGGTATAGTTTTAAAAGATATAATAAAAATATCATGAAATGTGTTTCGCAAATGAGCTGGTTAAGCTCCATGCAACTCCGTAGTTAAAAATAAAACAACATAATATAAAATTTCGTGAATGTCCCATGTTAAGGGCCAAAGAAAAAGTGCTTATTTAGTGGGTTCAAAATGAGTTTAATTAATTTTAATGTAATGTTAATATAAAACATTTTTTTACATGCGCAATATAAAACATTTTTTACTGTTAATTAATCATATATAAGTTATTATGTGTATGACTTTGAAAACAAATTAAAGACAAATAAATTTTTTGGTACAAAAAGACAAATATTAGTATAATGTAACAATTGTATATTGATTCATCGTTTAATGGTGTAAAAAATATTATAAAAGTTAGTTCATATCAAATAAATGTTTAGTTATATACCATGGTTCTCTTGAGTAGAACCAGAACCACTAAAGTTGTCTTTGTGATTCTACTTTCTCAAGCTTGTTTAATTATTCTTTTTAAAAAGAAGCTTTTGGAATGGCTCGAGCTATATAGAGTAAAGTATAGTGCAGTGATGAAAAATACTAGTGGTATTGCGTGTAAACCACAAATCAAAACGTTATAAAATATTTTGAACCAAAGCATGTGATGCTGAGTTGGAAAAAGGGAGTCAATGACAAAAGAAAGATGACAAGAATCTACAAATAATACTTTTAAAATTTTAGCCAATAATGAAGAAAAAAATTGAAAATTCTTAGGAAAGATTCATGTACTACATACTCCTTTGATAAATGATAAGAGCTCTCACTACTCAAATTTTTAAGAACTTTTTCATTAGATTGTACCTATAGCATATTTGTGGTAGTCTAAAAGCCACATCTTTAAAGTTATTTGAGTGCCTTTAGTCCTTTGTAATATGGACCCAACAAAATCCTCGAGTGTGCCATTGAAGTAATGCAATGCATAGAGTACTCATAGACCCCCACTCACCCATCGAATATATTTTGAAAAAAAAAATAGAAAGCTAGAAGAAGACAAAAAAAAAAAAAACAACTTAATAACATTTTTGTCACAAAAGCAAAACTAAATAATTAATTTTGAGGAGTTGGATGAAAATTTTGGAGAGTTAGACCAAAATTAAATATGATTTTGGACTCTATAAAATGATGATTGTCTAAGTTTAGTTTTTACTTAATTTGATTATATTTTTAGTCTTTAAAAAAATTATCATGCACTTAATTATGGTTTCTACAATTAATTCTACGTGTATTTTTTAATAATTTTTGTGCACATATATTTAGAATATTATAGAAAGTTCTAAAAAAAATAAACTAAAAATTTGATTTTTAGATCATGATTTTTGTTATTTTTCTTTTGAACTTTTTCCGTTTAAAAAAATCATATTTAAATTCATTTCATTTTAAAAAATTCTAAATTTTAATAAATAAACTTAATATAATATTTTAAACATGCCTGTAAAAAATCATTCAAAAATTTAAGGGTTTAATGATAATCAAACAAATTCAGTTTTAATAGGAACTAAAACTACTTTGTGCAAAACAAATTTATAGAGACTAAAAATATAATAAAAAGCTCTACACATTTTATAAGAATCAAATTTTGGAAAAACACATTCCGAAGTTCATTTTCAAGGAAAAAAGTTCAGAAAACGCGTTCCGAACTTTTTAACTAAGGGTAAAATCGGAATATTAAGAGGTGAAAAAGAGTTGTGGGAGGTGGGATGAGAAAGCTTCGAAAGGGGGGTCTTAAAGAGAAAATTTCATAAATAGGTCAGATTGGATTGACCCACTTGTTATTGGACTTTACAATGTTAAGCCCAATGCAACAACTATGGGATATGTGGAATAATAGGTTGACCTGGTCTATATAAACTTTTTCATTTTTATTTAGTTTATTCACTCATTTTATTTTATTTATGTGGTTTTGATTTGTTAGTACTCATAATTATTTATTTGGTAAGATATACTTGGATGCATGTATAAAGATTTTTAGTCGTTAAAGATTTTTTTTTACTTTTTGGTCTTTGAAGTATTTTCTGTCATGATTTTTGGTCCTTAGTTTTCATTCAACTCTTACATATCATTCGAAATTTTAAATTTTTTATGCGGTCATATTTAGTACATTATATTAATTAATTTCTCTTGCAAACGTTGTAATTTTGTTTAACAAAAGATGAATTAAATATGAAATTTTTTAGTTTTTTGCACATAAAAATTCATAAGTAATTGATCTTATTTTAATAAATTTTAAATTTTTATCGAAGATGTTCTTATAATATTATAAACATAAACATAAAAAATCATTAAAAAATATGAAAGTATACAGGAGTTTGATTAAAAGTAAGGAATAAAAATTGAGATAGATAATTTTTCAAGGACCAAAAAGTAAAAAAAAAAAAAAAGGAACTAAAACTGAAATTATGAATAACTATAATGACTATTTACTTATTTAACCCTTATTGTTTTACATTGCAACCTCTACTAAAATATGAGCTAATATACCTGTTTAGACGGACTCATTTTGCTAGCTCTATATTTACTTTTCTATTTTATTTCGATATTAGCTCACCGATTATAATGAAAGAGTATTTTGGTGATTCAGAGTTTAAATTATACTTATAAAAAAAGTATAATAAAGTTCGGTCAAAAATTATTCATATTAAAGCTAAAATTTATATTATTTTGAATGATTATCTTTAAAAGAATTTAATAATCACTTAAGCCTAATATCTTAATTTGTTAGCTTTATTATATATTTAAGTGCATGCATAACAAAGTAATAGTGATGGAAATGAAAGCGCGTCTCATATATAAGCAATGTTACAATGTAGTTCGTTTATATGAGGACAGTGGAGAGGAAATTCTTTATGTCACACACTAGTGCATCAAATCATTTTCTTTTTGAATAGGGTATAGCACAATTGTCGCACTTTCTTCATACTATATAGTAAGGACGGATCCATAAATTTTAATTAGTGGGGTCAAAATCATTTATATATAAATACTTAGATAAAATAATGATATATTGTTTTATTTAACAAAATAATTTTTAAAATCGAATACAAAATTTATGGATCATATATCTAAAAATATAAGATACCTTAGCATATATGAAAAATATAATTTCTCGTCTATTAATATTTTGAATGCCATAAGATTTTTTATTTTTAACACTATCAAATATATGGTTTCTATGTATGTGAATGTCAAAAGACAATTATTAAAAGTTTATCTCTTATATGACATGTTTGATTGTTATCTAGTATTAAAAATGAGTTACATATTATGTACCAAAAAAAAATGTAAGACCTGTAATTCCACGATACATTTTGTGTGAGGAAAATAAATATTGGCTAAGAATATTAGGGTTTTTGTTAAGTGGTTTTGTGAGTATTGTCGCGATAATAGAATTTTGCTGAGTTGGAGCATGTTTTGTGCTCGTGTGCTGGAAATGCACAGACTTTTGTTCCTTAGTCTTTAATTATCTATGAGAACGTTTTTGTGTTTTCAGAATTTTGAAATTTGACTTTTTCCGCTTTTTGGAAAAACGAGTAGAAAATCGTACCCGCTGTTGGAAAATTTACGGTTTTTGTTTTCCGTCAAATTTTAATTAAAGACTTTATATATCGACGCGAGTTGGAATCTGGATTCAGAATATATTTGAGAGCTTAGGATAAAAATTTCAGTCGGAGAATCAAGTTTAGCGATAATTTTTAGAAATGTTTTACGGCGAACTTTTACGTCGTAGATTTTCTATTTTTCGCAAGATAGACCGTTAGCAAAGTACGATTCGCCTGCGATCGAAAAGCGAGAGCTGAGTAACATAAAGTGAAAAATATCTAGATATTTTCAAAAAGGTAATCATTACACTTAGATCCAATGACTAGGGTTTAACTAGTGTACCTTTACACTATTTGATCCAAGGGTTGTCAAGGATCAAGACCACAATTATTTAGGAGGTGTGACACATTGAATCAAGAAGCAAAATTTGGTATATACTCCCTCACACTCTCCTCTCCCCGGGCCAAAACCATCAACCAACACAACCCCACTTTCAAATTTCAGTTTTCCTTCTACAAGCTTTGATTTGCTCTTGTTGGATCATAGCACTTGCAAGGATAATCTTCTCTTGAGGTAACTAAACCTCTCCTTCCCTAATTTCTTCATTAAACTCTTAGATTTAGGAATATTGTTCTTGAGCACAAAAAAATTCTAGAATCTAGTTTTAATTAGTTTTTGGGTTCATAGAAGTGTGCATGAGTAGTAGACTAACTTGTTCAAGCTAAGTAGTATTGATTCCCATGGTGATTTGAGTTCTCACAAATTTTGAGCTAGGGTTTTGGTTGTGAAATTTTAAATTGATCATAAACATGAGATTTTGTTTGATAATTTTGTTTTTAAGGTTGTTTATGAGCTTTGTAGAGAAATGGATGTTAGATTATTAAGTTTGTTTTGAGAAACAAGAAAATTTTATTTTGGTGTTCTTGAGGGTTTGATGAACACATTTTAGAAACTTTTGTTTTGATTCTTAAAGTAGTGTGATTGATCAAATAAATGACTTTGTGAACTAATAGATTATTACTAGGGTTTTAAAATGAAAATTTTTGAGTGTTGGCCACATTTTTCCTTGTGTTGGCCGAGGCAAAAATTGTAAGGAGGAGGAAGAGTTTTTCAAAAAATTTCTAAGTCAATTTAGGAGGACATATTCATGGTTTTTAAAAGATGATCAAATAGGGTCTTGGTTGGGAAGAAAATTAATGGATTTTACCTTAAGAAAACAAATTTAAAAATTGTCTAAAGTGTGGTTTTGATTAAATTGGTTTTGATTGCTAGGGTAAATGATTTTGGGGTATTATGAGATATTACTATGCTTTTGAAAATGAAAAAAATTGAGTGATGGTGTGTTTTGTTGTTTTTGGCCGAGACCTAAAGAGGATAATGGGTGAAGGATTTCAAAATTTTCTAAGTCCTAAAATGATAAGAAAATGATCATTTAGTGTGATGAATGATCATGGTCTTTGTAAAGAATGTTTTGGGGTTTTATGTGAAAAGAAAAGATTTGCAAAGTTTTGAAGAAAAATGGTACTCTTGGATTTAAAATGATTTAGTGTGTGTACTTGATCATTGAGGAAAACTAGTGATGGTTTAAGTAGTGATGGTTTAAGTGTTTTAAACTATGTTTGATTTTGAAAAACAATGGTTTTAAAATAATTTCAATTCTGGCCGAAATTTACAAGGGCATTTAGGTCATTCTAAAATTGTTTTTGTGACCTAGAATCTTAACCATTTGATCCGTCTTTTCGAGACGAAGATTTCGGCGTATGACTCGTCTCGATCGGATAAAGATTGAATGAGTTATGGCCATTTTATTGGAAAATGAAACTTGTAACTTGTGATGCAAGTAAACTTTTATTTTTGTGAAATTTTTTGAAGAGCTCATGGGTTGTTTTCAAATGGTTTTATTATGTGTAAATGATTGCCTTGGAGTTAGGAATCAAAGTGTTTCATAAATTGTTTTGAAACAAAAATATTTTCGCGTAGCGAGAAATAGTGCATTTAACTTCGTGAATTTTTAATCACTATGGGGAGAACTCGTAATCACTATCCGAGAGTGTTAGAAAGTACCTTAGACCCCTCTAGATTTTTGGGTTTTGGTTCCGTTTCGATAGAATACGGTGAGAGTATTTTATTGATGTTACGCTGCTTATATTTTAGGTAGCGTGAATTGTAGAATTGAGCGAGAAATTGTTGTGGAAGCTTGCCGAGGTAAGGGCACCTTTATTTTTGTCTTATTTCTATAATAGCATGTGTGTATGCTTTGTTTGTGGTGTGTTTTGAGTGCTTGGCATGTATGTGTGATGTATTCTCGGAATGAGAAATTGTTTACAATACATGTGATTGAATACATATGATTGAGAATATATGTATGTTGTTGTTATTGAATACATATGATTGAGAATATATGTATGAATATGTGATTGTTTACATATGATTGTGAAAATATATGTATGAACATGGAATTGAATTATATATGATTGAAAGGTATGTAATTGCTGCATTAGCATATATGGGGAATCGTATGCTCATGCATTCATAGTAAGTGGTTATCGGGAATGGACCACGGGGTGTGATTATCGGGAATGGATCCACCTTAATCCTGCGGGATTTATTGAGTCCAATACGTGGTTATCGGGAATGGACCACGGAGTGTGATTATCGGGAATGGATCCACTCTAATCCTTCGGGATTTTATTGATTTTTAGTAGGGGTTGGACCTACGACTCTCTGCAGAGAGGTTAAATTCCGGAATTCATGCATGTGGCAGCCAGTGATTGGTGTCACGATCATTGTAGAGTCTGCATTGATAGGCTGTGTGTGCATTTAATTATATTATGCACGAAATGTGAAATTGCTAAGTGTTTACTCGCTTTTTCCATATTTGTTATTTGTATTATGTGTTACTTGTGGTGACCCTTACAATGAAACATGAACGGGTTACCCCCACCTAGACGATGGACCCTTACACGCTGTCGTGGGTCGTGAGGACGATGGTGAGTTCGTGGGATTTCAGTGATCGAGGAGTTGTACTTCTTAAGTTAGGTTGTGCGCCAGTGTGGTTTGTACACCATACTCTTTTCGATTAGGCATATGATCTGACTCTTTTGGATGACTGTATTCTGAATATTTACTTTTGTGGTTGTTAGGCCCTTTGTCTTTAGGGTTGTAAATATTCAGGTAAGCTAGAATTGTTAGTTATCAGCAGGTAAACCTTAAGAGTAAATGAACATATTGCGTAATTCTTAGGGATTAGTAAAAAATTATTGAGTAGTTTGAAGAGATTAGTCAAGATTGAGTAGAGATCCTGTGCAGATGTGCATTTAAGTTAATGATTTTGATCGACCAAGAGGGTTGAAGGACCAAGTAGTACCTTGAAATTATGATATCATATGAGTTGAGGTAGGCAAGTTCTAAATAATTCAAGTTATGGACAAGAATTTTTGGATATTTTCTAGAAATGTCATGTTATAAGTAAATAAGGGTGCATTAGTGAGAGTTCTAAGACAATAAGAGTTAGTATTCAGAAGGGCATTTTATTGTATATTAGGATTAAATGGATGAATCTGGATGGTACGACAAGCATTTGGAGTTCTTGAGGATTAGATTCAAGAATTTGGTTTGGGTATCGGACGTACTAAGGATGAAATCATAGCAAAGGGTTATGCTCTGGTAGCTTTTCTTGAGAAGTCAAACTTTAAGATTTAAGATAAGTGTTCAGTGGATTGATTGATGAGTCAGATATGTTGATTTGGAGGTAAATTATAGTGACGTGACCAAAATAAGATTAGAAATAGTCATGCATAGAGAGATACTTAATAAGAACTTTAGGGATTAATTAATTGGTACGTTTGATTACGAGGAGTACAATAGTTGACACCTTGGTGGAAGTTAGAGATGAATAAGAATCCAACTAGTGAATGGATGTGTCAGGATAGGTAGCAAGAACGTATGTGGGAAGTTGGTCATTGGTATTAAAGTATACTATGACTTTAGAATAGTCACGACGATATAATAAGAGATTTTGGTCGAATGGAGAAGATTATGCTTGTTATGATACAAAATTTTGTGGAACAAAAGAGTATTTGGATTGGGTGCAGTGATTTAAAGACATTGTTTGGAATCAACAAGATGGAGGTCTTTGTTGTTTGGAAACCAACTATAGGCGGTTGTTGAAAATGGGAGTTGCAAATTACTAGAGCGTTGAGGAGGACCTAATTGGAGTTTGTAGAATTTATAACGTTGACAAGATAGTTTCTCAAAGAAAGGGTTAATGTTGTACGTTAGCAAGTGAGAAGGTAATTCAAGTAATAAAGGGAGGATGACAACTCCAGTAGTTAACTTGGAAAGGTTAAAAGGAATGGTAAGAAGGACTACAATGATGTACCTCGTTGGGAGTTAAGGTGAGTTAAGAACCACATGAGAAGTGTATGTCAGTAAACTAGAGCTTGACATATTTGGATAAAATCATAAAAGAATAGAGATGAGCAAAAGAGTTTTAAATTGGAAAAAATGTTACGGTTGGTATCTGGACGATTAAATTACTAAGTGGAAATCATGTTAGAGAATTTCATATGAGACTTTGGAAGTCAAGACGAGGTTAAGTGTGTAGCGTTATTAATTGAAGAATGAAATGAAGAAGTTAGTCGTTGGGGAGACGTGTTAAGAATAAGTAATTGAGAAGCACATAAAGATGTGGCTTATGTCAGTTGAGGTCAGAAATTTCTCGAGGTATATTATGGATGTAGAAATCCCCAATAAAGATGAGATTTTGGAACAATTAACAATGGACAGGATGCCGAGCTCTTGTGAGAAAAAAGGAATTTAATGGTAACAGGAAAGAAACTCGAGAGTTTAGAAATGGAATGAGGATATGATGTAAGTTGATGTGTGCCAACGATGGAAGCCAACAAGGAGAAATTTTATTCTATTTAAGGCATGCGAGAGTAAGCTAAGTATTAATATGGAAATAATATGTGGGTACATAAGAGATTGTTGTTTTGGAAATTTGAGATTTGGATAAAGAAAATCCAAGAGACGTAGATGGTATAAGTTGGCACGTGCCAAGAAAATTTGAGGAGTTGTAATCACCAACTGGATGTGGGGATGGTATTATTAAGACTGTGATTAGAACGAGATTTGAAAGTGAAGATGTACAGTTCGGCGCAGTTATGAGATTAAAGGAAAAAAATAATAATTTAAGGACTTATGGATATTGGTGAAGTTGTGAAGTTCTCCTATAAAGATGACAACTTCTTTCGGAGTATAATGGTTTGGGTGGTACTTGTTGTGGTGGCATTGTACTTACTGTTGGATGATACTTAACGGAAGTTTCGTGATTGTTGGACACTTGTGCCTCGGAGGGCCTTGAGCACGAGTGGAAGGAAGCATTATTAAAGTTAGGCAAAGATGGTTTAAGCCATCATCATGATTGTTGGCTATCTATTGACAAATTAAGGAACTGATCACCCTTAATCTCTTGTTAGTAATAGACGGAATTGTGTTGACTGGAATCGACTCGTTTTGCTAGCTTTGGTAGTGTGTAGAAACTTTTTGGTGGGTAGCAAGTCATCACTTCGTGTAAACTTATTGGAAAGGGCTATGTCGCAGAAGCGGAAAAGGTGACCTTGGAAATTTGTCGTGTTGAACTAGGATCTTTGAGAATTAGAGTTGTGAACCTTCATAGTGAGGTTAGATTTTGAGTGGTGAACTCGTTGTGTGATGTCTAGCTTTGTGTCTAGAGTTTGGAATCAGCGCGACTATGTAGAGGGTTGCGATATGTGCACGGTCGTACCAGTGTGGTGGTGATAGCATCTGTGTGGCTTCACCTGGTGTTAGCATCTGTGTGGCTACACCTAATCCTGCGAGACTCTATTGTGTTAGTGATAGTAATGACTGGTTGAGTTGTTACTCTTATCTTTAGTTTCGAGGACGAAACTTCTTTTTGGAGGGTAGTAATGTAAGACCTATAATTCCACGATACATTTTGTGTGAGGAAAATAAATATTGGCTAAGAATATTAGGGTTTTTGTTAAGTGGTTTTGTGAGTATTGTCGCGATAATAGAATTTTGCTGAGTTGGAGCTTGTTTTGTGCTCGTGTGCTGGAAATGCACAGACTTTTGTTCCTTAGTCTTTAATTATCTATGGGAACGTTTCTATGTTTTCAGAATTTTGAAATTTGACTTTCTCCGCTTTTTGAAAAAACGAGTAGAAAATCGTACCCGCTGTTGGAAAATTTACGGTTTCTGTTTTCCTTCAAATTTTAATTAGAGACTTTATATATCGACGCGAGTTGGAATCTGGATTCAGAATATATTTGAGAGCTTAGGATAAAAATTTCAGTTGGAGAATCAAGTTTAGCGATAATTTTTAGAAATGTTTTACGGCGAACTTTAACGTCGTAGATTTTCTATTTTTTGCAAGATAGACCGTTAGCAATGTACGACTCGCCTGCGATCGAAAAGCGAGAGCTGAGTAACGTAAAGTGAAAAATATCTAGATATTTTCAAAAAGGTAATCATTACACTTAGATCCAATGACTAGGGTTTAACTAGTGTACCTTTACACTATTTGATCCAAGGGTTGTCAAGGATCAAGACCACAATTATTTAGGAGGTGTGACACATTGAATCAAGAAGCAAAATTTGGTATATACTCCCTCACACTCTCCTCTCTCCCTCGGCCAAAACCATCAACCAACACAACCCCACTTTCAAATTTCATTTTTCCTTCTACAAGCTTTGATTTGCTCTTGTTGGATCATAGCACTTGCAAGGATCATCTTCTCTTGAGGTAACTAAACCTCTCCTTCCCTAATTTCTTCATTAAACTCTTAGATTTAGGAATATTATTCTTGAGCACAAAAAAATTCTAGAATCTAGTTTTAATTAGTTTTTGGGTTCATAGAAATGTGCATGAGTAGTAGACTAACTTGTTCAAGCTAAGTAGTATTGATTCCCATGGTGATTTGAGTTCTCACAAATTTTGAGCTAGGGTTTTGGTTGTGAAATTTTAAATTGTTCATAAACATGAGATTTTGTTTGATAATTTTGTTTTTAAGGTTGTTTATGAGCTTTGTAGAGAAATGGATGTTAGATTATTAAGTTTGTTTTGAGAAACAAGAAAATTTTATTTTGGTGTTCTTGAGGGTTTGATGAACACATTTTAGAAACTTTTGTTTTGATTCTTAAAGTAGTGTGATTGATCAAATAAATGACTTTGTGAACTAATAGATTATTACTAGGGTTTTAAAATGAAATTTTTTGAGTGTTGGCCACATTTTTCCTTGTGTTGGCCGAGGCAAAAATTGTAAGGAGGAGGAAGAGTTTTTCAAAAAATTTCTAAGTCAATTTAGGAGGACATATTCATGGTTTTTAAAAGATGATCAAATAGGGTCTTGGTTGGGAAGAAAATTAATGGATTTTGCCTTAAGAAAACAAATTTAAAAATTGTCTAAAGTGTGGTTTTGATTAAATTGGTTTTGATTGCTAGGGTAAATGATTTTGGGGTATTATGAGATATTACTATGCTTTTGAAAATGAAAAAAATTGAGTGATGGTGTGTTTTGTTGTTTTTGGCCGAGACCTAAAGAGGATAATGGGTGAAGGATTTCAAAATTTTCTAAGTCCTAAAATGATAAGAAAATGATCATTTAGTGTGATGAATGATCATGGTCTTTGTAAAGAATGTTTTGGGGTTTTATGTGAAAAGAAAAGATTTGCAAAGTTTTGAAGAAAAATGGTACTCTTGGATTCAAAATGATTTAGTGTGTGTACTTGATCATTGAGGAAAACTAGTGATGGTTTAAGTAGTGATGGTTTAAGTGTTTTAAACTATGTTTGATTTTGAAAAACAATGGTTTTAAAATAATTTCAATTCTGGCCGAAATTTACAAGGGCATTTAGGTCATTCTAAAATTGTTTTTGTGACCTAGAATCTTAACCATTTGATCCGTCTTTTCGAGACGAAGATTTCGGCGTATGACTCGTCTCGATCGGATAAAGATTGAATGAGTTATGGCCATTTTATTGGAAAATGAAACTTGTAACTTGTGATGCAAGTAAACTTTTATTTTTGTGAAATTTTTTGAAGAGCTCATGGGTTGTTTTCAAATGGTTTTATTATGTGTAAATGATTGCCTTGGAGTTAGGAATCAAAGTGTTTCATAAATTGTTTTGAAACAAAAATATTTTCGCGTAGCGAGAAATAGTGCATTTAACTTCGTGAATTTTTAATCACTATGGGGAGAACTCGTAATCACTATCCGAGAGTGTTAGAAAGTACCTTAGACCCCTCTAGATTTTTGGGTTTTGGTTCCGTTTCGATAGAATACGGTGAGAGTATTTTATTGATGTTACGCTGCTTATATTTTAGGTAGCGTGAATTGTAGAATTGAGCGAGAAATTGTTGTGGAAGCTTGCCGAGGTAAGGGCACCTTTATTTTTGTCTTATTTCTATAATAGCATGTGTGTATGCTTTGTTTGTGGTGTGTTTTGAGTGCTTGGCATGTATGTGTGATGTATTCTCGGAATGAGAAATTGTTTACAATACATGTGATTGAATACATATGATTGAGAATATATGTATGTTGTTGTGATTTAATACATATGATTGAGAATATATGTATGAATATGTGATTGTTTACATATGATTGTGAAAATATATGTATGAACATGGAATTGAATTACATATGCTTGGAAGGTATGTAATTGATGCATTAGCATATATGGGGAATCGTATGCTCATGCATTCATAGTAAGTGGTTATCGGGAATGGACCACGGGGTGTGATTATCGGGAATGGATCCACCTTAATCCTGCGGGATTTATTGAGTCCAATACGTGGTTATCAGGAATGGACCACGGAGTGTGATTATCGGGAATGGATCCACTCTAATCCTTCGGGATTTTATTGATTTTTAGTAGGGGTTGGACCTACGACTCTCTGCAGAGAGGTTAAATTCCGGAATTCATGCATGTGGCAGCCAGTGATTGGTGTCACGATCTTTGTAGAGTCTGCATTGATAGGCTGTGTGTGCATTTAATTATATTATGCACGAAATGTGAAATTGCTAAGTGTTTACTCGCTTTTTCCATATTTGTTATTTGTATTATGTGTTACTTGTGGTGACCCTTACAATGAAACATGAACGGGTTACCCCCACCTAGACGATGGACCCTTACACGCTGTCGTGGGTCGTGAGGACGATGGTGAGTTCGTGGGATTTCAGTGATCGAGGAGTTGTACTTCTTAAGTTAGGTTGTGCGCCAGTGTGGTTTGTACACCGTACTCTTTTGGATTAGGCATATGATCTGACATTTTTGGATGACTGTATTCTGAATATTTACTTTTGTGGTTGTTAGGCCCTTTGTCTTTAGGGTTGTAAATATTCAGGTACAACACTTTGCTTCTCTGAAGCACTAATGTTTAATTAGCCCTGTTGTATGATTAATGTCGGCTCATCATGAAAATTTATGCACGCTCTGTTTTGTTTTTAAAAAAAAAAAATAATGCCCCTTTTTGGTCTTTGAAAATTGGGGTGTTACAAAAAAGAAGTTACATATTTAGTTTTTGTTGTTTTAATTAAACCGGTAACAATTAAATTATAATTTCAATCGTAAAAATTAAAATGACTATTAACTTATATTTTTTTAAACAACAAAATATATTATCGTTAGAATTTTAAATATTTATGTTGTCACTTTACTACCAAACAACACACTAATTTAACAATACCTCCTTAATAAGTACTTATTAGAATTTTAAAAATACTTCAACAAATACAGTACTATATTAGTGAGTTGTGTGGGGACAAGGAAAAATTTGAAGTGGGGGCAATACATAAAATTGTGTATTTGTTGGTTAAAAATTAATTAGGGGAGTGGGGTCAATTGCCCCCATTTGTTCTCAAGTAAATCCGTGCCTGCTATATAGTTCATTTTTTTTATTTAAAAAATCATTTAGTGTAGTTGTACTTAAATTCATTTGAAAAGTGAAAATTTACCTTTTGAATTCGAACTTCAAACCCTAAACTCTCATATTTGTCCTAATTGTCGAATAATTTATAATCACATTTATTTAATCAATTTCATTTGGTTTCTTTTTCTATCGGAGATGTCAACCATTGTTTTTAAATCATTTGAAAACATGAGAGTAATATAATCGTAACGTCTTTTGAAGCTATAATAGATAACTCCCTTTAGTTCTATATAAGAGAAAATTTTCTTTTAAGATTTATTGTGGAATTGATGTATCTAGACAATAATTGTTTAAATACACCAATTCTACAATGAATCTTAAAAGCAAACTTGGAGTTCATTATCGGTCATGTCTAATATGAAAGAGTGATTCAAGTGGTGCATGATGCACAAGTCATGAATAATTATAATATTATATCGAATATGAGTTTTGCAAAATTCACCGTTTGATTAAAAGTTTATATCTTTTATATATCATCCATTAATTTTCTTAAAGAAATTAAAAATCATTTGATATGTTATTGAAACTCGTCAAAATTAATGGTTTATGAATTTTTAATGTTATAAGCGCGAAATTAAAAAAAAAATCCATTTTACTAAATATATACAAATACTTTTTTATATTATAAAACAATGTATAAAATGAGACAACTTTTAATCTAAATAACATAAATTGTGAGACGAAGATACATAATTCAGTTAAGATACATAATTCTTCGTTTACAAAATCATTTTAAGATACATAATTCTTCATTTAATGTTTGGAAACAAGACAAAAGTAGAGCCATCAAAGAGAGTATAAAACCTAACATACCTAATTAGCAATAAAAAATGAAGTAAAGAAAAGAACAAAATAAGCCAGCTTGTTCCAATCAGAAAGCTACCAAGTGGTTTTACGTGCAAGTTGGTGCCACTTTATTATTTTTGTTTGCTGCTTCCTTGCAACTTGTTAGTTGAAAATTGGTGGCAAGTGTCACATCATTGAAGTGTAGTTTTCACAAGTAAATGGAGTATACACACCCCAAAGTGAAGAAATTGCGGCTCCAATTGAATCTCATACCCACTCTTCTTTGTACTAGTTTCCTAATAAACCCACACAATCACCATGATTTGATGCCAATAATAGTATGGATTGAAGTTATTATTTGAAGCCAATAATAGTAAGATTGAAGTGGAATTGGAGTTTTATATCATCATTAAGTATTTGATCTCATTATTTGGGATAGTTTTTGAAAGTTAGACTCGATTGATTTCAAGTAATTAGTGAAATATAAAGGCGAATTCGACTATTAATTTGATATATTAAATGATTCAGATTACATAAGCGTCAAACAATTGATAAATTTATATATTTTTCACTTACAATTTTTCCGTCAAGTGATTCCATGACTTATGATTGCTTCCTCTCTCTAAAGTGAAAGTTTTTCCATATACATTTGCACCGTCGTTGGCACTTTGCATGACCATATGTCAAACATACTTTTGACATAAGAAATCAAATATTATTTGTCGTATTATCGATAATGATACTAATCTTGAGTCATGAGGAGAGCATCAAAATATAGAGGGATCATCAAATTTTGCAAAGAGCAAC
Organism: Trifolium fragiferum; assembly: GCA_954870985.1. Classification (NCBI taxonomy): domain Eukaryota; kingdom Viridiplantae; phylum Streptophyta; class Magnoliopsida; order Fabales; family Fabaceae; genus Trifolium; species Trifolium fragiferum. Next base: position 72,734,409 of record OX940789.1, on the reverse strand, counting down.
AACATAAATATAATTTGATATCACATATTTGCTCAAAATCTTTTAAGATATTGTTGTGAATTCGACATTAACTCACACCAATAAAAACTGATGTGTGGGGCAAGCAAAACAAGCAAGCAAAACAATAGAACGATAGAGACGATGATGCAATAATTCAAAGCAATAAACAACGGAAGATAAATAACACGATACTAATTTGTTTACTCAGTTCGGAATAACTTACTTTGGAGGAGAGAGCACATCTCCGTTCTATTATAATCAAAGAGCAGCACTTTACAAGAAATTCCCACAATTTGGTACAAGAAATTAGCAAACCCTAATTCTACCCAAAACTCGAATCTCTTCCTGTGGCCAAGAGACTCAATTTGACCTAGTCTACCCAAGGTGATTCCACAAGATTATCCCAAAATTAGTTTGCCCTAGGATTCAAAACCCCAGCCTTTTGTGGTGGCAAAACCCCAACTCTCTACATTTTGTCTCACTCTTTTGCTCTCCCAATTTTTCTATGAACAAAGCATATGCCTACTTATTTTAAAAGACAATCTTCTAAAATAAAACCAAATCTCATATTGTTTTTAAATATATTCAATTTAAAAACAAACACAATAAAAGTCAGAGTGTCATCCAAGAAAAGATATTTTTCACAAAAATCTTCAAGACAGCACGCGCCCGCGCCCGACGTCAACGGGCCCGTGCTCGGCGCAGATGACAGAAGCAAACCCACTAAAACAAAAGGTTCAATTCCTGGCGCCCGACGCCACCTGACTTGCGCCCGGCGCAGTTGACAGATTCTTCAGGATTTTTCTGACTTCAAGTAACCGAGATTTCAAGGCATATCCAACAGATATTTTATGGAGGGGTTGAGATTCAAGTTCAGAATTTTTTACTTTTTTAAAATTTAAAATGTATAAGTTTAACCACTAAACTAAATAAAAAAATTCTAATGCAATGTGTTAGAACTTTTATTATTATTATTATTATTATTATTAATTAGCATCCTGTTAACTCATTGATTCTTTCTCATCTCTTAATTCTAATGCAATTGTGAGTTGTGACAATTCAAAGTCTACTTTGTGATCACTTTTTCTTTATTATAATTTTTTTATCACCTTTTGATTTATTTGTTACTATATCTGTAGAAAAAATCTAAATAGGTGATATTTATTAAGGACAAGACGAGAAAGAATGTTAAAATGGAAGAGCAATAACCAAAACACAACCAAAAAATAAATAAAGAAAATAATAAAGAACACAAATCAAATTGTTTATCCAATTCGGTGTTAATGAACTTACTCTGGAGAAAAGAACTCTCATTTCCATTATCAAACTTGTTATTTCTTGATTACAATGAGATTTTACAAGAGTTGCAAGAAATTAGATAATTCCTAATTTCTACCATTTTCTCAAATCTTTTTCCGTGACCAAGAGATTTCAATGATAGTATGAACAAGGTGAAGTTAATGAGTTCCAAACACTAGAAATAACCTAAGAGAAGCCCTCTTAACTCTATACTGGATATTGGATGAAATCCATCACAAAACCCATTTAATTTCACTGTTGGCGGTTGCAGAAACATAAGCCACATATTTATACTATTCGAGGCTGCGCCGTGCATTGCCTAGCCCGCGCCGTGCGCCGGTTACAACAAACATCCTATTATCTATTTTTCTGAGTTTGCAAGGCAATCCGCAACATATCTAAAGTTGTAAGACACAAACAATCAATATAACATAAAGAGGTCTTGTTGATCATTTATAATCTAACAATCATATCATATATGAAAATTTCTCTTATAGTTGACATTGACACTGTCCCCTTAAACATGAATTTGCCAATGCAATTTTCAAGCGTTAATTACATATTTGTAATAATCTCAACAAATACGGTAGAAACTAACGAAATGATGCTCTTTGTTTTTTTTTTCGATAAGTAAAAGTAATAATATTATTAGAGTCCAAATCAGCATGATTATGAGAAAAGTGCACCCATCTTTTATAAAGGGTTACAAAGACCTCACACTATCATTTGCTCGAACAATAAACTAAAAAAAACATTCCAAAATCACCAAGACAAAACACCAAATTCACAACACCAACAAACAAACACCTCAAGACTAGCAACTCCTAGAATGCCTCCACAACAACACAACAAGGAGGAAGCACTACAGAAGAAATACACACAGCATATACATACAACACCAAAAGCAATATTGCAAATCACACCATCAAACTTCAATAGGCCAGCACCTTTTGACATATAAAAGATTCCTTCACCCACAAAAAGGAACCAAACACTAGGCAATAAAATCAAGTAACAACCAAGCACTCCACATTGCACCTCTATGAAAGCATGCATATTTTGCTAATAATGATGACCAACGATCCTTTTTAGTATCAACCGCATAACCAACAACAGTATTCAGTTGCATGCTATTCCCCTCATTGTTTATTATCTTCACAACTATTGAATCAAACACAATTGAAAGAGTAGTTCTATAATATTCAAAGACCTTTTTCATCACTATAGAAAGAACAATGTTTAATTTATTTTTTAAAAATTAAATACACATATGTTGATTTAGACTTCGGCTGGGGGTCGGTATTTTGGGCAAATCCGATCGATTTTGTCAAATCGATCTTATCCAACCTAAAAAATGGGTTGGGCCATGTTGGGTTGTTGGATGAATATGTATTTTAAAATTGAAAACCTATAAAAAAATTGTTGTTTACAATTAGTAACAAATGGAAATAGTAACGAAAACAAACGATGATAAACACACAAGAAGTTTGATAACAAAATTTCCAGGTATGTCTCCGACTATAGAATTCGCTATAGCTCATTTATCCGTTGTGAGTAGTATATCATAAGAGTATGACGAACATGTGGAGATGTCATTTATATGCTGTGAATAAGGCTCCATGAGGATGATACGCCTTGATGGTGATGACGGAAACAATGTTGGACTTAGTATGCAAATGGGCTATTGGTTTATAAGCCTTTGGCCAATCTAGAAAATTTTCATATTAATACAAAATATTTTACTTTTTCGGTTTGATAATTAAAAGAGAAATGTCGATGGTTCAATACTCCAATTTTTAAAACAAGTAGTATATGTGTATATATTCTCTACAACAAACACATTACTCTTCCGTGCTTTACAATTTCAATACATTATTTGATTATCCTTTACGAGTTTTCATTCTTCGACTTTCTTTCATCATTTAAAAATAATTATGCTAAAAAAATATATAATTATTTGAAAATAGCAAAAATATGTTATTTTTATGAATAAAATATTGGTATTTTATGATATTAAGAAACGTAGAAATATGTTAAACTATTTTTTAGGAAAATAAAATGTTTGAGTTATTATTATAAAAAAATATGATAATTCATTTTTTAGTTGTTTAATATTCAAAAAAATAATGTTAGTAACTCACCACTACCCATCCAATCCACCCATAAATGAGTGAGATACTGAGCTTACTCAGCCAACTCAATAATAAAAGAAAATTTCTTTTTCAGTCCCTCGCGTTACTTTTATACCTCCCAAAAATCCGATTTTGCCCTTAATAAAAATTTCGGTTCGCAGAAACCGAAATTTTTTTAGTTTAAATTTCAGAAAATTTCGGTTTCTAAAAACCAAAGTTGTATTTCAAGGCAAAAAAAATTTCGATTTATAGAAACCAAAATTTTTCATAATAAAATGAGTGATTATTTTACTTGGACCTAATCCAAAATCCTAATTTTGGGTTTTGATCAAATCCAAGTCAATAAGACTCATATACACCCCTAATTTTGGCAGTAACCACAAATATGCAAGATCAACTTATTACAACTTACAGATAATAATTAATACTTTACAATAAATGAATGATATTTCAATTGACCATGTCCATGTTTTCCTCATTAGATGTGTCATCTAAAATGCAATAACTATTCAAATTGTCTCATCATAGATATTGTAGATCTTTCCATTCAAAACCAGTTTGGAAAACTACTTATATGAAACACTTTGTTTTTGAATAAACAAACTATAATAGATAACTCAACATCAATCCAAAAGTATTTAGAAAAGAGACCAAAAGTAACACCAAAGATACACACTTAAAAGCATAACATAAAAATATAGTGTTGTTTAGAAGTTTCAAAATACTATTAATCTTCCTGAAATTAGTCTAACTCGGAGTAATATTCAAGCAAACTTACACACAAATTCTTGTTCAATGTTTCCTCTAATTTTTCAATAGTCTCAACCTTCAATTGAGCTTTCTCATCCTCATCTTCCACTTTTTCCTTTGCTTTCTTCTCTTCCATTTTCTTTGCATTCTCAAGAGATTGAATCAAATTCTTCAAGCAAGTTTCAAAATCTTCAGCAATTGACTTTGGCATCAAATTTTCAGCAACATCAGCGGGCGTCATATTAGTCTCTCCTATCAATTTTTCAATAATCGGAAACAACCCATCATGAGACTCAATATCCCAATAGTTCTTTGCAAGAACCTTGAAAGCTTCATAGCTACAATATGACATTTCAATGTGCATATCCATCCTTCCCCTAGGGTAAGGACAAGTGGGGTTTGATTATTTTCGACAACTTCGGCATTAAGACTTTTGGCTCTTTCTAATGATTTTAGACTGAGATATGTTTTGATACATGTGTAAGCTTCACTGCGTTTGAGGTTCTTTCCTGATATTTGATTAGGAGGGGTTATTTGAATATAAGGTAACATAAAATTTATGAATTTTTGCATGTATTTTGTAACATATCTTTGAAGTTGATGTGAGAAGAATTTGTCAAATATGCTAAATAGAAACATTATGCTAGACATAATTGACCAAATTTTTTTCTTTTGGGAAAGTATATTTGATTTTGAGCCTAGTGGTGACACATTTTTCCCCATAACTTTGAAATGTTTAGGTTTGGTTTATGTTCTATTTTTTTGTGCAACAATGAACTAATACAGGGGACTATACTATGCTTGCTCTGTTTTTTTCATGGGGTGAATACTTATAAATAATACATAGGAGAGTAATGCATTATTTCTTCAATCTATAATATTTTGTACGATATTTAACTTTAGGTGTGTTTTGCATGATATTTAACTACCTATGATATTGTCAGTGGTCACACTCACTAGTTTTTTCAGAGTTTGTTATAACTTCAAAAAATGTATTTTTAGTTATGAAACATTAAAAAAGTACCTAAAGAAAATATATGAAATTGGATTCTATGCAGTCGAATTTTCGCTGCAATCGTCTTACAATCGTCCGATCTTGATCGAATGATTTAAATAAATGCAGTCTTCAAATTATGTTTTTAAATTATGACCGTCCGATCTGATCAGACGGCTTTAAATAGGCTGACTGCACGACTGCACCAAAAAAATGAATGCATGCAATCCGGGTCCAAAGAAAAATCATTATTCTCTTCTTGTCTTTACAACTTACTAATTAAGACAATAATTTGAGTGATATCGTTTCAATAGATATACATTGTTTATTTTTCATTGTTTTAATTAAACTAGTATCAATTAAATTTAAATTATTATCTCTATTGTAAAAAATATGGACAAATAATTTTTTTTTTTTTAAAGAATAAGGACAAATAACTTCTACTTCTAAAACATATATATGTTGTTGTTCAAATTTTGAACATTTTCAAATATTGATCTATGATTCTATGGTGGATCATAATCTAGGTTAGAAATTGTCAAATTTTAGAGCTGAGTAAAAAACATCTTCTATGATATTTTTTTAATAGTAAATAGATTTTTATCCCCTATTTTAAGTAGATGAGTTTTGTTTTACCTCTTGTATTTTTTTTTTTTTTTTTTTGAGATTATACTTATAATTTTTTTTTTATTTGATTTATCCCATGTGATATTTTTTTTTGGATTACCCCTGTGATATTTTTTTTATTTGATTTATTCCATAAGTGATGACATGGCAAGACTAATAAGGGGATAAACTAAAATTCGCTAACATTACGGGGACTATATAATGGATTCTTAAGTCAAAATATTTTATTAGAGGATAAATCAAATGAAAAAATATTACAGGAGATAATCTCAAAAAAATTTACGAGGATAAAACAAAACTCGTCTACTTTACAAGGGGTAAAAACCTATTTAGCTTTTTTTTTATTGCACTTTGGTTTATTTACTTATTTTTTTTTTTTGTGCAAGTTTATTTACTTATTTTAATATGGTGAACTAATTCCTCAATTTCAAAACACAAAACCTCCCCCTTATAATTTAATTTCCATTACTACATTTTTTTTTTGACTTATTTATGATTTTATTTTGAATCCCAAATTCTTGTGACAATGCTACAACTGTCTTGTACTATATCTTCCATGCTAAGGGTGTGTCTACTCTCATTGCTTTTTCATGTAATAGGAGGTTTTTTGTACTGTTTGGACAAAAACAAAAGGATAAAAGAAAAAGACTAACACATAAAGTGAGTACAATGTTTTTGATTATATTTAACATTTTTATTTTTAAATTGTGAATGGAATAGGCAAAAGATGGTGTGGGCTTTGAACAAGGGACGTGATTTAATTAAAAAAAAAAATCAATAAATGGGTATGTTAATGAATTAGAAAACCAGGAAAAGCACAATTTGGTGGTGGTTAATCAGTTAATTAAGAATTAAGATAGAAGGTGTCTATTAGACGATAATTATTCACTAGAATACAATTAAGTGATATAAATTATTGGTTTAATGTTAAAAATTAATTAATAAGGTCTAGAAGTCATAGCCCAACTGGCAAATGCCGAAATTGTTAGGTCAGACGTCGTGACTCGGGTTCGAATCCGAATCCTCACAGTTATGTGTGAATTTAAATCCAGTGGATTATCACTTCATCTAAGACAAAAAAAAAATCAATTAATAAGAGACCAAAATAAGGTATTAAACTAGTAATAAACCTAGTTTAGTAGTAATAAATCAAACAAAGTTGCTCATACGATCCCCATATATATTCCGAAAGATAGCAATAGGAGGACAAGATCTGATTTAATTTTTCAAAAACTAGCTTTCCAAAATAGATCTATTTTCGAATTGTGGGATCCCATTAAAACATTTATTTCGGATCCTATCTTCCAATCGCATTCAAAGGATATTTTCGTCAATTTGAGGGGCATGTGAGCAATTCAGGGAGTCTCAAGAACAATTTTCTAAATCAATTTATGATAAGTGGAAAATAGTTTCGGGCTGGAAAAAAAATTGTGACGAACTTGTGTCGAATTTTAAATTGATCCAATTTATATCGAGTTCAATCAAGCTAAAACAGTTCAACTTAAATCGTGTGTGGATAATTAATTATTGGCCATCACAGCTATGGTCGCGATATGAGTGGATGTCACGATTGTTCATTTTTGAATAATAAAATTCCCAAATTGGGCAACACAACTATAGTCTCTAATATAGCAAACATATTACACATTGTCCCTTCTCCCCATCTGAAGAATGCCTAAGGTATAAAGAAAGTTCAGTTGAGGAATTTAAATCACAAACCAACACGTGTTCATCATTCTTCTCTCCTTCTTAGTGTTTCAAGAGTGCCACCGGAGAAGCTACTATTCCTTGTTTATCAATTCCAGGAATTCATAATATTGATATTTGATAAATCAACATGTCGTAAATCCTTGTCTGTATGCTTTCTTGCATCGACCATCAGTCTAGTCTATCAGAAGGTTATAGGTTCTCCAAAATCCTAATTCTCCACCTATATAAGCCTACCTTACCTTATACTGTAAACCAGGTATGCCAAATATAATCGTAAATATCTTTCACCTTTGGAGTGTGTACAAGTTTCAGCTCCTCTGTCTCAATGGAATTCAACCATAGAAGTTCAACCACCAACCGTCTGGACAACCCCTCACCTTATCATTCTGATCTCAGATCCGTAGAGAATCATGTAATCGAACCTCTCACCTTACTAATTTCTTTGTTACAAATCATTTTAGATGATAAATTTCAAAAAAAAATTCTAAAATAAGAAGCTAATTTAAATGACTTTATAAGCTATTTTATCATAAAATACCTTGACAAACTTATAATAATGCATAAAAATTGCATAAGCTAAAAAGCTAGTTTACATTGTCACCTTAAACATGAATTTGCCAATACAATTTGCAATAAGTTTTAACTACATATTTTTAAAAGCCTCAACAATTACACCAGAAGCTGTTGCAACCAAGCTGTTTGTTGCAGCTGAATACAATATCTCAAAAGTATATTTGGCTAATAGTGATCTCCATCGTTTCTTTTTTTTATCAACCGCACAACCAACAACAGTACCAAGTTGCAAACCATTCCCTTCATCATTTATCATCTTCATAATAATTGGATCAAACACATTTGAAAGAATGGTTCTATAATATTCAAAATCATTTTGTTCTGCAACCTCATTGACATCTATCCACATTAAGACCGAATCAACCGCGTCATTGATCGCTTTCTTGTCTTCCGAGGAAAGCTTTGAGCTAATCTCCTTATCATTTATGGCATTACTAATGTTGTATGCATACTTCTCCAATGCATTTCTTGCTTCCACTTTCATTCTGTACTTCTTGTCTTCATCTTTGAACTTCTCAGCTTCTTTAACCATCCTCTCAATTTCGTCCTTCGAAAGTCTTCCCTTATCGCTTATTATTTTAACCGTCTTGTTAACTCCGGAGAATTTTTCCGAGGTTGAGACGTGTAGGATGCCATCATCATCAATTTGGAAGCTAATTTCGATTTGAGGAACACCTGCCGGAGCCGGAGGAATTTCCAACACAAATTTTCCTAGCAAGTTGTTATCTCTAGTTGTTTCTCTCTCACCCTCATAAACATGAATTAGAATATTGGTTTGGTTGTTTAAATGTGTAGTGAATATATGTTCCTTGTTTGTAGGAATTATGGTATTCCTAGGAATTATTACTCTCATAAGACCACCATGTGTTTCCAATCCAAGGGACAAAGGAATGACTTCTTTCAAATCATGAACATTTTCACTAATTTCCCCACTCAATATAGAAGCTTTGATTGCAGCACCATATGCAACGGCCTCATCGGCGTTGATTCTTTTGCATAATTCCTTTCCGTCAAAGATATCACTCAATAGTTGTTGCAATTTTACAATCCTTGTAGAGCCACCAACAAGGACAACATCATCAATTTTACTCTTATCCACGCCGCTGTCTATTAGACACTGTTCGACAATCTCCATGCACTTGTTGAAGTGATTCTTGTTGAGTTCCTCAAACTTTGCGCGACTAATTGTTGAGTAGAAATCTATACCTTGATTTAAACATTCTATTTCAATTGTTGTGTCGGTATTCGATGAAAGTATCCTCTTTGCTTTCTCACAAGCAGACTTCAACCTCCTAATAGCTCTTGGAACTTTACTAATGTCAATTTTATGCTTCCTCGAGAACTCCTTCACGAAATGGTTCACCATTGTATTATCAAAGTCCTGTCCACCGAGGTGAGTGTCTCCGGAATGAGCCTTAACTTTGATATCATCCTTGTCAAATGTGACAATGGACACATCTAAAGTACCACCTCCTAAATCGAAAATGAAAACATGCCTTTGTCCACGATTAAATGGTTTCATGTCAAGGCCATACGCAATTGCAGCAGCAGTAGGCTCATTGATTATTCGCATAACATTGAGGCCTGCAATAATACCTGCATCTTTAGTAGCTTCGCGTTGCGAGTTATTGAAATAAGCAGGAACGGTAATAACAACATCCTCCACCGTTGATCCAAGGTAAGCTTCTGCAATGTCTCGCATTTTTGCCAATACCATGGATGATACTTGCTCGGCAGCAAATTGTTTTTCTTCGTCGTTGTAATTGACAACAATCATCGGTTTCTCATCTACGCCGCCAATTACTTTAAATGGCCATAAGTTCATGTCACTCTGAACTATGGCGTCAGAAAATTTCCTACCAATTAGCCTCTTTGCATCTACAAAACAAGAGTTGCATGCACTATGTGAAAAAAAGTTGAATCATTTCATGAACTATTATTTGATTATGGATAAATCCAAATATATAAAAAATTATGACAGATTATATTGAATAAAATAAGTTTTTTTAATGATATATATTTTTTATACAAATGAAATTACATTGGTATATACTAATTTTGTATTGTTCGACAATCAAATATCTATTCTTGGATACTTGCATCACTAAACTCACAGCTGAATTCAAAGTTCTTTTGCATATATCTTATTTTCTATAATACTTTATTTATATTATCTAAAATAATATGATATGTAATCCAACCCTCAAACAAAAAGACACTATGTTGAGGATTGACCTTATGGTTTATAACTTATAAGTTTATATTGAAAAAAAAAAATTGTTTGATAACATAATTTTTTTACGAGCTTATAACTTATTTTTACTAATTTATAATTTGATAAGCTAATTATTTCAATTAGTTTATAGTTTACAATTTATTTTTTCTTCCAATTTTACACTTATCATCTTGTAAAAAATAGACTTAATAGATCTTTTGGTTCCTGTATGTTCGCAAATTTTTTGTTTTAGTCTCTGTATCTTGTTTTGTTGCAAATAAGTTCCTGAATGTACAATTTTTTTTGTTTTAGTCCCTAAAATCAAAATCCGCAGGAAAATCTGCAATTTTCGTGCAGATTTTCATTCAGATTTGCTTGCGGATTTTGACTTTAGGGACTAAAACAAAAAAAAAATTGTACATTCAAGGACTTATTTGCAACAAAACAAAATACAGAGACTAAAACAAAAAATTCACGAACATACAGGAACCAAAAGATTAATTGAGCCTAAAAAATATTACGCATATTTTTTTATATATAATTTCATATTTATAAACTAGTTCAATTCAACAACTAATTTACTGAAATACTACAAACTCAATCAACTAGTACATAAGATATAAGTTCATCCCCATGAGCTAACTAACCAGTTATATGTTATTTTTTTAGATCTTAAGAGACACAAAAAAGAATAAAGGGTAGAATGTGTTACCATAGACAGTGTTGGTTGGATTGCAAGCAGCCAAATTGAAAGCAGAATCACCAATCATCCTTTGAGAGTCAGTAAAGGCAACATAAGAAGGTGTTGTTCTGTTCCCTTGGTCGTTCACTATAATCTCTACCTTATCATTCCTACAAACTGCAACACATGAATATGTTGTTCCTAGGTCAATTCCTATAGCCACTTTCTTACCCTTTTCAGACATTTCAGATCTCTTCCAATTTTTTCACTCAGTTCAACCAAATTTTGAACACAAGAATAGAAATACTAATTAATGATAACAATATACAGTTGTTTAGGCAAGTGTAAAAGTTTATTCATATACTCATTTATTAGTTTGACTCAGTCTCGTGGTTGGATGCTTGACTTTTGTATTAGTAATACTTTTCATACATAGGACCAACTTGCATGATTATATCAAGGGTCATGCTAAACAGTGTTTTCGGACATTTGTTAAGTATATTCAAAAAAAATAAAATAAAAGTTAATGTTTAAAAGTTGACTTTTTATAATTTTGATGCATTGAATGCACAATTTACAAAAAAAAATTTCTTTATTAGTAAGCTTAACTAGTGCCCCGGGGCACTGTTTAGCATTTTCCTTATAATAAGTGTTTTGTTAACAAATCCATCTGGTGCACTCTTTAAATATAATATTTAAATAAATTTTTTAATTAAAAAGTTAAACAGAACAATTTTTAATGTCTTGACTTTATATATTTTTTTAAAAATTATATATAAATTTACTATTTAAGGGGCTTAAAGAGTGCACCTAATGTTCTCTTTAGCATTTACCTTATAATAATATTATAATACTATAATTTTATTCTATCATTTTCACAAATAGCTGGTGGAACAAGGACAGTGACAATCACACATTTAAATTTAAGTGAAATATTTTGAATCATAAAATACAAATTATCTAATAAAAAATTGTCAGATCATAATTGAATGGTTGCCAATGTCCTGAATGTGTGACTCTAGTTATGGTTGTTTTCGTGGAGGTAGGAGTCCGATATAATCGTTGTTAGTACTTTTTAATGAAAAAGGATATAAGTATATTCCATTCGATAATTTATCATTTATATGTTTTTTTGTTTTAACCTAGCTGGTTTTAAGTAACAGAGAGAGACTATTAATCTAGAGTTCGGCAAAGAAGAAATTAAAGTTTGGTTAAGAATTGTTCGTTTTAAAACAGGTAGTCGATGGTTAGATTTATGCAGTACGTGTTTTAAAAATTGGATCGAATCGACGGTTCAATGAACCGTTGAATCGTGAACCGGAGGGTCATCGATTTGGTTTGTTGTTGAATCGAATATGCAATTGAATCGATATGAATCAAAGTGAATCGGCCGGTTTAATGCATATTATTTTATTTTTAAAAAAAAAAATTTAAACGATGAAAATTTTAACATTTTTTAAAAATAAAATATTAAAGTTGAAATTAAAAAGTCAAAGAGTGCGAACGGATATGATTCATACGAATACGAAAGTTATATTTTGTTCAAAATTTATATGCATTTGGACTATCTTGTTGCGTGTGTGATGATTGTGTTTAAAAGTTTATTCAAAATAAAGCATAATTCGATTTTAGAGATCGAGTCATCCATTTCAACCCGATTTAATATCTATCTAGTTTTGTTATAGAAACCAGTTTATTCAATCGAGTTATTCGGTTTTATCCGATTTAGTCATGCGGTTCGACCAGTAGCTTAATGGTTCAACCAATGAACTAGTTTATTGTTAATGGAAATAAATTTTTATAGTTTTTATTGTTTTTTAAAGGACCATTTTGATGCGTAGGATAAGAGATAAGATAAAATAATTGTATCATATTATATCTTAATTTAGTGTTTGGTGAACTAGCAAAATATGATAAGTTAATTCTGAAACTTATTATATTTTGTCTCTTAAATTAAAAATTTAATCCTAAATTGACAGAATAGGATAAGAAAATAATTTACTGATTTATTCGATAAAATATATTTTAAAATAAAAATGAAAATTAATAAAATATAAATGATAAAATAATTTTTGATAGTAAATTAAAAATATAAACGAAGGAATACAATTTCATACCATTACTTTGTTGAATATTTTCTACAACAACCATATGCTATATTTGAAAAAGAAGAGGAAGAGCAAAGGTACGGTATTACGCAATTTGGGGTCATACGTTTTAAGGGTTAATAGGCCCCCTGCAAAGTAGACGACCAAATTTGTTTTACTCCTATAATATTTCTTTTTGAGATTATCCCTTATAATTATTTTTGTGGATTATCTCTCTATGTTGACTTTTTTGCTGGCGTGACAGGAAAAATAAATCAACTTTTTGTAGACGTGGCATGCACTTTTGCTAATGTGGCAATCAACTTTTTTCTAGCACGTCAACAAAAAGTCAACAGAGAAGTGTAATCCAAAAATAAAAATTTTACAGAGGATAATCTCAAAATAAAATAAAATTACAGTATTAAAACAAAACTCGCCTACTTTAATTTACATAGGTAAAAGCCTATTAACCCTATCTGCAATAGGCTGCAAATATCTAGCTTTTGGTTTCCCTTTAAAAATAGGCACACCTAGGTAATTGAAGGGAAAGGAACCAATCTTGAAATTCAGAAGTTGAACAATTAAATCTAATCTACCATGAGTTATAGAACCTGAATAAATTGTGGATTTCGAGTAGTTTATTTTCTAACCTGACTCAGCAGCAAAAGCATCAAAAAGGTTTTTAAGCTCCTTGAGACCATTTAAATTACCCTTACAAAATATCATCAAATCATCAGCATAAAAAGTGTGAGAAGAAACCTTAAACCCTCTAGTACCCTTGATGAGACTAAGTTTGTCTTCAGATACTAAATTGGCAATACTCCTGCTCAAAACATCCTCAGCAAGACAAAAAAGCAAAGGAGATAAAGGATCTCCTTGCCTAACACCCCTAGAGCAGTTGAAATAACCATGAGCTTTCCCATTTATAGAGATGGACAAGAAAACTGATTGCAATATAACATGAATCCAATTACAAAAGACAGGGTTGAAACCAAACTTACTCAGAATCTTAAAAGGAAAGGCCATTCTAAAGTATCAAAAGCTCTAGAAATGTCAACTTTCAAAGCAAGGTTACCTCCAAAAGATTTATTATGTAAAAGGTTAGTAGCTTATGAGGAAATACAGAGGCAATCTCTAATATTCCTATATTTGCTTATCTTAGACAATAGAAGGAAGAATTGAGGCTAACATATTAGCAATGATCTTAAATTTGAAGTTTGTCATTGCTATAGGCCTATACTGGTCAATAGAAGAAGCATTAGGAGACTTAGGTAAAAAGGCAATGAAGTTAGAATTGAAACCAAGTAGGAACCAGCTAGTTGTGAAGAATTGTAGCACAACATTGATAACATTCATATGAATGATCTCCCAATAGTGTTAAAAAAGGAGGCACCAAATCCATCAGGTGGTCAGGGGCACTGTCTTTGTTCAAAGCAAACACCACAGCTTTAATCTCATGATGAGAAAGAACCATATTTAATCTTTGTTCAAAGCAAACACCACAGCTTTAATCTCATGATGAGAAAGAACCATAATAGACAAGATTTGGGATAACTTCCTTAGCAAGTAAATGATCCTGCAAAACAATATTAGAACAAAACAAATTTTTGTAAAAGGAAACAACATTGTCAGAGATTTGCTGAGGTCTAAAAGCACATGTTCACCATCCTGTAGGGAAGTTCTGGATTTGGTAGAGGTTTTAATCTTGGCTATTCTATGGAAACATTTTGTGTTTCTATCACCTGCAAGGTGCCAATTTAAGTGAGCTTTTTCTTGCCAAAAACATTATTGTCTACATAAGGCCTATTCAAGATTTTTTTGAGCAATAGATTCATCATTCAAGAGAGCATCAGAAGCACTTGAGGATTGAATTTGATGCTGAATAGAATTAAGCTTTTGTTTTGCAGCAGAAACTAATGCATGCACATTGCCAAAACAATTCTTGTTCCAAATCTTCAATTTCTCTTTCAACAATTTCAACTTCTTTGATAAGACAACCATAGGACAACCTACAACATTGTTATTCCAACATTCTTGAATCAAGTTCTTACAATCGGGATGAAGAGTCCACATTTCATAAACTTGAATTGGGAAGTAAAAGTGAAATGAGATAGTTGAAGATCAATGAGGATAGGGTAGTGGTCAAATTTGTGTTTAGTGAGAGTGGAAACAGTTAAGGAACTACATAGATCAAGCAAGGAATGATTACTGAAGGCTTTATTAAATCTTCTTTCAGTGTATCTAGAACCTCTTCTACCATTGGCCCAAGTAAACTCAGCACCTCTAGTTGGCAAGTGAACCAGATCAAAAGATTTAGACCAAGATTGAAATTCTTCCATAAGCAATCTAGCATATATATATATATATATATATATATATACATACACACACAGAGACACACTAAATAAAAAGAAAAACATAAAATTGTACAAATGGTTAAATGTTCGTCACTAAATAATTACTAAAAATTAATATCTTTTTAATATCTTTGACATAGAAATTAGAACATTTATAACAAGTCAAAAAAGAGTGTCATTGGGGCATATAATTCATACAAGACAATGTTTCTGATTCTATCATTAATCCATTAGTGGATTATGCACCCTCCAATGAGAAAGAGAACTAGAGAAAGAGAAGATGGGAGGAGAAAGACAAGATCTATTAACGGTGATTTGTTTAATGGCGGTGGCGGCGATTAGTTTCCGTGTCTCTGCTTCTTCAGTTTGTTTTTGGTACATTTAACTGAAAAACATTACTTTAAATCTGAACGGTTGATTATTGTTTTTTCCACATGCCACTAATCTATTAAAAGAACGGGGAAACTGGAGCATAAGAGACTTCATCTTAGATGCTCTCAATTATATTAACTTATATTTATAATTTCAAGTTTCATCTTGTTTTTATTTAATTTCAATGAGAGCACAATGCGCTAAACTAATTTCACGTATGTGATTTAAACTTTTGGGTTATTGAAGTTTTGTTGTCTTTGTTATGCATTTGAAATTGCCGCCGTGTTGAATTATGTATTTTTCGAATAAAGGACATCTTATTATATTTTCATATCTCTCTAAAATTTTAATCTTCCGAAGTTCAAAAGATTAAAATTAATTTTTGGGGAGATATGAAAATATAAATAAATAAGATGCCCTATATTCAAATAATAAATAATACAACATGACTACAACTTCAAAGACATAACAAAGACAACAAAATCCCCCCAATAATCCTAAAATTCAATCTTAACCAAATCACATACAGAAACTAGTTAAGTATTCTGATCTAATTGGTATAGATTACAAGAACATTAAAAGTGAAAATATAAATTAATAATTAAGGGCATCTATGATGGATCTAAGACCTTAGATAAACATAATTTGGTGGGTGCATACCTTCTTCTCGATGTCCAATGCATTGTTGATATGATTCAGTTGAAAATTGAGCTCAAGTAAGTTTGCGCAACATTGAGCTTGCATGAATTTCACGGTACCTTTGGTTTTAAGGTTGGACCTGCAAGAGGTAACGTTCTATGACTAAATTAACATTGGGCTAACCAAATGAAAATAGTTTATCACTAGGTGAAAAAACAATAAGATCTTGAAGAGCCCGCAATGCTTCACGAAATTCATTTTCTTTCCATTCGACATGATTGACGCACAAAAAGAGAGAAGGGAGAACAAAAGGGTGAATGTGTTTGTGACTTTTGAATAAGAAATGACACATTGAAATAAGGTCTGAAGGGGTAATTTTATAGTTGATCTTTTTGTGTATATTCACTGTTATTTCAAGACGTATATTAACACGTGTGTGAATCTCTTTTTTAAAATATTCCCCCTTTTTTCAGAATTGGAATATTTTCTAAATCGGGTGGATTTCGTCAAATATGAAATTTATTTATATGGTAGGTAGTTTCTTTTATGCTCTTTGGCCAATTTTTATACTACATTCATCTCTGATTATAAAAAACCATTTTAAAGAAATGTTTGTCCTTAAATATAAGATCCTCAACAAATTTTTAGGTACATTTATGAAAAAAGGTTTAATTACACATTCGGTCGTTTATGTTTATTTTAGATTTCAAGTTGGTCCCTTATGTTTTAAAAGTTTCAAGTTGGTCTCTTATGTTTATTTTAGGTTTCAAGTTTGTCCTTTATGATTTAAAAGTTTCAAGTTGGTTCCTCAAGTTTTTAAAAATTTCAAGTTGGTCCCTCAAGTTTTTAAAAGTTTCAAGTTTAGTCTCTATATAGATGATTAAATAGGGATTAAACTTGAAACTTTTAAAACCATAAGGGATCAACTCGAAACTTTTAAAAACTTGAAGGACCAATTTGGAACTTTTAAAACATAAAGGACCAACTTGAAACCTAAAATAAACATAAGGGACCAACTTGAAACTTTTAAAACATAAGGGACTAACTTTAAACTTAAAATAAACATAAGGGACCAAATTTGCAATTAAGCCAAAAAAGAACATTGAATACAATATCGTTATTAATTTATGTCTAATTGCACATTTGGTCCTTTATGTTTATTTTAGGTTTCAAGTTAGTCCCATATGTTTTAAAAGTTTCAAGTTGGCCCCTTATGTTTGTTTTAGGTTTCAAGTTGGTCCTTCATGTTTTGAAAGTTTCAAGTTGGTCCCTCAAGTTTTTAAAAGTTTCAAGTTGGTCCCTTATGTTTTTAAAAGTTTCAATTTTAGTCCCTATTTAATCATCTTTATAGGGACCAACTTGAAACTTTTAAAAACTTGAGGGACCAACTTGAAACTTTTAAAACATGAAGGACCAACTTTAAACCTAAAATAAACGTAAGGGACCAACTTGAAACTTTTAAAACATAACGGACCAACTTGAAACCTAAAATAAACATAAAGGACAAAATGTGCAATTAAACCTAAAATTTATTTAAAAAATAAATTAAATTCAATATCGTTGTCACTATTTAAAATAGTATTAATACTGTTGAATAAAATAAAATTATTAGCATCTAAAAAAATATATTCTTTTAGTTAATTATAAAATATTTAATTATAAAGGTAAATTATAATTTTTTAAGTAACTTGATTTTTTAAAGTAACAAATATCTTTAATTTATATTATGTTGATTAAAACTCATTTTTGATTTATTTCATTACATGTATAGAGACTAGTTTTTTTTTAAAAAATAATTAAATATAGCCTATTATTGTTTGCTTATCATTTAAGATTCTTTATATAATTTCAACACAATTATTTAATATAACTATTTATGCTATATTAATTATAAAGGTAAATTATAATTTGTTAAGTAACTTAATTTTTTTAAAGTAATAATTATCTTTAATTTATTTTATGTTGATTAAAAATCATTTTTGATTCATTTCATTACATGTATAGAGATTTTTATTTTGAAATAATTAAATATAGCCTATTATTGTTTACTTATCATTTAAGATTCTTTATATAATTTCTACAAAATTATTTAATATAACTATTTATGCAATATTAATTTTTTTATAAATAAATAATGATGCAATATAAATTTTTTACAATGGTTTCAATAATGTTTGTTCTTAACATAAAATATGTCAAAGATTTTCTTTTTGACTAATGAAAGGTGTCTAACTTTATTTATTTATCATTAATTTTTTTTAATTAAAGTCACTAGCTTTGATCTAATGATAAGAGGTATAGATTGTATGCTACCGGTCATGAGTTTGATTCTACGCTCCATTGTAAACCAAAAAAAAAAGTGTTTGTTGACTAATGAATGGTGTCAAAGTTGTTATTTAATATATATCAATTTTCATTAATGAAAAAATCAGGTTAGATTTTACAAATCAAATATTTGCAAAATGTAACGACCCAAATTTTTATTAATTCGAGTTAATTAGCTATTTATGATTTATTTATGAATTAGTTGATATTTGTTATGTGGTTTCTAGCTATTAATAGAAAAAGTAGAGAATAAGTAGTAAATGAGTAGAGTTAAGTTAGAGTTGTTATTGAGCTTGTTATTGGGTGATTACTCTCTGACAAGTGGATCAGTCAATCGTCAAATAATAATTCACACTCTAGGTGTATAAAATGAGTTTGTATCCACATGGATTGTGCCAATGTGCTACTAGCGTTATTTAAATTTGTTTTAGTTTGCATTCGTTTTGGTTTTGAAAAAAGTTTTTAGTTTAAACGAGCAATATGCGTGCAGAAAAGTAAAAGTTGATTAAGAAAGATGAGGATAGGTAATTAAACAACCAATTAGTACGTGTATTCCTTATATAAATGAGATCTTATTAGATGAGCTTATTGGAAAAAAAAATTGTATTTTGTATATGATGAATTGTATTTTGTATTTGATAAACTTATAGGAAAAGAATTTTATTTTGTATCTGATGAACTTATTTGATGAATATTATTTTGTATTTGAAGAAGTTATGGGAAAAGAATATATTGGAAAAAAAATAATAGCATAAAATACATCGAAAAAAAATGCACGGTAAACCCGATTAAAGTATCCGAACCAAACCGATGAGTTTGGTTCGAATTCATTTTTGAAAAACACTAAAAACCGAACCAATCGAGAGTTCATTCGTTCGGACATCGAATTCACTCAAAATCGATTCAAAATGGTCCAATTACACCCCTACCTACTCCTATTTGGCATGATTGGTGTATATATAACATAATTACTTAGTCTATTGTTCGGTGCATTAATTTATATCTTTTTTGGTAATACCCTTGGATTATCCAAATACATTGTATATCCCCCAACCACCTTAACGAGTGCACCCTACGAGAGTCTACCTCGAGTTGTCACGTAGCTACATTGCGAGTGATCATTATGTTCAATTAATCCTCTTATTACAACTACGGGCTAGTATCAGACTAGTTTCTACTAGCTATGTCACAACTAGTGTCTGATTCGGTTTCTACTCGTCTATGTCGACTGTAGTATCGGATGTTACTGTCTCTAATCCTTAGCTCTATTTATTTATCATTCCGGAGTAGTATTAAAGTCTAATATTTATTATAACTTTGACCAGATTACGAATTAAGTAGGTAATGCATATAATAAATAGAAAACAAAGAACTTAAATAATACTCCCTCCATTCTTTTTTATAAGAAACAATTTGTAAAAAACACACAAAACAAGAAATCTTATTTTTTAATTAAAATTTTATAATATATTCCAAAATTAACCTTGGTGTAATTAATGTATAGGAAATATGTTACCATAATTAATGCATAACATTGGAATACATAAAGGGTAAAAATGAAATTGCTTAATTAATAAAACATAAATTTAATGATTGTTTCTTATAAAAAGGAACAAATTCTTTTTCTAAATTGTTCCTTATAAAAAGGAACGGAGGTAATATTTATTATAACTTTGACCAATCACATAGCTCAAATATTCATAGGGGAGTTTATCTTCTCTACCTAAACATAAAGAAATATAAGCAAAAGATCTACATAATTTAAATTACAAGAATAAAAATCAAGGAAACCCTCTAAGATTAATCAAGATGAGTACCCCCTCCGCCACCACAACAACCATATGCTAGATTTGAAAAAAAATAGGAAGAGCAAAGGAATTACGCAATTTGGGGTCATATACTTTTAAGAGTTAACAAGCTTTTTTCCCCTCTGCAAAGTAGGGAATTTTGTTTTACCTTCTATAATATTTTTTTATTAGATTACCCCTTTGTAATTTTTTTTTATTACCCCTCTCTGCTGACTTTTAAGCTAACGTGGCAGAAAAAAAAATCAAATTTTTGTTGACGTGGCATGCACTTTTGCTGATATGGCAGTCAACTTTTTTCTGCCACGTCAACAAAAAGTCAACAGAGGAGGATAATCCAAAAAAAAAAATATTACAAGGGCAATCTTAAAAAAAAATTAGAGTCTTACTAACGAGTGCTCCCGGGGCACTCTTTAAGCATTCCATTTAAAACAAAATTCGCCTACTTTACGGTGGTAAAAGCCTATTCACCCTACTTTTAACTTTGAGAGTAAGTTTGATGTTGACGACCAACAAGAGTTCCTTGAGATTTATGATATAATCAACAACTATCATTGGTTGTGGTTTAACAATATGATCAGCGAGAGCATTACTGCAATGCATTGAAGTTCTTTACCAATTACCAATGCAAATGACCAATTACTGCAAGGCAAGTGTGTAAACTATGAACCCAATGCCATATGCAATACTTTTGGGTTGAGTAGAACCACATTGTTCTATAGTAGCACGAAGAAGTTCCTAGACCAAAGAGACTGTGGAAAATATTGTGTCTTAAAATACCTATTAATAGATGAGCAGCAGGAGATGGAGGAGGACTAGCCTCAGCGACAACCAGTGTAATACCCGGAATTTTAGGACTAATTATTTTATTAGAATGTATTTAAGTTTAATGTGTATACTTGTTAATTGATTTTATTATCAGAGTAGAAGTATTAAATAGAAAATGAGAGAAAATAGCCATAATAAGAATTTGTAGAAAAAGGGCGTGGGGTGGAAATGGTAGTTTAGGTAGCATTACGAGTAAATAAAGGGTATAAGTAGTAAGCCTATGATGTGTTTTAGTGAAATGGACTAAAAGAGGGTGTATGGGATTGAGTGCAGAAAAGCGGGTGCAACAAGTAAAACTATCTCTCCGTCAAAAAAAAAAAAAAAGTAAAACTATCTCAGAAACTATTTACAATATATTAAAAGAAACTACTACTAAGGGTTCGTTTGGCCTAACTTATTTTTGAGCTTATGCAAACAGCTTATGTAATATAAATTAGATTTTATGCTATTTTATAAGTTCAAATTAGTGAAAATTGAATTTTTATAAGTTATTTTATTATAAACTACTTTGACAAACTTATAATAATACATAAAAATTGCATAAGCTCAAAAATAAGTTAGGTCAAACGGGCCCTAAAAATCCTTTTATGTCTTTAGCACATTTAATAATAATTCATCATTTATGTCCTTAAATATAATTTTAACTCTAAACTAAAAAAAAGATACAAAAAAAAAAAAGATAAGCATAAAACAAATCTACTCATAAAAAAAAATACAAAACAAAAAAGAAAAAGATAAAAACAAAAAAACAAATTAATTATAATTTATTTAAAAAATATTACGGGACAATAGCTTTAATTAAACAAATTTATACGGTAAAAAACATATTTAGTAAGTTTTACAAGAAACAGTATAATAGTTTAACTTATATTTTAACAACAAAAAACATTGTTATAACAAATTCTTAAATATTTTATTTTAACAAATTTTTAGATTAATATAATGACAAACTTAAATATCTAATAAAAATAATACTCCCTCTGGTCCTTAAGAGAAAATTCCCTCTAGTCCTTAATATAAGCGAATGCACGGGTCTCAAAATTAGTTTTATAAGAAAAAAATGTAAAAAATAAATAAATAAATAATTTTTTAGAGGAAAATAAAGATAGAAAATGAGATTTGAAAACCTAGTTAAAACCTTATAAATAGAAACACTAAAAACTTGGAAGAAAATAAGAATTCAAGAATCAATACTCAACATAAATGAGAGAGAAAGAAGAGAGAGATGCTGTGGGTGGGGTGTCCACTTCTAGGGCTAGGGGGAAGAGAAACGCCTTCCTCCAGTACCTAGACAAGACCACCACCTCCTTCTACATCTCCAACTTCCCGGAGGACGCATCTGCAGGTGATTTGTGGAAGCTCTTCTTGCAGTTTGGCAGAGTTGTTGAGGTGTACATTCCAAAGAAACTGGATATGAGAGGCTGTCGTTTTGGGTTTGTCAAGTTCAAGGAGGTGAGTGAGGTGGATAGGTTAACCGATAATTTACGTGACGTTTGGCTTGGATCGTTCAAACTCCATGTCAATCTCTCTCGCTTTAATCGGTCAGAGAAGAAGGAATCACAAGCGCCCAAAGCTGCTTCGTTGGGTCTTGATGCTCAGAAGTCTGAAATCAAGTCAGGGAAATCTTTTCGAACAGCCCTCACTGGTGGTGGAGGTCGTAACCTTCTGCCGAGAGATAGTTCTACTATTAAAGCGGCGGTGAATGAGTCTTTCAGTAAAGAGTTGAAGGGCAGTGTGGTGGGTACGTTAGCGCGTGAAAAGGATGTGAGGCGGATTCAAACTACTCTCTTTATGGAGGGATTTAGCTTGATTACAATTATACACATGGGGAACAATATGGACTGTTACGGAGTTCTGTTGTTGGTGATGTTGAGAAGCTACTAAGAAGTAAGAATGAATGTCTGGATCACTACTTCTCTGACTTCAAGCCCTGGGTTCCTGGTTTGGTATCTGCCCAGAGAGAGGTTTGGATACAAGTATTTGGAATCCCACTTCATATTTGGGGGGAAGCCTTTTTCCAAACAAATCGGAGCCAAACTTGGCTTATTTTTGGATTTTGATGAGGAAACGACGAGTATGAGGAGATTAGATGTAGCTAGATTGAAGGTCCAGACAGCGATTTGGGCAGTCATTGATGTTGTGTTTCAAGTGGAAGTTGATGAAGCTATTTATAAGGTATGGGTGGTGGAGGAAATAGGTAACTATAGACCAGATGTATCTTTTGTTGAAGGGGTGGCTGATGAAGGTAGTGTGGTGGTCCCGTCTGAAGCTTCCGGTGAGGTGGAGGAGGGGTATGTTGGAGGTGGTGAAAACTCAGGTGAAGATGATGACTCCACCCCTGATGTTGATGGTGACACGCCCTTGCCCTGCCAGCATGGGGGGAATCACGAGGTGGTTATAGTTTTGTCCCCTTGTGTGGATAACTCTACAAAAAGGAATGATCTGATGGCATGTGAAAAGTCAACAGGAATTTCTGACTCCCAAAAGGGTATTGTACCGTTTGATCCTGCATATGTGGGCAGTAGTCTGTTGGCTACTAGTTTGGTAGACATTTGCGCTGAGGTGGTGGTGGGGCCTTCAAAGGTTATTGAGGGTGACACGTTTTTGAATAAGGAGCTTGTAGTATCTGGAGAGAGAAATTTTGATGTCCAACCCGGGTCCCCTTTGGAGGTTGAGTTGGGCCGGACGGGTTTACCTAATGACCCGCTTAACTTGGGTCAAACTGATTTGGGCTTGGATGCTGCTGGATCTTTTGCCTCTGAATCGAGTTCTAGATTTTCCTCCTTGTCTGAACCGGAGGATGTTCTTCACTCACATAGAGCCAGAGTTTCCAACTTGCAACAGATTCCTAAAAGGCTCATACCGATCAACACTGCCCAACAGTTAGGAGTTCCGAAACACATCAAATTGATGGAGGCAGCGAAGGGTGTTGCTAAGCGCGCGCGTCGTCGGGTCAAGTATGGTGGTGCCTCGCCGGTGGTAGCTGCGTCTCTCATTGATGCTGCCCATAGGGAGTGCCCAGTTATAGCTGCTCCAATACCCCCTTGTGTTACCCCTCCCTCTGGGTTAGAACTAATTTCTAACAGTGCAATTTCAGTGATTCCTGAAACACAGGGGTTGGATCCAGATTTGGATCGTGCTACAGTGATTGAAGCTGCCAAGCTTTTGGAATTCACAAACAAGCTGAATTTTCCTTTGAGGTGGAAGATAATGCAACCATTAAACAACTTATTGATCAAGAAATTTGTGATAGAGCCAAGAAGATGTCATGGGAGCAGAGGAATGTTATTTAATGATTGTGTCATCCTTCAATGTTAGAGGACTAGGTGGGGTGTTGAAGCGGAGACGAATTACAGAGCTAATTCGTATTAATCATATCGATTTTTTGGCAATTCAAGAAACTAAGTTGGAGGTTATTTCCGAGTCTTTATGCTTCAATTTATGGGGCTCTCATGATTGCAATTGGGCGTCTTTACCTTCGGAGGGAAGGAGCGGCGGGATTCTCTCTATTTGGAGTAGTCTAGTAGCTCTCTTATCTTTTCCTTTATGGGTGAGAGTTTTGTTGGTGTTTGTCTAGAATGGGGAACGTCAAAATCCATTTGTTTTGTAATTAATGTTTACTCCAAATGCGACATTAATTCCAAGCGTCGTTTATGGAATAACTTGGTAAATTGTAAAAGAGGTTTAGGTGATGGTAGGTGGTGTGTGGTTGGCGATTTCAATGCGATTTGTAGAGGGGACGAACGTATTGGTGTAAATAATGGTGATGGCTTAGTAACTCCGATGGATATTATTGAGTTTCAGAAATTCATAGATGACCTTGAATTAGTAGATCTTCCCCTTCTTGGGAGGAGATTTACTTGGTATCATGCTAGTGGGAGGGCGATGAGTCTTCTTGATAGAATCCTTATTTCGGATGAGTGGGCGGGCACGTGGGGTAATGGCACGCTTTGGGCAATTCCCCGTGATGTCTCAGATCATTGCCCCATTGTCCTTAAGTATTGTAACTATGTTTGGGGCCCTAATCCCTTCAAGTTCAATAATTTTTGGCTTCAAAATAAGGAGTTCCCGAAAGTTGTTGAATCCTTTTGGGTCGATTTTATTGGAGACGGGTGGATGAGTTTTGTGTTGAAAGAGAAACTAAAAGGTTTAAAAACCGCCCTCAAAGCTTGGCATAAATGTGAGTATGGTAGTATGGAGGGCAAGATTGATAATTTGGTGGTGGAGATTAGTAATTTGGATGTCAAAGGGGAGGTTGCGGGTTTGTCTAACCAAGAGATCTTGTGTCGTAAGGATAAGTTTAGCAATCTTTGGAGGCTCCTCAAGAATAGAGAAGCGCTTACTTTCCAACGGTCTCGATCTAAGTGGCTCAAAGACGGGGATGCCAACACTAAGTTCTTCCATGGATGTGTCAAAGTTAGAACCAAGGCAAATTTTATTTCGGCTTTGAAGATTGATGGTGTATGGATTGAAGCTCCAAATCTTATCAAAGCGGCAGTTCATTCCTTCTTTGAGAAGCATGTCTCTTCTTCTCCTAGAGTTAGGCCAAAGCTTGATGGGGTTGTCTTTCCTTCCTTATCGGGTGAGGACAATGTGGGACTAATTTCTCCGTTCTCTATGGAAGAAATTGAATGGGTGGTGAACCATAATGATGGTAACAACTGTCCGGGGCTCGATGGATTCAATTTTGCTTTTGTGAAGAAGTTTTGAGATCTCTTGAAAGGTGATATCCGAATTATGTTTGACCAATTCCATGGAATGCTTGTCTCCCAAAGAGTTTCTTGTCGTATTTTGTTACTTTGATCCCTAAGGTTTCCTCTCCCTCATCGATCTCCGACTTTAGGCCTATTTTGTTGGAACAAAATTATGATTTTGTATCTCCTTAATTGATTTTGATGATAACAATGTATTTAAAGTTAAATTGGAGTACTAATAATTTAATTTAGTGTGCAGGATTAAAAGTTAAAATTTGCGTACAAAAGCACATTAGAATTTCTGATGGAATTACTTCTGAGCAAACAACTTGCGTACAAAAGCACATTAGAATTTCTGATGGAATTACTTCTGAGCAAACAACATCTGAGCTCACCAGATCTGAAACAAGTAATTCTGAGCCTATCAAAATCTGAAGAACATCTGAGCTCACCAGATCTGAAACAAGTAATTCTGAGCCTATCAATATCTGAAGAACTTCTGAGCTCACCAGATCTGAAGCAAGAAATTCTGAGCCTGTGAAACTCTGAAGTTATTATCTGAACCTTAGAATTTCTGAAGGAATTATTTCTGAGCTCACCAGATCTGAAGCAAGTAATTCTGAGCCTGTGAAACTCTGAAGTTATTATCTGAACCTTAGAATTTCTGAAGGAATTACTTCTGAGCTCATCAGATCTGAAGCAAGTAATTCTGAGCCTATGAAACTCTGAAGTTATTATCTGAACCTTAGAATTTCTGAAGGAATTACTTCTGAGCTTACCAGATCTGAAGCAAGTAATTCTGAGCCTGTCAAGCTCTGAAGCTATTATCTGAAGGCTCGTCAGAGATAAGTGTTAAGCTACACTTGAGAATACAATTCTATTGAAGACTGTGCCTGACTAAGTCCAAACGCAGAAACCAAGAATGAAAAGGTTTGACCATGGAAAGGTCCTTTTCAAGTCAGGCTTCAGAAACGATTATTTCCTTATTTGGCTTTCACCAAGGTTCAAATATCAAAAGCCAGAAGGAATCTCTCATTTTGTAGTAAACGTTAAGCTCCTAAGCTACTGCAAATCAGAACAGCTAATAAGCTCACTGATCAATACAAAGGAGCGTCTCAATTCTTCAAACGGCTATAATCTTCAACGTTCATTTTATCATCTATAAAAGGAAGAAGATTTGTGAAGAAATAAAAAAAAAGAAATCAGGACTGAAGCTTCTGAACGTGCTGAAACTCTGTCAAATTCTGAAGCTATCAAACACTTAGAAACTTTGTGATAATTTTCTAAGTTAGTCTTGTAACTGCGTTGTATTTTGTAAACACCTCTGATTGTATATCAAGTGTTAATCTGTTATCTTTATTAACATTAAAAGCAGTTGGAAGTCTCTTGCTTTGTGCTTGAGCATTGGAAGTCTCTTGCTTTGTGCTTGAGCATTGGAAGTCTCTTGCTTTGTGCTTGAGCATTGGAAGTCTCTTGCTTTGTGCTTGAGCATTGGAAGTCTCTTGCTTTGTGCTTGAGCATTAGAAGTCTCTTGCTTTGTGCTTGAGCATTGGAAGTCTCTTGCTTAGTGCTTGAGCATTTGTAATCTGAGTGATTATAGTAAAATCTCTTGTGAAAGACAAGAGGACTGGACTACTCCTGTTAGTGGGAGGAACCAGTATAAAAATTCTGAGCATCTCTCTATCCCTATCCTCATATATTGTGTGTGTTATACTTTATCCGCTGCAATTTGTTTTAACTTAGAAAAAGTCTTAACACAATTCAACCCCCCCCTTCTTGTGTGTTTTTCAACCTTCAATTGGCATCAGAGCTCCGGTCTGTTGCTCTTCACTTAACAGTGAAACAGTAAAAGATCTAGGGGTACTTAGTTGAAAAACATGTCTGGTGTTACCTCTCCTTCTGCTTCCTCTGGACCTGATCACTCTGCTGTTCCACCTCCTCACAACTATGATAGGGAAAGGAACAGTGATAATCACAGAGACAAACCACCTTACTTCAACAGTGATCCTACTACTTTTCCTTTCTGGAAAACCAAGATGTATAGTTACATCATTGGGACCGATGATGAGTTATGGGATATCATTGAAGATGGTATACATTTTGAACACATGGATGATGAAGGTGTTGTAAGAAATACCTACAGAAAGTTCTTTGATGCTGAAAAGAAGAAACAGTATAAGAAGCATCATACTGTTAAGAATATGCTTATTGGTGCAATATCTCATGCTGAGTATTTAAAAATATCCAACAAGTCATGTGCCAAAACTATCTGGGACTCTTTATGTTCCACCTATGAAGGAAATAAGCAAGTCAAAGAAGCTAAGGCAAACTTATTAGTTCATCAATATGAGCTGTTCAGAATGAAGGAAGATGAAGATATTGAAACCATGTATTCAAGGTTTCAAACCCTTGTCTCTGGTCTTCAAGCTCTGAAGAAAAGCTACACTGCATCTGATCACGTGAAGAAAATTCTGAGGAGCTTACCTTCCAAATGGAGACCAAAAGTTACAGCTTTTCAGGAATCCAAGGATTTGGACAATGTGACTCTTGAAGATTTGATAAGCTCACTCAGAAGTCATGAGCTAGAACTTATGTCAGATGAACCTGTCAAGAAGATGAAGTCCTTGGCTCTAAGCTCTGTTCAGACTTCCTCAAAAGCTGCAAAGATCAAAGTGTCTGAACAAGAGGAAGAAACTTCTGATGATATGATGGATGAAAATTCTGAGAATGAAGAAATGGCACTAATGGTTAGAAGGTTTCAGAAATGGAACAAGAAATACAAAAGGTTTCCAAACAAAGGAAACAACTCAAGAAGTTCCTTTTCAAAGGACAAAAAGGAAGAACTGAACAACTGCTATAACTGCAAGAAATCTGGACACTTCATTGCGGACTGTCCAGAAATGTCATCCAAGGACAAAGGAAAGAATAAGAGCTTTGGGAAAGAAAAGTACAAAGAAAAGGTATGGAAGAGTTTGTTAGCCACTTGGGAGACCATTGAGAATGACTCTGAAGGAGAAGATGATGAAGAAGGCAATCTGGCTTTAATGGCAAGAACTTCTGAAGGTAACAACTCTGATAGAGATTCTGAAGATGACTCAGATGATGAAAATGAGGTATACTCTAACATGACTAAATCTGAATTAATTGATTCTCTTAAGATTGCTGTGAAACATTACACTCGTATGGTAAGTCAACACAAAATTCTGAAGAATGTTCATGAATCATTGAAAAAGGATGCCAAGATTCTTTATGATGAAAATGAATCGTTAAACATTCGTATTTGTCATGTTGAATCTAACTATGTCTTGGCAGACAAGCTCAATGATGATCATGAAGATGCTCTTCACGAATTTATTCGTTGTACCTTCAATAGAAGTAAAATGGCTTCCATGATTTATCATATGACTCGTAACTATGGTGAAGGCATTGGTTATTCTCGGTTTAAGAACTGGGATAAACCTCTGAAATCATATAGTGAGGATGATACTCCACCTGAATTATTCTCTACCTTTGTTAAAAGTGGTACACTTGATCTGAAGGCATCCAACTCTGAAGGAGGTTCTGAACCTGAACCCAAAGACTCAGAAGTTCCAAGTTCTTATGAACCTAAAATTTCTGAGTCCAAAAGTTCTCAAGTTAAGGCTCAGAAGTCATCTGAACCTCTGAGAAATCAAGGTAAAGTTACTTCAGATCCTTGCTTGACCTTTGGAACTGTGATATACTCCAGATCAAAATCCAAGAATCAAATTAAGCCTAAACATTCTTGTCAAAGCTTAATTAATTCTAGATCTTGTGTTGATCATAGAAAACAAAGAAGGAATACTATTCAGAAGACTAACTCTAAAGGACCCATCAGAATATGGGTACCAAAATCTGAAATAATGTTTGCTTCAGATGCTCATGCAAGGAAAGGTAAAACAGCAGCCCTGGTACCTGGACAGTGGTTGCTCACGACATATGACGGGAGAAAAGCATATGTTCCAAACCCTAACTCTGAAAGAGGGAGGCTCTGTGGGATTTGGAGGAAAACAAAAAGGGAAGATCATTGGTACAGGTACAGTTGGTAATTCTTCTCTTTCCATTAAAGATGTTTGGTTAGTTGATGGACTTAAACACAATCTATTGAGCATTAGTCAATTTTGTGACAATGGGTGTGTTGTTACATTTAATAAGGAATCATGTACTGTATCAAAAGACTCTGACAAATCTGTAGTATTCAAGGGAATGAGAGTTGGCAATGTTTATAAAGTAAACTTTTCTGATTTGGTTGACCAAAAGATTATATGTCTTTTGTCTCTGAGTGATGAGAAATGGCTATGGCACAAGCGTCTTGGTCATGCTAACTGGAGGTTGATCTCTAAGCTTAGCAAACAAAAGCTTGTTAGTGGTTTGCCTGACATTGATTATCACTCAGATGCACTTTGTGGCTCATGTCAAAAAGGAAAATTTGCTAAGACTTCATTCAAGTCTAAAAACATTGTCTCTACTTCCAGACCCTTAGAATTGCTTCACATTGATCTGTTTGGTCCTGTTTCGACAGCCTCTATCAATGGTAAGAAATATGGATTAGTTATTGTTGATGATTTCAGTAGATGGACTTGGGTGAAATTCCTTCGTTCTAAGAGTGAAGCATTTGTGGTGTTCAGTGACTTCTGCACGCAAATACAAAGTGAAAAGGATCTTCGGATTCTGAAGGTTAGAAGCGACCATGGGGGAGAGTTCGAAAATGATTCTTTCGAATCTTTCTGCTCAGAGCATGGAGTAATCCATGAATTCTCTTCTCCTAGAACACCACAGCAGAATGGTGTTGTAGAAAGAAAGAATAGATCTTTGCAAGAAATGGCTCGTACCATGATGCTTGAGTCTAACCTAGCTAAGTTCTTGTGGGCAGAAGCCGTGAGTACTGCTTGCTATGTTCAGAATAGAATCTACATCAGACCTATTCTGAACAAAACTGCTTATGAACTGTTCAAAGGAAGAAAACCAAATATTTCTTATTTTCATCAGTTTGGATGTACTTGTTATACTCTAGACAACAAGGTCTATCGAAAGAAATTTGATGCTAGAGCTTATAAGGGTACCTTTATAGGTTACTCTGAACGCTCAAAAGCATACAGATTGTATAATTCTGAAACTCACACAGTTGAAGAATCTATACATGTTAGATTTGATGATAAAGAGCCTGACAATAATATGTCAGAGCAAGCTGAGAATTTTGCAGAATTTCAAGTATCCTCAAATTCTGAATGTGAAGATCTCTCCATTGTTGTATATCCATCTGAGACTCAGAATGAAGACGTTTCTGAAGGTCTTGAATCTGAAGACCCTTCAGAACCTGAACCCTCTCAGATACCTGCTCCACCTAAAAGTAAATTCAAGTATAGATCATCTCATCCTGAAGAGCTAATTGTTGGTAACAAGGATAGCCCAAGAAAGACCAGATCTGCTTTCAAAGAGGATGAATCCCTAGTTGGGTTAATTTCATTAATTGAACCCACAAACATAGAAGAAGCACTCTCAGATGATGGGTGGATTGTTGCAATGCAAGAAGAACTCAATCAATTTGAAAGAAATGATGTTTGGGATCTGGTACCAAAACCCAAACACAAGAACATTATTGGAACAAAATGGGTATTCAGAAACAAGTCAAATGAAAAGGGAGAAGTTGTTAGAAACAAAGCTAGACTGGTTGCACAAGGTTATAGTCAGCAAGAAGGCATAGATTTCACTGAAACCTTTGCACCAGTAGCAAGACTTGAAGCAATAAGACTTCTCTTGTCCTATGCAGTTAATCATGACATCACTCTATTTCAAATGGATGTAAAAAGTGCATTTCTGAATGGAGTAATTTCTGAAGAGGTCTATGTCAAACAACCTCCTGGCTTTGAAGATATAAAGTGTCCTGATCATGTTTACAAATTGAAGAAATCTCTGTATGGTTTGAAACAAGCTCCAAGAGCTTGGTATGAGAGGTTAAGTATATTTCTTCTAGAAAATGGTTTTGAAAAAGGACATGTTGATAACACTCTCTTTAGAAAAACCTTAAAAACTGATATTTTGATTGTTCAGATTTATGTTGATGATATTATCTTTGGTTCAACTAATGCTTCTCTTTGCAAGAATTTCTCTAAGCTTATGCAGGATGAATTTGAAATGAGTATGATGGGAGAACTAACATTCTTTTTGGGAATTCAAATCAATCAAAGAAAAGAAGGAGTATATGTGCATCAAACCAAATACACAAAGGATTTACTGAAGAAATTTGGTCTTGAAGATTGTAAACCAATGTCAACTCCTATGCATCCCTCTAGCAGTCTTCTGAAGGAAGAATCTGAAGGCAAAATAGATCAGAAATTATACAGAGGTATGATTGGTTCCCTCCTTTATCTCACTGCATCTAGACCAGATATCTTGTTCAGTGTATGCTTGTGTGCTAGATTTCAATCAGATCCTAGAGAGTCTCATTTAACTGCTGTTAAGAGAATCTTTAGATATTTGAAAGGAACCACTAATCTTGGATTACTTTATAAGAAATCCTTAGATTATCAGCTTATTGGATTCTGTGATGCTGACTATGCTGGTGATAAAATTGAACGGAAGTCCACTAGTGGAAACTGTCAATTTCTAGGTGAAAACCTTATATCATGGGCTAGTAAGAGACAAGCAACTATTGCTCTATCTACAGCAGAAGCAGAGTACATCTCAGCTGCTAAGTGTTGCACTCAATTGCTCTGGATGAAACATCAGCTGGAGGATTATCAGATAAGGATAAGTAGTATACCACTTCTCTGTGATAATACTGCTGCTATCTGTTTGTCTAAGAATCCTATTTTGCATTCACGAGCTAAACACATTGAGATCAAGCATCACTTCATTAGAGATTATGTTCAGAAGGGAGTAATTGAGATTCAATTCATTGATACTGAGCATCAATGGGCTGATATCTTTACCAAACCTCTTGCTATTGATCGTTTCAATTTTATCAAGAAAAATCTGAACATGATTTTTATTTCTGAATGATATCTGAATGCTGTTAACTCTGAATGAATAAACTGGTTCTGAAGGGCCTCAGAAGTTTGGATGGCTCAGAAACTATTACATAGGTTCTGAAGCACTCTCTCATCTGAAGCAATCAGAATTATTTATTATTAAATATGATCTCTTGTGACTCAGATACCTACTCTAAGTGTTAGTTGACTGCTCAGTTTCTCTAACTGACAGCTGGCTTCTGAAAACACTACTTATCTGTGTAACTTTCCATCATGTCTAGTAAACGCTGGGTAATGGAGGAGAGCTAATGATGATTTTATTAAAAGTAACTGCCAAGCCCCCATTACGTCACTATCTTGTTTCCCCAATATTTTGAAACTTCCACTATAATCACTTAATCACACACTAGTCACTATCACTTCTTACGTTTTCAATATTTTGAAACTTCCACTATAACCATTTCTGACACCCCTAAATCCCCTCAGAAATCTCCTATTAAAGATTCTGAGTCTACCCCAATAGCAATGGACGTAGACCAATCTGAACCCTCAAATGTTCAAAATTCTGAAGTCCCTGCTGAATCCCAAACTGAACCCCTTCAGACTTCATCTCCTAAGCCAACCACTTCTGAACCAAACCCCTCATCCATTCAAACCACTCCACCTTTTCCTGGAACTGATTCAGATCTTGAAGAAACTCGTCTTCATTCTGAAACAATTCCCTGTTTCACCATGGTACTTAACAATTCCCTTTTACCGTTGAATGCATTTACTGCTGGTGGTTGTTTGCTGTGTGCATTTACTACCCTGTAACTTGTGCTTTGACTGGCCCGTTTTTGATAATGACAAAGGGGGAGAAAATATTATTTCATTTCCTATGGCAGTGAAATTATTTCTGAAGCTCTAAAGATCACATTTTCTGAACTCTACTCTTGTTAAGTTATATTAAAGTCTTTTAAACTTTTAATGAGGGGGAGTAATAAATTTTGTCCAACATAAATTCATATAATATAAGATACGCTTGCAAACCATATCTTATATTTGTCAATCTGAAGAAATAGAGCTTGCAAACCTCTAATTCTGAAGGTAGAATATATGAAATTATATTTGACATTAAATATTACTCTTAGACTGTTTTATATTTATCATTGATAAACTTTTGAAGCTTATCAGACTCAGGGGGAGCTTGCAAAACTCAGAACCTGAAGTCAAGATGTTAAATAAAAACAACAACAATTGATTTTAAATACATATAGTTGTCATCATCAAAAAGGGGGAGATTGTTGGAACAAAATTATGATTTTGTATCTCCTTAATTGATTTTGATGATAACAATGTATTTAAAGTTAAATTGGAGTACTAATAATTTAATTTAGTGTGCAGGATTAAAAGTTAAAATTTGCGTACAAAAGCACATTAGAATTTCTGATGGAATTACTTCTGAGCAAACAACTTGCGTACAAAAGCACATTAGAATTTCTGATGGAATTACTTCTGAGCAAACAACATCTGAGCTCACCAGATCTGAAACAAGTAATTCTGAGCCTATCAAAATCTGAAGAACATCTGAGCTCACCAGATCTGAAACAAGTAATTCTGAGCCTATCAATATCTGAAGAACTTCTGAGCTCACCAGATCTGAAGCAAGAAATTCTGAGCCTGTGAAACTCTGAAGTTATTATCTGAACCTTAGAATTTCTGAAGGAATTATTTCTGAGCTCACCAGATCTGAAGCAAGTAATTCTGAGCCTGTGAAACTCTGAAGTTATTATCTGAACCTTAGAATTTCTGAAGGAATTACTTCTGAGCTCATCAGATCTGAAGCAAGTAATTCTGAGCCTATGAAACTCTGAAGTTATTATCTGAACCTTAGAATTTCTGAAGGAATTACTTCTGAGCTTACCAGATCTGAAGCAAGTAATTCTGAGCCTGTCAAGCTCTGAAGCTATTATCTGAAGGCTCGTCAGAGATAAGTGTTAAGCTACACTTGAGAATACAATTCTATTGAAGACTGTGCCTGACTAAGTCCAAACGCAGAAACCAAGAATGAAAAGGTTTGACCATGGAAAGGTCCTTTTCAAGTCAGGCTTCAGAAACGATTATTTCCTTATTTGGCTTTCACCAAGGTTCAAATATCAAAAGCCAGAAGGAATCTCTCATTTTGTAGTAAACGTTAAGCTCCTAAGCTACTGCAAATCAGAACAGCTAATAAGCTCACTGATCAATACAAAGGAGCGTCTCAATTCTTCAAACGGCTATAATCTTCAACGTTCATTTTATCATCTATAAAAGGAAGAAGATTTGTGAAGAAATAAAAAAAAGAAATCAGGACTGAAGCTTCTGAACGTGCTGAAACTCTGTCAAATTCTGAAGCTATCAAACACTTAGAAACTTTGTGATAATTTTCTAAGTTAGTCTTGTAACTGCGTTGTATTTTGTAAACACCTCTGATTGTATATCAAGTGTTAATCTGTTATCTTTATTAACATTAAAAGCAGTTGGAAGTCTCTTGCTTTGTGCTTGAGCATTGGAAGTCTCTTGCTTTGTGCTTTAGCATTGGAAGTCTCTTGCTTTGTGCTTGAGCATTGGAAGTCTCTTGCTTTGTGCTTGAGCATTGGAAGTCTCTTGCTTTGTGCTTGAGCATTAGAAGTCTCTTGCTTTGTGCTTGAGCATTGGAAGTCTCTTGCTTAGTGCTTGAGCATTTGTAATCTGAGTGATTATAGTAAAATCTCTTGTGAAAGACAAGAGGACTGGACTACTCCTGTTAGTGGGAGGAACCAGTATAAAAATTCTGAGCATCTCTCTATCCCTATCCTCATATATTGTGTGTGTTATACTTTATCCGCTGCAATTTGTTTTAACTTAGAAAAAGTCTTAACACAATTCAACCCCCCCCTTCTTGTGTGTTTTTCAACCTTCATATTTCACTTCTTGGGTGCCTCTACAAAATTATTGCTAAAGTGTTAGAAAAGAGACTCGCCAAGGTAATTGATTCTCTAATTGCTTCTAATCAATCGGCCTTCATCAAAGGTCGTAACTTGATTGACGGTGTTCTAGTGGTGAATGAGTTGGTGGATTTTGCAAAGAAGTCTTCAAAGGATTGTCTTATTTTCAAGGTTGATTTTGAGAAGGCTTATGACTCGGTGGATTGGGGCTTCATTGAATACATGCTTTATAGATTTGGGTTTTGTGGTAAATGCTTCTCCATAGGTAGACCCCCGGTGTTGATTTCGCATCTCCAATATGCGGACGACACGTTGTGTATTGGCGAGGCATCGGTGGAGAATATTTGGGCTCTCAAGGCGATTCTCCGTGGCTTTGAATTGGCATCCAGTTTAAAAGTTAATTTTTGGAAGAGTGGTTTAATGGGTATTAATGTTCCCCAATCTTTCTTGATTATGGCGTCAACCTTTCTCAGTTGTAGACTTGGTGCTCTTCCTTTTAAGTACCTTGGTCTTTCGGTCGGCGCAAACCCGAAAATCTCTTCCACGTGGGACCCTCTCTTGGATAATCTTCGCAACCGCTTGTTCTCTTGGCGTAACAAACACATTAGTCTTGGTGGGAGAATTGTCCTAATTAGGTGTTGAACTCCATCCATATTTTCTACTTATCTTTTATATATGAAGGTTCCAGAGGGTGTGTTGAAGAAATTGGTTTCAATCCAAAGAAATTTCCTTTGGGGGGGTGTTAGAGGTGGTAAGAAGATGTGTTGGGTGAAGTGGTCTTTGGTTTGCAAAGAGAAGAGTCATGGGGGGCTTGCTGTTCGTGATGTCCGTCTTGTTAACCAAAGCCTTCTCTCTAAGTGGCGTTGGCGTCTCCTCCAACCCATATTGCCTCTTTGGAAGGAAGTTTTAGTTGCTAAGTACGGTAACCATATCCTTCACCATGTGCATTGGAGTTCTTTTAGAACACCGACCTCTTCTTCAAAGTGGTGGAAAGATATATGTGCTTTGGATAGAGTGTTTGTTGGCAAAAATTGGCTTGTGGAGTCAATTGTTCGGAAAGTTGGTGATGGGTCTACAACGTTGTTTTGGTCGTCTCCTTGGTTAGGAGGCACCCCTCTTTCTCTTATGTTCCCCCGGTTGTTGTCGCTCTCTAACCATAAAGATAGTATGGTGGCGGATTTCTTTGTGAGGGATTGAAATGGTGATAGATGGTCTTTTACTTGGCGGAGATCCTTATTCCAATGGAAGTTAGACCTTATGAACCATTTGTTGGAGCTCTTGGATCCGGTTATTTTGTCCTTGGATGTCGACTCTTGGAGATGGTTGCCGGAGGAGGATGGGACCTTCTCGGTTAACTCGGCCTATAAGTATTTTGTTAAGGAGCTCCGGTCTTTGGAGGGTGTGGAGGTGGAGGTGCCGGTGGTTTTTGATCAAATTTGGGAGAGCCCTGCCCCTTCTAAAGTTATTGCGTTCTCTTGGCAATTGCTCTATCATAGAATCCCTACTAGAGATAATCTTGGTGACCGTGGTATTATCGCCCCGGATGCTCCCCGAGATTGTGTTTGGTGTGTGGAAACCTCCGTACATCTCTTCTTACATTGTCCTAGTGTTATCTCCATTTGGTATGCTATTTTAGGTGGTTGGGTATTGTGGTGGTCATCCCTCCTAACTTGTCGGTGCTCTTTGAAGTCTTTAGAGCTTCGGCCAAAAGCATTAAAATGAGATAAGGCTTTTTGATGATTTGGCATGCTTCTATTTGGTCTATTTGGAAGATGAGGAATAGCATTATTTTTGCTAATGAGACTTTCAATCCCTTGTTGGTGGTGGACAACATTAAAGTTTTGAGTTGGAAGTGGAGCATGGTAAGGTTGAAGTTGGTTCCGTGCCTTTTTTATGAATGGACGTGGGATCCCGGAGATTGCTTGCTTCGATAGGATGCCGGCTGGAGTTTTTTTTGCTTAGCGGTTTCGGGGACTATGTGTGTTTTCCTGCCCGTGCTGCTACTTGCTGTGTGTTTTGGTGATGTTTGTGTGCTTAGGTTTTGTTGCTTTGCTGTATCGTGTTGTTGTAGCCCCTGTTTGGCTTTGTTTCTTTTTTTCCCTACTTCTCTTGTACTACTTGTTTAAGAGTTGTTAATAATATTTGCTATTTCAAAAAAAAAAAAAAAAATAAGAATTCAAGAGAAAAGTCAAGTGAAGGCATAGGAAAAGTAGAGAGAGAGAGAGGAACTCCCAAAGAACTCAGGAGCATGCAATAAGGTATGTTTCAAGGGTAGTGTAGGTCAAGGATTCCTTACCTTCTTTTCCCTTCTTTATTTTGAAATCATTTTATGATTTCTTTGCTGTTATGTGTTTTAATTTATGAATTTGATGTTCTGTTTTCTTACAATTATTTACTATAATTCTATGTTTTGATTTGATTTTAAGATGTTGATATTGTTCTTGTTCATAGTAATTATGAATGAACCAAATTAATGAATTTAATGAGAAAATATTGTAAAATTGATGTGTCTTAAGTCGAAAGAGTCAATCAAACATTTTCTATGAATTTTCTAGAATTAGAGCTTTTAGGTGCCTCTCGTCGGAGACAGGGTCGATCCTGACTATTTGGAGGCCCAGTTCAAATATTAAAAATGAAACTTTAATCTATTTACAATATATTAAAAGAAACTACTATTAAAAATTCAAATTTGTCCTTATCACTTTTAACGGTGTTTCAAGTTTTGCGCCCTTAACTGTAATTTTAACTCTAAACAAATAAAAAAAAAATAAGAAAAAAAATAAGCATAAAATAAATCTTTCCAAAAAAATAGCATTAAAAACCATATCTCTAAACAAACAAAAAAAAGATATAAAAGAAATTTTTCCATAAAAATAGCAACGGAACCCACCTCTAAAAAAAAGATAATAATCCAATCTATTTTAACTTCAAAAATAGGAACAAAAAAATTAATTAAAATACGGGATAAATTACGGGATAAATATATATTATAATAACACAAGGGACAAATGTTTTAATAAAAACAATTGCTTTAATAAAAAAATGAATTGAATAATATATTATAATAATACACGGAACAATTGTTGATGAATATATTATTTATGAATATATATTATAATAATACACGGGACAATTGTTTTAATCAAAAAAATTTAATCATACATGGGACAATTGCTTTAATAAAAAAAGGAATTGCATAATAAATATTTATTATTATTAATTATAATTTATTACACAAAAATCATACATGGGACAATTTGTTTTAATAAAAAAATTACTTAATTTTATAAGTTTTACAAAAAAAATAGTAGAATAAAGTCACTTTTTGTTTTTTTGTAAACGACGTCACTTATATTTTAACAACATTTTATAAATAAAAGTCAATAGACCCGTGCAAATGCACGGGGTCTCAAAACAAGTAAAAAATTTTAAAAAATTACCCTCTATATAAATCATTATTTTTTTATGGGTTAAATATGTTTTTAGTCTCTACATTTTGCCTTATAGTTAAGAATAGTCCCTACATTTTTTTTATAATTTAAAAAAACCCTACAATTTTTTCCGTAATCAAAATTGATTCCTCTGTTAATTTTTTTAATAAAACGCTGATGTGGCACTATTAGCCAATAACATGGCGACATGTGTCTTTTTTCATCAGATTTATTGTGCATATTTTCACACCAAATCTTTCTTTCTACCTTTCTTCCTCCAACACAACTCTCTCTTCATCACCACAAACTCAACCAAAACCATAACAGCAACCCAAACTGAAGTCATGGTAAAAGACACATGTCATCATGTTATTGGCCAATTGCGCCTCATCAACGTTCTGTTAAAAAAAAAATTAACAGCGGGGATCAATTTTGATTATGGAAAAAATTGTAGAGTTTTTTTAAATTATAAAAAAAAATGTAGGGGCTATTCTTGACTATAAGACAAAATGTAGGGACTAAAAATATATTTAACCCCTTTTTTTTATTTGATTGAGATTTTTTTCACCAAACATATGCTATTTTATGAACATTGGGAATATTTAACCATTATTATAGGATCTCAAAATTAATTTATCGAGTACATATAATATCTTATAAAAACTAACAATATATAACTATTATAGACCTCAGAATTTTGAATTGAGGCCTTCAAAATTTTGAGGTCCGTTGCTGTCGCAGTTGCCGCACCCCCATAGGGCCGGGCCTGGTCGGAGAATCGTGTTATGCAAGTTTGCTTCTTGGTTAGCTCGGTAAGAAAGCAGGGTGGCTCGCTCAGCGAACTTTCATGTTCTTGTTATGGGGTTTTGTATAAGTGCACATGTTCTCGTTGATTTTGATTGATGTCAAAAATAGGTTTGAAGTATTGTGATAAAGGCAAATCATACAAAGTTTTTTAGAAAGTTACTTTTGCAAAATAAGCTTTGAACTTGCAATGTTTCAAGTTTAGGTTCTTTTGAACCAATGCATACAGATATGAGTGTAATTGGATCGGTTTGTATCGGTTTTGAGTGAATCCAATGTCCAAATCAATGAACTCTCAATTGGTCCGGTTTAGTTCGATTTTTAGTGTTTTTCAAAAATGAATCCGAACCAAACTCATTCGGTTTGGTTCAGATACTTTAATTGGTTTTACATCACATTTTTTTCGATGTATTCCATGCTATTATTTTTTTTTCTAGATATATTCTTGTCTCATAAATTGATCAAATACATAATACAATTCATCAAATAAGTTGATTAAATAGAAAATACAATTCTTTTCTTATCCAATTTTGGGTACAATCAACGCGTCAACGGTAATGGAATTCAACCGACCACCTAAACTAAAAGCTGACTTGGAAGAAACAGCAAAAACCGGATAGCAATTATCTATCAACAATTACAATAATAAAAGTACAGGTTGAAAATGTTAATTGAATCAGTACATATTAAAAGTACCATTCAAAGGGTTTGAGATGAAAAATGAGAACAGCAGCTTGACATGAGAGTGTTGTTGCGCAGTGTTGGGGGCAGCTTGAGGATGAGGTGAGGTGACAGCAGCTTGAGTATGAGGTGAGAGCGGCGTTTGTTTGCGGTTGTGAGTGTTTCTAAGTTGGTTTCTAACTTCTAAGGGAGGTATTTTTTTTTTAGAAGTAGTTAAGTTTTGACTAGTTGTAGTTTTTGATAAATGTGGACTACCTAAAAAAATATTAACATAAATTTTATATATTGGTTTGATTCGGTTTGTCCATTAGATCTGAAATTTGGAACCGAGAACCGAACCAAACCACATCGATTTTCAATTGGCTCGATTTTTTATTTGAACCATAAAAGTCGGATTTTTTCGATTTGAATGGAATCATCGATTTAATTTGATTTTTTTGATCCGCTTACACCCCTACATACATAGTATGCATCGATACAAGATTACCAAAAATTCTTGCATCGATGCATAACACGCATGAACCTATGCATCGATGCAAAATTCTCTGAAATTCTTGCATCGGTGCATAACACGCATGATCCGGTTCAAACTTGCCTTGGCTCAAAACAAAAGCATTTTAGTATCAATACATAAAATCTTGTACCCATACATAACAATTATGGATTTTTGAGTTGATACATAACAAGTTTGTATCGATACGAAATTTGTTTTGCATATATAAAAGAGATTTAGTATTTAAATTGTTTGGTAGAGGTAACAGACCCGCAGATTACTCATTAATCAATATTTCTTTTGAAAAATTGTCACTATATATATATATATATATATATATATATATATATATATATATATATATATATATATATATATATATACACTAAATAAAAAGAAAAACATAAAATTGTACAAATGGTTAAATATTCGTCACTAAATAATTACTAAAAATTAGTATATTTTTAATATCTTTGACATAAAAATTAGAATTAACATTTATAACGAGTCAAAAAAGAGTGTCATTGGGGCATATAATTCATACAAGACAATGTTTCTGATTTCTATCATTAATCAATTAGTGGATTATGCACCCTCCAGATTATTTTAATCTAAGTGCTTAGATCCATCTTCGATGCTTTTAATTATATTAACTTATATTAATAATTTCATGTTTCATGTTGTTTTTATTTAATTTCAATTAGAGCACAATGTGCTAAACTAATTTTATGTATGTGATTTAAACTTTTGGGTTATTGATGTTTTGTTGTCTTTGTTATGCATTTAAAATTGTCGCCGTGTTGAATTATGTATTATTCCAATAAAGGGCATATTATTTATATTTTCATATTTCTTTAAAATTTTAATCTTCCGAAGTTCAAAAGATTAAAATTAATTTTTGGAGAGATATGAAAATATAAATAAATAAGATGCCCTATATTCGAATAATAAATAATACAACATGACTACAACTTCAAAGACATAACAAAGACAACAAAATCCTCCCAATAACCCTAAAATTCAATCTTAACCAAATCACATACAGAAACTAGTTAAGTATTCTACTCTAATTGATATCGATTACAAAAACATGAAAAGTGAAAATATAAATTAATAATTAAGGGCATCTATAATGGATCTAAGACCTTAGATAGAAATAATTTGGTGGGTGCATACCTTCTTCTCGATGTCCAATGCATTGTTGATCTGATTCAATAGAAAATTGAGCTCAAGTAAGTTTGCGCTACATTGAGCTTGCATGAATTTCACGGTACCTTTGTTTTAAGGTGGGACCTGCAATAGGTAACGTTCTATGACTATATTAACATTGGGCTGACCAAAAGAAAATAGTTTCTCACTAGGTGAAAAAACAATAAGATCTTGAAGAGCCCACGGTGCTTCACGAAATTCATTTTCTTTCCATTCGACATGATTGAAGCATAAAAAGAGAGAAGGGAGAACAAAAGGGTGAATGTGTTTGTGACTTTTGAATAAAAAATGACACATTGAAATAAGGTCTGAAGGGGTAATTTTATAGTCGGTCGTCTTTTTGTGTATATTCACTATTATTTCAAGACGTATATTAACACGTGCGTGAATCTCTTTTTTAAAATATTCCCCCTTTTTTCAAAATTGGAATATTTTCTAAATCGGGTGGATTTCGTCAAATATCATATTTGTTTATATGGTAGGTAGTTTCTTTTATGCTCTTTGGTCAATTTTTATACTCCATTCATCTCTAATTATAAAACCCTTTTAAAAAAATGTTTGTCCTTAAATATAAGATTCTCAACAAATTTTAAGGTACATTTATGAAAAAAGAACACTGAATACATTTAACACAGAAGGCAATTTAGTAATATTTTACACACATTTTTGACAAATTTATAACACTCCAATACCTTTTTTCATTACCAGTCTTTTTTTTTAAAAAAAATGTTCTTATAATAATTAAGGGACAAATGGAGTATTAGCTTATTCTTCAATTTCATGCGATAAGTTTTGTCTTGATAACTCCAAGAATTTGTACAATAATTTTTCAAATTGGTGTTATTGTGTTCTGTAAGCGTAAAATATAAATGTTTTGTGCCAATTGTAAAATAGTTATTTGTGTCATTTTAATTTATGTCTAAATGCTCTTTGTTTATAATAAAATTTATTTAAAAAATAAATTAAATTCAATATCGTTGTCACTATTTAAAATATTATTATTACTGTTGAATAAAATAAAATTATTAACATCTAAAAAAATATATTCTTTTAGTTAATTATAAAATATTTAATTATAACGGTAAATTATAATTTTTTAAAGTAACAAATATCTGTAATTTATTTTATGTTGATTAAAATTCATTTT
The DNA here is from genome assembly GCA_954870985.1 of Trifolium fragiferum. Taxonomy (NCBI): domain Eukaryota; kingdom Viridiplantae; phylum Streptophyta; class Magnoliopsida; order Fabales; family Fabaceae; genus Trifolium; species Trifolium fragiferum. The sequence continues at coordinate 72,690,621 of OX940789.1, read as the reverse complement.
TTATTTATTTCATTACATGTATAGAGATTGATTTTTTTTTTAATAATTAAATATAGTCTATTATTGTTTACTTATCATTTAAGATTCTTTATATAATTTCAACACAATTATTTAATATAACTATATATGCTATATTAATCATAAAGGTAAATTATAATTTGTTAAGTAACTTATATTTTTTTAAAGTAACAATTATCTTTAATTTATTCTATGTTGATTAAAAATCATTTTTGATTCATTTCATTAAATGTATAGAGATTGGTTTTTTTAAATAAAAAAAAAAATTAAATATAGCCTATTATTGTTTACTTATCATTTAAGATTCTTTATATAATTTCAACAAAATTATTTAATATAACTTTATATATATATATATATATATATATATATATATATATACATATAAGATAATTACACTTGAATAAAAGGTAAACGGGCAACAAGCTGCGCCGCTAAACCTTTCTGTATTGTAAAACCCAATCTCTGAAAAACTACATTCCTAGATCTAGGTGACACCACATTACTATGCATGACCCTTTGAATTCTTTTTAGAAGATCTAGTGCATCTGGTGCTAGAAAACCAAAAGTGTCAAAAACAAACGGTATAAAAACGTGTTGATTGTCAGAACACGATTTCTCATATTTGACCATTTTGCTTGAAGCAGCTTTGAGGGCTACTCGTCCTACTGTAAAATCTTCAACCCCTAGTCCGACAATGGTGTCAATAATGTTTGTTCTTAACATAAGTCATAAAACATAAAATATGTCAAAGATTTTCTTTTTGACTAATGAATGGTGTCTAACTTTATTTATTTACCATTAATTTTTTTTTTTAATTAAAGTCACTAGCTTTGATTTAATGATGAGAGGTATAGATAGTATGCTACAAGTCATGAGTTTGATTCTCATCTCCATTGTAAAAAAAAAAAAAAAAGTGTTTGTTGATTAATAAATGGTGTCAAAGTTGTTATTTAATATATCAATTTTCATTGATGAAAAAATCATGTTAGATTTTATAAATCAAATATTTGCAAAATGTAACGACCCAAATTTTTATTAATTAAAGTTAATTAGCTATTTATGATTAATTTATTTATGAATTAGTTGATATTTGTTATGTGATTTCAAACTATTAATAGAAAAATTCGAGAATGAGTAGTAGAGTTAAGTTAGAATTGTTATTGGGCTTGTTATTGGGTGACTACTGTCTGACAAGTGGACTAGTCAATTGTAGAGTAATAATTCACACTCTAGGTGTCTAGAATGAGTTATTTAAGTTTGTTTTAGATTGCATTCGCTTTGGTTTTGAAAAAGTAATTTTAGTTTAAAAAGAGCGATATGCGTGCATAAAAGTAAAAGTTGATTTAAAAAGAAGGATAGGTAATTAAACTACCAATTAGTACGTGTATTCCTTATATAAATGAGATCTTATTAGATGAACTTACTGGAAAAAAATTGTATTTTGTATTTGATAAAATTATCGGAAAAAAATTTTATTTTGTATCTGATGAACTTATTAGATGAATATTATTTTGTATTTGATGAAGTTATGGGAAAAGAATATATCGAAAAAAAAAATAAAAGCATAAAATACATCGAAAAAAAATGTGTGGTAAAAATAAATTAAAGTATCCGAACCAAACCGATCAGTTTGGTTCGGATTCATTTTTGAAAAACACTAAAAATCGAACCAAACTGAACCAATCGAGAGTTCATTGGTTTAGACATCGGATTCACTCAAAAACAATTCAAATTAAACCGAAGCTGCAAAAGAAACATTTCACTGCTGTTTGGGAAAGAAAGGTCCGGTCGAATGCATTGTCATGGAAGAACTACTACACCATCATCATTAAGGAAAAAAGAATAAATTTGTTTAGTGAAAAAGCAATATGATGGTAAAATTGCTGACATGTCACAGAAGATGGGAGCAATGGAACTACTTTTAAAAAGCATATACATGCAACAAAATCCACATTTAAGTGAAGAAGATGTAGATAATATGATTAGGAATGCTTTATATGGTGATGATAGTAGTCTAACACCACATTCATCGACATCGACATCGACAAATGTTCTTGCTCTTTTTTTCTTTTCTCGTTTTGATTTTTTAGACTGTTTCTTATTATGGGAATTTTTTTAGTGAGCAAAATGAGTGTGACTATATCTATATGAGTGATGCATTTACATATAGGAAGGTGTTGGGCAATGAACTGATTTATGAGTAATTTAGAAGCTATGTATGCGCATAGAAATGTTATAGTTTTGTGGATTGTTATTGTTTTGTGATTGTCTTTGTATTTTTTTTTCATATGTATATAGAAAGGTTATTGTTTTAAGGACTGATTTATGGACTATTATTGTTTTGTGATTGTCTTGGTTTTTTTTTCTTCATAATTTTAGGTTAGAAATGAAAATGATCATAATCAAGATGATGATGATCTTCAAGATGATCAAGATGATGATGATATTCAAGATGATGATGATCCATATGACCAAGATGGTGATGATCTTCAAGAAGATGATTTTCATGACCATGATATTGAACATAATGACCAACATTGATTCAAGATTAGAATTATGTTTTGCTTTTTGTAATTACACGTAGTTAACCTCTAGTTTATATCACTTGACTCTATTTTGAAAAGGTAACATGTATTTTATATCACTTTAATCTATTTTGAAAAATTAACTTGCAATTTTTATTGCTTGGATCAATTTTGAAAAGTAATACATATTGTTAGAACTTTGAAAGTACCTATTGAACAATTTATTATGAAATTATTATGTTTACTATAATTTTATTGAGAATTAATGTTGCATAAATCATGACAACTACAAGTGTATCAACATATAAACAAATAAAGTCAAATGTATGATCATTAATATACATATATATAACAACAAATTAATCCACAAAATCATTTTATTTAATGGATTTGACTTATAGGCACCGCATTTAGAGTGTTGCTTAATGAAAACCATTGCCTTTACAAAGGTTTCAGGCAACGGTTATGTTCATGTTGCTAAAATAAAATCGTCGCCTAGCAACGGTTATTTCACATTGCATGTGGAAAGCCGTTGCCTAAAACGAGTGCAAAACATGTTGCCTTTGCATTTGTACAACAACGGTTTCATGAATCGGTTGCTAAAAAGCAAAAAACCGTTGCGATTTGAATAGGCAACAGCCGTATATCCCACACCTGGCAAATCGTTGCGTAAAGGTTCAACAACGGTTTTTGTGCTTTAGGCAATGGTTTTCTGACATTTCCGAAAGCGTAAAATGTTTTAGTGGCCTGAAAGAGAAATCTTCATGTTATATTCCTTCAAGTCATTTGATTTTTAAATTTTTTACTGTTGAGACCTTTTAGGGTGTTGGCTTCATTTGGTAAAATAAGCCTGATTCCATGATGTGGAGCATGATGTGTGGCACATCAGGGTTCACATCTGGACGCCCTACTGGACGCGCTTTTATTTATTTAAACGCGATCTTTTGAAAAAGATTTGTTTTTCAAATTAAATCGTGCCAGCTTTCGCGCCAAGGAACAAGATAATCTTTCATGGTTCTGTTTTATTTTATTGGCCGACTTTGATCAAAAAGATTTGAAACAAACAATTAAAAGATTATGATCAAATAAATCTCAAGGCAAAATTTATCAAGGCCAACTCGTCAAAGCCCATGAAGCTTGTTCTATATAAAGGAAGACTGAAGACCAATTATTCATCAACTGAAATCAAGAAGCTAAGTCTACAAATTGAGTCTTAGGGTTTTAGTTCTTTAGTTGTTCTTTGTTTTTTGTGAGCCTTCACTTGGATCATAGTTTTGATACAAGTAAGGACTGAGTTTATAGAGTTGTAATCTCTAGTTGTCTTTCTCCAAAGCTTTGAAGCAAGGAGTTAGATTGTGCAACACTCTAAGCCTTTAGGTACGAGTGCTTTGCTTGTCTAGGAGTGTGTCTCCAAACTGAGTTTGTTATTAAATCCTTACTGGGTAAGGTTGAGGGGGAGTGAGCAGAGGTTCTCATATCTAGGAGTTCCTAGGTAGAATTAGCACGGGTAGTGATTAAGTGAGAAGTTGTAAACGGGGGAGTTTAGCTTTGAATTGATACTACCATAGTGGATTCATCCCTGGATTGGTATCCTCCAGAATAGGGCTTGTTATAAGTGCCGAACTGGGTTAACAAACTCACGTGTTCTTTTGTTTCCTGCACTTTATATTGTTTACTTGTTCATCAAGTTCAGTTGTTCACGATGTTGACACATTAGGCTACACATCGTACGATTCCTAAAGTGTACACATCGTGCTACACATCTGACACTTGCCACCAGAATTTCAATTGGCATCAGAGCAGGCACCCTGCCTGTTTGAGGGTGAGCTCCAGGGAAGTTACTTTCTGGAAACATGGACAAGGATGGAACCACGGTCAACAAACCACCCCTCCTGGATGGAACCAACTATGACTACTGGAAGCCAAGGATGATTGCCTTCCTCAAGTCACTTGACAGCAGAACTTGGAAAGCTGTGCTCAAAGGCTGGGAGCATCCCAAAATCTTGGATGCTAATGGTGTTGACACTGGTGTACTCAAGCCAAAGGAAGATTGGTCAGCTGCAGAAGACACTGCATCACTTGGAAACTCCAAAGCTTTGAATGCTTTATTCAATGGAGTGGACAAAAATATGTTCAGATTGATCAAGCAGTGTACTGTTGCAAAGAATGCTTGGGAAGTACTCAGAACCACTCATGAAGGCAATGCCAAGGTAAAAAGCTCAAGAATCCAACTTCTCAACACTAAGTTTGAAAACCTCAGAATGAAAGAAGAAGAATCAATTCATGAGTTTCACATGAATTTGCTTGAGGTAGACAATTCCTTTGAGGCTCTAGGTGAAAAATTGTCTGAAGAAAAGCTGGTGAGAAAGATGCTTAGGTCCTTACCTAAGAGATTTAACATGAAAATCACAGCCATTGAAGAAGCTCAAGATATCCCAAGTATGAAACTTGAAGAACTTGTGAGCTCTCTTCAAACTTTTGAGATGAACTTAGGTGAGCAAACTGAGAAGAAAGGAAAAGGCATAGCTTTTGTATCTTGTGCTGGTGAAGAGGAAGAAGCTGATGAATCAGATGATGACCTCTCAAATGACTTAGCCATGTTGGGAAGACAGTTCAACAAGCTTCAAAGGATGGTGGACAGAAGACCAAGGAGGAATGTGAGGAACATCCAGACTGACATCAGTAAACTAGGTAACACTTCAACAAAAACCAAAACTGATGATAAGTCAACTCAGAACAAGGGTGTTCAATGCCATGAATGTGAAGGCTTTGGTCATATAAGATCAGAATGTGGCACATATCTGAAGAAGCAGAAGAAAGGCCTAACTGTATCATGGTCTGATGAAGACTCTGACACTGACTCAGAGAATGTTGCTGCTAATCATGTTAGTGCCATGACTGGGGTGGATAATACTGATGTTGAATCTGATGATAAAGAACTCACCTTTGATGAACTAGCCTCAGTCCATAAAAAGCTATTTATCAAGAGTGAGGAACTGTACAAGATCAATGAAGAGCAGAAGGAAATCATCAGTCAACTGGAGACAGAGAAGGGTCAACTACAGAGTCAAGTTGCTAGTCTTGAAAGTGAAGTCAAGTTACTGTTAACCAACTTGAAAAATATGACCAAGTCTGTAAAGATGCTCAATCCTGGAACCAACATGCTTGATGAAATTTTGAAAGTAGGAAAGCATGCTGGTGACTCATCTGGTGTAGGATTTAAGAACAAACATCACAGCAAGAAGACAAATACTAAGTTTGTTCCTGCTCAGAAGAAACCTGACCCTGGCAGAATGTGGACACATCACACTCCACATCAGAGACCTGCTGGCAAAGAGAAGTTTAATGCTTGGAGATGCCACTACTGTGGGAAGAATGGTCACATCAAGCCCTTCTGCTACAAACTCTATGGGTATCCCAAGAAAAGGCCTCAGGTGCAAGCCAAAACAGCTAGGGTCACTCCTAAGAAGATGTGGAAGCCTAAAGTTCCTGAAACTGCACATATTGCTCACACTTCTCTTAGAGCATCTTCTAGTAATGATTGGTATTTTGATAGTGGTTGTTCTAGGCATATGACTGGTGTTGAGAAATTTCTCACTAATATCAAGCCTCATACAACAAGCTTTGTAACCTTTGGAGATGGAGCAAAAGGTGAAATCAAGGGCAGTGGTAAACTCTGCAGCAAAGGCTTACCTGACCTAGATGATGTGCTACTTGTCAAAGGTTTGAAGGCTAATCTTATCAGCATAAGCCAACTATGTGATCAAGGTCTTAAGGTCAACTTCACAAAGAATGAGTGTCTTATCACTTCTAACAAAGGAGAATTGTTAATGAGAGGATCTAGGTCAAGGGACAACTGCTATCTATGGACTTCTGATGAAACAGCTCACTCCACTACATGTTTGATAAGTCAGGAAGAAGAAGTAAAGCTTTGGCACCAAAGACTTGGCCATTTGAATCTGAAGGGAATGAAGAAGATTGTGTCCAAGGAAGCTATTAGAGGTCTACCAAAGCTTAAGATTGTTGAAGGCAATATATGTGGTGAATGTCAAGTTGGAAAGCAGGTTCAGATGTCACACCCAATGTTACAACATCAGGTGACATCCAGAGTTCTTGAACTACTACATATGGACTTGATGGGACCAATGCAGGTAGAGAGTATTGGTGGTAAAAGATATGCCTTTGTGGTTGTAGATGATTTCTCAAGGTTCACTTGGGTTAGCTTCATCAGAGAGAAGTCTGACACTTTTGATGCATTCAAAGAACTATGCCTTAGACTACAAAGAGAAAAGGATAATGGCATTGTTAGAATCAGAAGTGATCATGGGAAAGAGTTTGAGAACTCAAGATTTTCTGAGTTTTGTGCTGATGAAGGAATTGGGCATGAGTTCTCCTCACCAATCACACCCCAGCAAAATGGTGTAGTTGAGAGAAAGAACAGAACCTTGCAAGAGGCTGCAAGAGTTATGCTACATGCCAAGAAGCTGCCTTACTATTTCTGGGCAGAGGCCATGAGTACTGCATGTTATGTACACAACAGGGTGACTCTGAGAAAAGGTACTTCAACCACACTGTATGAGATATGGAAAGGAAGAAAACCAACTGTCAAACACTTCCATGTCTTTGGTAGCAAGTGCTATATCTTAGCTGACAGAGAGCAAAGGAGGAAGATGGATCCCAAGAGTGATGAAGGAATCTTTCTAGGCTATTCCATAACCAGCAGAGCCTATAGAGTCTTCAACAACAGAACAAGAACTATGATGGAATCCATCAATGTTGTTATAGATGACTGTTCAGATAATGAACCTGATGTTGATCCTGATGTGGACACATCTCACCCCCTGCCTGAAGACTCTGAAGTTATAGAGATTCCTGAGAAGACTGATCAGCAAGAAGATGTGACTCCAGTGAACAAGGGTCCCTCTGTTAGAGTTTAAAAGAATCATCCAAAAGAACTCATAATAGGGAATCCTGAGTCAGGGGTTATGACAAGGTCAAGAGAGGTTGTATCCAATGCTTGTTTTGTGTCAAAGGTAGAACCAAAGAATGTGAAAGAAGCCTTGACAGATGAGTTTTGGATTGAAGCTATGCAAGAGGAGCTGAACCAGTTCAAGAGGAATGAAGTGTGGGATTTAGTTCCTAGACCTGAAGGAGTCAACATCATTGGTACTAAATGGGTTTATAGGAATAAATCTGATGAAAGTGGTGTTGTGACTAGAAACAAGGCTAGGCTTGTGGCTCAAGGTTACTCTCAGATTGAAGGAGTAGACTTTGATGAAACATTTGCTCCTGTGGCACGTCTTGAGTCCATAAGGTTACTTCTGGGAGTAGCATGTATCTTGAAATTCAAGCTATTCCAGATGGATGTGAAGAGTGCTTTCCTCAATGGCTACTTGAATGAGGAAGTTTATGTGGAGCAGCCCAAGGGATTTGTTGATCCAAATTATCCAGATCATGTCTACAGATTGAAGAAGGCATTATATGGATTAAAGCAAGCTCCTAGGGCATGGTATGAGAGGCTAACCAAATTTCTTGTGCAGCAAGGTTATAGAAAAGGAGAAACAGACAAAACCTTGTTTGTTAGAGAAGAAAATGGCAAGTTCATGATTGCACAAATCTATGTAGATGACATTGTGTTTGGAGGAATGTCTGATCCAATGGTCAAAATGTTTGTGAATCAGATGCAGTCTGAATTTGAGATGAGCCTTGTAGGTGAACTTACCTACTTTCTTGGTCTGCAAGTCAAACAGATGGAAGATACAATTTTCATCTCTCAAAGCAAGTATGCCAAGAACATTGTGAAGAAATTTGGAATGGAGAATGCAAATCACAAGAGAACTCCTGCAGCAACCCATCTCAAACTTTCTAAAGATGAGCATGGTGTCAGTGTTGATCAAAGTCTATACAGAAGCATGATTGGCAGTCTACTTTATCTCACTGCAAGTAGACCTGATATTAGCTTTGCTGTTGGTGTGTGTGCAAGGTACCAAGCTGAGCCTAAGATGAGTCATCTAAGTCAAGTCAAAAGGATTCTCAAGTATGTCAGTGGTACAAGTGATTATGGAATTCTCTACTCTCATGGTGAAGACACAAGATTGTTGGGTTATTGTGATGCTGACTGGGCAGGAAGTGCAGATGATAGGAAGAGCACTTCTGGTGGATGTTTCTTTTTGGGAAGCAACCTTATATCATGGTTCAGCAAGAAACAAAATTGTGTTTCTCTTTCTACTGCTGAGGCTGAGTATATTGCAGCAGGAAGTAGTTGCTCTCAGCTACTTTGGATGAAGCAGATGTTGGGTGAGTACAATGTGCAGCAAGATGTGCTCACATTATACTGTGACAATCTAAGTGCTATAAATATTTCCAAAAATCCTATCCAACATAGTAGGACAAAGCACATTGATATACGTCACCACTTCATTAGAGATCTTGTTGAAGACAATATTGTGACTCTAGAGCATGTTGCCACAGAAAATCAACTGGCAGATATTTTCACTAAGGCTTTAGATGCAAATAGGTTTGAGGTGTTAAGGGGCAAACTTGGTATTTGCCTCTTTGATGATCAATAGCCATAATAGCTATTTAGGCGTGCAACGGTTACCTGTTTTTTCCCTCCATCCATAGTTGCACGCAATCCAAAGGCAATCATTACAAAATATTTCCAACGGCTATTTCGCGATCAAAACTCCAAGAAATCCGTTTACTCAAGATTTTTCTTATTGCCTACCACATTGATCACCACATTCGTTTCTCAACCACTCAAACGACCAAAAAATTTCTTATCTCTCTCAAACCCTTTGTTCAGCTCTCTGCTATTTTCTTTGAAAATCTTCATACCAAATCATCTTCATCATCATCATGTCTACTGCAACCAAAACATCTCCTTCAACCAAATTCACAACTCCTCCATCATCACCAAAACCTAATTCCCCGCATCCTGAAGAAGTTCAAAGTGACATGATTGTTAATGTCACTCCTGTTTCTATGATCAAGCCATCTGGATCAAAGAAGAAGAAGTCAAAACGATCAAGAAGGGAATCAACCCCCATTGCTGCAGAGGAAGATGTTGTTCCTTCTCCTTCTACAGAAAAATCCAAGAAGAAGAAGAAGAAAAGCAAGAAGCCAAAGATTGGCTCACCAAAGAGAGTTCACACCATGGAAAGTCTGCATGTTGAACCCCTTCCTGCAAAATCTGGTGATGCAAATGCTGATGCATCTATGGGTGTAGGTTCTTCAAACCCTAACCCTGAGAAGGCTGCTGTGAAGATCCCTGAGAGTCAAAGACATCCCTTGACTCAGAAGATCATTGATTCTGTGCTCCAGGCCCTGCAAGAACCTAATGTTGCGGCAGATGTTGGCACATCATTGCCACAAGGTGAAGAAGAGTCTCCTGCTGAAGAAGAGACTGCTGCTGTTGAAAAACCTGCTGTCATTCCTGATTCTCCTGAACAGGAATTTGTTGAAGAAGATCAACCTGCTGAGGTTGAGGAACCTGAAGATAATACCCAGTCTGACAAAGTTGTTGTGGATGTAGAAGGCTACAATTCTGACATCCCCTTGAAGAAGCTTACTGAGGATAGTATTGCAAGAAGGACTAGAAGTGGTAAAGGTCCTGCTGTTGTTGAGATTTCTCCTGCTACTACTAAGGAGAAGAAGAAGCCTGTTAAGAGGCAAGTCATGTATGGTCCCAAGAAGGGATTTAGTAAAGCTGTGGTTCCACCTGCAAAGAAGAAGACTCAGAAAAGAAAAGAGCCACCTACAAGTGACTCAGAGTACGATGTGGAGCAGGATGTAGCTCACATCAGTGAGTCTGAGGAAGAATCTGCTGAGGAACGCAATATGGAGCTTGATGTGATTCACATTGAGTCTGCTGTGAAGAAGAGCTATGGGAAGAAGAAAATTCCTCAGGGAATTCCTGACATCCCAGTTGATTTGATTTCCTTCCACAACCCTGCACATGCTGGAAAATGGAAGTACATTGCTCATAGAAGGTTAGCTCTGGAGAGGGAGCTCAGTGCTGAAGCCTTGCAGTGCAAGGAAGTTATGAGGTTGATCAAGCGTGCTGGCTTGATGAAGACTGTTACTGGACTGGGTGACTGCTATGAGAAGGTAGTCAAAGAGTTTTTGGTAAACATCCCTGCTGGTTGTGACAATCCTTTGGACAAGGAATACCAAACTGTTTTTGTGAGAGGTAAAGAAATTCACTTCTCTCCCACTGTTATCAACAAGTATCTGGGCAGAAGTGAGGAGCCCTTTGCTGAGATGGAGGCAAATGACAACTACATAATCAAGGCCATCACAGCTGGAAAGGTCAAGACTTGGCCTAAGAAAGGGAAACTGCAAGCAAGCAAGCTCACACCAATCTACAACATCCTGAACAGGATTGCTGCTGCTAACTGGGTGCCTACCACACACAACTGTGATGTGGCTACAGGTTTGGCTAGGTTCATATATACTATTGGTAGCAAATCTAATTTTGATTTTGGTACCTATATTTTTTATCAGACTATCAAACATGCCAAAACCCTAGCTGTCAAACTACCCATTGCCTTTCCTTCCCTACTGTGTGGAATCATATTGAGCCAGAGACCTGATGTTCTGGGCAAGGATGATTTGTCTTGCAGAAGAGAGTCTGCTATTTCTTTTAGTCTCAAGCAGTCTGATGTGACTCCTGATGTGGACACATCCAGCTCAAACAATGCTATGTCTAGGACAGACATGATTGCTGCTTTAAAGGAGACTTGCAAGGCTCTGGATGAGAAGAAGGCCAAGCTGGAGGCAGTCATTACTGGACTGGAGCTTGAGGATGAGCAAACAATGGCTGAGGATGAGGAATTGGAGGAGGAGGAGCCCAATGACTCTGAAGCTGAGGAAACTGATGGGAGCCAGGATATTTGAATTATTGTAATTCATTAATATTTCCCTGTACTCAGTATTTCCTTGTTTTTGCTTGTATTTTGTGGGCTATGCCCTGGATTTCTGATGCACCTTTGCGTGCCTGTTCTGTACCTGCTGCACTATTAACGGCCTGAGTGCCTCTTTCTGTTCATGCACCATCATCTCTACATCTCATGCTATCTGCATTCTATGGTGTGTTACTTACTCTCAGTATGTTTGTCATAATTTATGGCTAAAAAGGGGGAGTAAAAAATTAAAATGAACAACTTTGAAGTCTTAACTGCAGCAAATTGTGATGTGTGGCACATCTGACTACACATCTGGTATACATTCTTAAGCATGTTCTTCTGAAGACCTTTTCTGTACATTTTCAACTGGGTGATGCATTCTTAAGAAGTCCAATTGAAGATGTTATCTAATTTCTACATGGTGATGCATTCTTAAGAAGCCTGTAGAAGTTATTTTGTGTGATGTTTGACACATCTGTGAGTTTTAACTTGGTCATGCATTCTTAAGAAGCCAAGTTTAAAACTTCTCTATTTCTCTCTAGGTCATGCATTCTGAAGAAGCCTATAGGGGATATGAGATTTAGGGGGAGTACATGGAAAGTGCTCTAGTTCAAAGGGGAGTAGACTTTTACTGGGTTTGCTACCCTCCCTTATGTGTGCATGGAATCTCATGCTTGTATGTGTCTGAGAATTTATTTTTCTCAGTCTTTGGGAATTTATTTTCCTATCTTGTGAGAGTTTATTTCTCTCTTTATTTGCGAGGCTCTAATCCGCTGCTGCATGCCTCTGATGTGCCTGCACATCTCTCCAAGTTTAGTTGGGTGACTCAAAGATTATTTTAGCCCAAAATTTGCCAAAGGGGGAGATTGTTGAGACCTTTTAGGGTGTTGGCTTCATTTGGTAAAATAAGCCTGATTCCATGATGTGGAGCATGATGTGTGGCACATCAGGGTTCACATCTGGACGCCCTACTGGACGCGCTTTTATTTATTTAAACGCGATCTTTTGAAAAAGATTTGTTTTTCAAATTAAATCGTGCCAGCTTTCGCGCCAAGGAACAAGATAATCTTTCATGGTTCTGTTTTATTTTATTGGCCGACTTTGATCAAAAAGATTTGAAACAAACAATTAAAAGATTATGATCAAATAAATCTCAAGGCAAAATTTATCAAGGCCAACTCGTCAAAGCCCATGAAGCTTGTTCTATATAAAGGAAGACTGAAGACCAATTATTCATCAACTGAAATCAAGAAGCTAAGTCTACAAATTGAGTCTTAGGGTTTTAGTTCTTTAGTTGTTCTTTGTTTTTTGTGAGCCTTCACTTGGATCATAGTTTTGATACAAGTAAGGACTGAGTTTATAGAGTTGTAATCTCTAGTTGTCTTTCTCCAAAGCTTTGAAGCAAGGAGTTAGATTGTGCAACACTCTAAGCCTTTAGGTACGAGTGCTTTGCTTGTCTAGGAGTGTGTCTCCAAACTGAGTTTGTTATTAAATCCTTACTGGGTAAGGTTGAGGGGGAGTGAGCAGAGGTTCTCATATCTAGGAGTTCCTAGGTAGAATTAGCACGGGTAGTGATTAAGTGAGAAGTTGTAAACGGGGGAGTTTAGCTTTGAATTGATACTACCATAGTGGATTCATCCCTGGATTGGTATCCTCCAGAATAGGGCTTGTTATAAGTGCCGAACTGGGTTAACAAACTCACGTGTTCTTTTGTTTCCTGCACTTTATATTGTTTACTTGTTCATCAAGTTCAGTTGTTCACGATGTTGACACATTAGGCTACACATCGTACGATTCCTAAAGTGTACACATCGTGCTACACATCTGACACTTGCCACCAGAATTTCATTTACATTAGCGTACAAAATAATGAGAGCTACATAAATTTTAAACCGTCTACAATGTCTGGTGTAGTTTTATTCAAGGCACTTTTTTTTGTTAGGTAATATTACTTGTTACTTTCTAAGTTAGAAAAACGAAATTAAAATTGAAAATGTATTAATCCTCTTTCATTTAAAAATAATTAACTTTTTTATTTGATAGAATACGATTTTACTTTAAGTAATGGGAAAAAAAATTATTTGAAATATAATGGTGGTGGACGTTACTCAAAGTCCAATATTATTACTTATTTAAATACAACTTTAGAAACAACAAAGTGAAAATACCTAATAAAACCTAATTGAAACGATGTCACAAAAGTTAGGTTCTTGATTTCTATAAGTCGAAGTAACGATGTCAGCAATTTGGATTATTAATCATTCTACAAATATCTTCAATTAATGTACATTTTTTGTAGGGTATTTTTTTTATAAAAGTTAGTTATTTATTTTGTATTATTTTTATTTGAAATTATATTTTGTGGTTCTAGCAAACTTCAATTAATGTGCATTTTTTGAAATTATATTTTCTTTTGCTATTTATATATACATGGAATAAATTTTTTTATCCCTGCATTTCGTTCACTTTTTAACAATAGTCCTTACATTTTTAAAACCCTATAGACTACAGCTTACTCTATTTAACAAATTTAGTTTCTCTACTTGTTTTCTAGACGGAAAGCTGACGTGATGAATGTGTGGATCCGATTAAAAATGTTCTTGCCCTACATTTTGCTTAATTATTTTTTAACAATATTCCTTACATTTCAAAATACAAAGAAATTTGACTTTTAGTGATAACATGAGAGTATAGGTAAAAGACTTTTTCGTATCCTATAATTTGTTGTAGCTATGCAATTTTGTAGGTATAGATCAAAATATTGCTAAACCAACATAATTGTTTCCGTATCCTATAATTTGTTGAACCTACGGAATTTGCCGTCAGTATAGCATGTAGTTACGGATTTGCAACCATTGATACAAAACATTTAGTTATACCTTTGGAATTTTGCCGTCATTATAACCTGTAGTTATGGATTTTCAGCTGTTGGTATAAAATATTTAATTATATCTACGACCTTTGTTGTGGGTATATACATATAATCCATCTATACCTACGCCTACTGTGTCTGTCACTAGAAACTTCCGTTGGTAATTGTCAATTTTCTTGTAGTCGATGTTTTTAAAATCCTATAATTTACTCATGTTATATCCGATTTAGTTTATTTATTTTATAGATGGAACGTTGACGTGTCAAAAAACATCGTCAAACAAATTAATCACTTAATTAATTTTTTTAAGCAAAATCACCTAATTAATTAAAAAAATTATTGTTAGTAACTAAATCACCTAATTAAACAAATTAATCAAATGCTAAGTAAAATGTCATTATTTAGTCAAGCGTATGGGCACCACTCGACCCGTTACCAGTTGACTCCGAAACAATATATGATTATTAAATTTAACGATTCCAAACTTTTTTAATTTCCTGCTAGTATAAACTTATCGCAGTAGTCGAGAGCATTATCACCGTCACATTTTTATCTTTTTTTTAATCCAAAAAATACCGAAATTGTTTATTTATTTATAACTAAACGTCAGTAATTCTTACTTACAACAAATGTTTGAACTTGAATTTGTTGTATTATAATTAAGAGACTAACTGATCTTTCTTTTTAATAGACACAATCTTCATTGGTAAGTGACCGGTGTGATCGATGAAAGTGTAATACAAAGAGTACTTCTCAAAATGTCACCTTTTTTATAATAATAATTATCTTTATTTTTCTAATATATGCAACCACTTGTGAGAATATATTCTCCTAGTACATTCGCAGAAACTTAGATATATAGCAAGACAAAATATATGCTTTAAGAAGATTCGCAAAAATTTAGATACATGCATACCATTTGTATTGTAGGGTACCATAGTCATACATATTGTTCTCATATAAACAAACAAAACATAAAGAGGCGTGTTAGAACTGCAAATTTTAGCCTCAATTAATTTCCATGTCATACCCTATTTTTAGCTGTAAAGTAGGGGGTAAGGGGCACATAAATATTGCCGGTGCTAGCTATATGAAAATCAATAATATGTTGTAATCGTGTGACCCAGTTTTAAGTTTAACTGTGTGTTTAATATGAATTGTTCGATTTAAATTTATTAGTTGAGATTGACTTGTAAAAAGTTATAAAAATTTGCTACATAATGTGTCATAACGATGTTATATGGAATAAAATTGCTTATTTGAAAGTGTCCTTCTTTGTTTGGAGGTTATTAAATAATAGGCTTCCAATAAAAAATAACTTGATTCGTCGCGGAATGACTCATTTGGACTCAATATTGTGTGCAGGTGGTTGTGGAGTCGCCGAAACTTTCAACCATTTGTTTTTAGATTGCAACTTTACTCATTTTCTCTAATATATAAAATTCTTTGTTTGTTAAGTGTGTATGGTCTTTTATCAAATATTGTAGGTGATCACGCTTCACAATTTTGTAATGATTATGTTTTTCGTACATAAAGAAGTTCGAATAGATTTACAAGTAGTTTAGTTGAAGTGTTGTTGGATTCTCAAAAAGGAAAAAAACAGTAAAATTTTACTCATAAAACTACTTCGGTGAAGTTTTTTTGTTTTTTTGAATGGCAAAAACTTGAAAACGGTGAAAATGTTGTTTGAAAGATTTTAATTATGATTTGAATATACGGTTCTTAAAACCATTAACTTGTTTAAACTCTTAATTAATTTATGAATATTAACATTTTTGTATTTCTAAAATCTTATGTAACCTCGTGTAAATTCTTTAGTTAAGCATACTTTGTGCTTAACTTCTTTATTTTATAATATATTTTGGCTTCTTCAAGAAAACAATGAATGGTGATCGCTAGAGTTGGTACCATGATTCAAAAAAACAAATGGTCGGTACCGTACCATATAATTTCATTTGCACCACACTTTTGACGTATTATTCAGGTTCTTCATGTTGCCCAACTTGTATTGTAGTCCTAGTAGCAAGCACGTTTCTTGGCTCTACCAAATTGACCGTACCATCATGTTTCATCTAATTACG
The DNA here is from genome assembly GCA_954870985.1 of Trifolium fragiferum. Classification (NCBI taxonomy): domain Eukaryota; kingdom Viridiplantae; phylum Streptophyta; class Magnoliopsida; order Fabales; family Fabaceae; genus Trifolium; species Trifolium fragiferum. The sequence continues at coordinate 72,674,216 of OX940789.1, read as the reverse complement.
TAGACACATATTAATATGAGGGTATAATTTGATTTTGATAGTTGAGGTACGTGGAGTATTTAGAGTGGTGGTAATAATAAGATTGATGTAGGCCAGCCCAATAATTATCAATTTAAATTAGGTTTAAAATTAAACGATTTTTTTTTCTTTTCAAATAGCCTAATGGCTACGAAGCCCCGATACTCTAAAAATTACGAAGTATCGTGTTTGATATGTACTCGATATTCGTTCGATACGTTTAAATCTTTATTTTTAAATAAAAAAATAATATCCGATACGCGTCGGATACGTCTCGATACTCGTATTGAAAAAGTATCGGTTAAATCTTTATTTTGACTCTTGTATGTTGAGCCTCAAACTATTTTGCTCTTGTGCAAGCTTATTAGCTTGTTTGTACGTTCTTGTACAATGAACTATTGACGTTTATAATAATAATAAGGGATAAATATGTTTCTGATCCTTACAAATATTCCAAGTTTTGTTTTTAGTCCCTCAAAAAAATTTCATCTACTTTTAGTCCCTCAAAAATTTTCAATTAACACTTTTAGTCCTTACCTTTAAATCAACTCATGCGTAGACTTTTAAATCAACTCATGTTTAAAACATCTTACTTTATTTCTAGTATCTCTAATGTGCAATTTTATAAAACGCTAATTAGCTAATCACTTGGTCGGGAAAGTATTTATTGGCTATTAATTAATTAATTAATGATTAGGCGTCTCATGATGATTTTATTGGATAACTAAAAAAAAATTATCACCATATAATTAGCTAATATAGTTGGAGATCCCCAACAATTAGGGGCACACCATAATATCACGTGAAGACAAGAAAAAAGGCAATCTCTATAATTATCTAAAAAAAGTATATTGAGTCACACAAACTTATTTATTATTATTATTATTATTATTATTATTATTATTATATAGTTTAAAAAAAATTCAATTAGACAATTATGACAAAAAAAAAAAAATTACCAAGAGTAGTCTCTTATTATGATTTTAGGCATATGTTAGTATCTCAAATGTGAAATTTTGTAAAACCCTAATTAGCTAATCACTTGGATGAAAAAGTGTTTGTTGGCTAATTAATGACTAGGCGCCTCATGATGATTTTGTTGGTTAACTCAAAAAAAAAAAATTATCACCATATAATTAGCTAATATTGTTGAAGAGCCACGACAATTAGGGACACATCATAGTATCATGTGAAGACAAAAAAATATTGAGCCACACAAACTTATTATTATTATGTTATGTTATGAACAAAAAAGTTAAATTTTAAAAATAGGAGTGATTTTTTTTTTAAAACATGTAGATCAACATGACTTACAAATATGCTCTATTTATTTGGAGTTTATGGACTATATGATCTATGTAATATACAAGTCGTGTAATACATATACTTCAACGATTATTATGAGGTATAATATGCATCAATATTAATTTATATTCGTATAATATAATATAATTAATTATATATTATCAATATATCAATTATTAGTATATAATAATTGATTGGGCATCAACATATCAATCAATTATTAGTATATAATAGTAATTGATTGTGCCCCGTGCGAATGCACGGGTAAAAAGTCTAGTTATAATAATTTCTCCCAATTTTTTTTTTGAATTTTTTAACAAAGCATAATTTAAATATAAATATTTTAGACTTTTCTGGAAAATTTCATTAAAAAATATGAAGTCTGTATATGAGTTGATTTAAAAGTAGGGATCAAAAGTATTAATTTAAAATTTTAGAGGGACCAAAAGTTGGAATATTTATAGGGACCAAGAACATATTTGTCCCTAATAATAATAAGAATAATAATTTGTTATCTTTAAAAAAAAATTATCATTATTAATATTATTGATTTTAGTCATGTTTATATATTGTGCATTTATATATTTAATTTAAAATTTAATTTTCAAATAATGTATCGCGGCAGTATCGGATAGAAATTTTTAAAAAAAAATTCTGTATCGGTATCGTGTCGCGTATCGAGGCTTTATAGCTTAGTGGTTAGAAAATCCACCCTTAAGGTGGATAAGTGGGATGAACGGAGTTTGATCTCCGATCTCTTGCATATATAATGCAATGTCCAACCAATTGAGTTAAGCTAACGGAACAAATTAAACGAATTTTAATATATGTTGTTAATTTTTTTTCCCTGTAAATTGGACATTTCTGTTTATAAAATATATAAATTTATATCGATGGTTACTTAGATAGAAGGTTCGAACTTACCAGTTTCAATATATAATATAATTAACAATTTAATCATATTTTTTTCTTAACTGCAGTTTTGATCCATCTATTTTTGATATTTTTTTAAAGTATATTTAAGCATTATTAACAAAATTTGAAAGTTTTAGTCCCTCCAATATCTTATGTACTTTATATCAATTTTATGAAGAGTTTTTCTTATAATTTCACTGATGTCAGTATTTTTTCATCCTCAGATCATATGTTACGTCGTCTAAAACACATCACATCGTCAATTTATAGTTTAAAATTATGATAGGAAGACCAAAACTATCAAATTTAAAAATAAGAAGACTAAATCTGCAAAATGATAAAAATAGAAGGACCCAAACTCTACTTCACATTATTTTTTAATTAGAGTACAATTTTATAACTCATTGCATAGTTTTAAAACAATTCTTCTAAACCCCAATTAAAAGGTTAAATAATGAATTATATGATATGTTTATCATTTGTCATTTGTCATTTGTCAATACATGTTTCCTATAATCCAAAAAAAAACTAAGTGAATGCACGTTTAAATTGGTTTACACTATTTTAAAAATTGATTTATACTTAAACTTTCAGGAAAATAATGATGTAATCTTTAATTTGTTCATAAAGAAGAAAAGAAAATGTTATAATATTAAATTAAAGGCGAAAATAATGAAAAGCTAAGGAAAGTAAAACATAAAGAGTGGAATAATTTTGGTCATTCTCCTTCCAAAGCAGTGAAAAGGGTTTGAATGAAATCCAAGTCATGCAATGAAAACCACACAAGTACTAAACTGTTCGAGGAAAATATAAAAAATTCTTTATTTCTTAAGCTAAATATCTTACATGTATTTTTTTATTTTTTTTTATATCTAATATCTTACATGTATTATTTGAACATTCCGATAAATATTTTATTTAGACATTTATCAATATACTATTGAGATGGACAATTTTAATAGATCCATAAATTTGTAATTCTATATCTACCGCGACGTTTACATTTTTGATAATATTTTATGTTTTTTAAAAGGCTAACAGAAAATTAACATATTAAAACCTCACAAGTGGAAAGTGCACACATTAATTTGCAAACCAATTGTGTCGAATGTTTTTACAATATTTTATCATATTATTTGTATATATTAGAATTTATTATGCCTATACTCAATTATAAAAGCTAGCTTAAGAGTTGAGGTTTACACTACATTTATAAAGGCTATCTATGCCATATATCTAGCCAATGTGGGACTTCTAACAGTATATTTTCGACAATTGTATTATTCACGATATATTGGTCTTGGGTGTTCTTTGTTACCTGAGGGGCTTGGCATAAACTATTCTGAGACATGCATTTTATTGTATATATGAAGAACACAAAAAACTATGAGTTGTTGGAATTACTTTAATATTAATAATAGACATGCTCTTAATAAAGATTAATTCTATAGTCTTAGTAACTTTAGTGGGGAAGCCAAAAAACCACATGAGCATGTATATATAAACAGGATCTACGACATGTTGATTCATTGAGATTAAGAGAATATAGGAATACCTGGATAGATGAATATATATGAACAAACCGTGGCCTATCCGATAGCAATCCTGAAACGTAAAGAGAGACGGACAACAAGTATCCGTTGGCTTGTGGTTCTTCCTCAACCGGAACTCCTTATGCCCTAAGCACTCTTCAGATGGGGAGAAGAGACGATATGCGATATATCCGGTATATTGGGGACCATAGCCTTTATATAGTATGATGACTCATTAGGGTTCCCATTATTCCCAAATGGGTCATCCTGACATCCACTCATATTGAGCCCATATCAATTAATTAAATAATTACTTAAATAGAAATCTAATTAGCCTTTTTACTTAATTTGATCACTAATCAATTAAGGCTCCGAATTGATAAATAGCTAATATAATTAATAAAGATATTTGCCCACATAATATTATTGGAATATAATAAAATATTCCAACAATCTCCCACTTGGGCAATATATCGTTATTCTTTAGGTGCGCATCTGAATGCTATTTATCCTTAGATTTCAACTTTACAATCTGGTCCATCTCATACATCAATAATGGGACCGCGCGGCTATCGTCACTAACATATAACGTGACGGAACCTTCGACGACCACCACATCAATGTACTTAACGACATAGATCGATATGGGATGAGTGGCATGGAAATTTCATGCAATGTGATCTTTATATCATGCCTATTTCCAACTGGTCCAACTGAAGTCCTTAGTGAGATCAACATGAAGTTCGCAAATTTAATATTTGCATAAATGATACATAATTAGTTATTATAATAACCTCAAACTTTATTTCTGCAAAAAACCTTAACCAAATATGTATTTGTATCAATACCAAAGTTAGAACATAACTGAAGAGACACTCCCACTAATCTAAGACATCCTTAGTGACAACAACCAAATGAAAGACCTCAAGTGTCAAGTCTTCGATTAGTGAATTAGCTAGCATAAAATTTATCTCTATATGTTCTATCTTTCAACAACTTATAAATTAATTAACTTTATAAGACAGTTGTTGAAATATTATCTGACTGATTTATGTCACAATATAACTTGAGTTGTCTTTCAAAAAAACTTTTACTGTATGCAACCAATCGACATAAATACGTACAATCATTTCTTGAGTTAGGATGTCCATTGTATGTAAACATCCAAAGAACCAGAGTCGAACATACTAATGATCTCCAAAATATTAGATCTCCGATATCTGAACAGAAATTATTTTGTTCTCTATAACAATCATTATGGTTGCTTCATTTCAACAATTCAAATTTTGAATTGCTCAAGTATCTGCCAAACCGTCTTATTATATACGCTATTTTCGGATGCGTATAATTAAGATCATACTTAAGTTTCTCAAAGCTGAAGCATATAGAAAAACACTTTATTTTCTAAATTTCCAGATTTTCCTTTGGGCAATTATTGAGACTTTTAAACAGTCTCCTTTATGATTAAAAGATCCCTTAGTTTATTGACTTTCATGTCGAATTTACTTTCAACTTTATTGATATAACTCTTTAGTGATAACCGAATGATACATAGAGAATAATCTCTAGTATCAAATTTCCTAAAACAAAAGAGATGTGCGCAAGAACTTTCGTCACTAAGCTTTTGTTAATGATTTCTTGTTTTTGCACAACCATCATATATCACTATTGACTTAATAAAGTAAAATCAACACACTAAACTAAAATTATAAACATACTCCCACTGAACTTGTATAACCCACAACTCTCCATAATATACATCTCAAAACCAAATGAGACAATTTACCTGACGAGACTTTTGTGGTATCATTAATGAGACAGCTTTCTTAACTCATAAATGGATTTCATCTGTTTGCAAACCATATACTTCGTGTCTTTTGACATAAAATTTTCTCTGATTGCACCTTATTGTTTTTCTTAATGTCACCATTAAGAATTACTATCTTGATATCCATCTTATGAAACTCCAAAATTATAATAAATGACAAGTGTCTTGACTATCCTAATAGAGTTTTTAAACTCAAATTAGATATGATTTCTCTTTTCAGTCAATACTTTATGACACTTGACGCCCCAGTTCTTGAAGGTATTGGGTTTGATATTTATGAATCAATTTCTTAACTTAATAAGGGAGGAAGAACACTAATATCCTTATGAGGCACCAAATTTACTATATAAATAGCAACTTTATGAATTGGTTTAGAACCAATTCTTCCTCACTCAATTTTGTCCCTTTACCATATCTCTCCCCCAAACTCAATATCTTCAAGAGACTTTGCAGTTCATGTCTCAAAATGTTCATTAACTTGGGACCAAAGTTTATATTTCTCAAAATTTTCAACAATTCAAGATTGTCACAAGTCATAACTGAATTGACTATACTGATATTTAAATTTAAAAGACAAATTGAATCCCTCATTAAGAAAAAAATAATAAAGAATTTATAACATTAAAACAAAACCTTAATTCAGATAATGATTCACCAAATTGTATTTTAAATACAAATATTATTAGTAACAACAATTTAACAAATAGTTGAAAAATCATCAATCTTAACTGACTTATTTCCCCTCTAGATTGATGTGTCTTTCAACATCATTGGATATTTGTCAGTTTAGATTTCCTTATTATTCTTTATTTGCCCTTATCCGTTGAGGTATTTACCGAATGAGCACTATTTTATTTTCTCCTGCTTTAACATTTTCTTCATTGCACACTTTATGAAATAATTATATTAAAGAATCATTTCCAAGTTTATTAGTAGAACTAATTGTGCAAAGAGAACACTAAAGACTAAATTTTTGACAAGGTCACTTGATTGTCGAAACCACAACACTTTAGCAAGAATAAATAGTTACATAATGTGCTCCGGATATTTTTTTTGCTCAACAATTTTAATGAAAAGTCATCTCTTCAAAGAGAACTTGTCTTTCACCTTATTGCTTTAGAAACACTTTAATTTGAGCAAAGAAAAACATGACAAAATTATGTCATCTTAAATAACACCTCTAATGTCCTTGGAAATTAAAACTTTATGATCACACGACCTTCGTGATTAGAAGTATACTCATTTTCTAAACTTGATTATCACATTAAATTTACCGAATTGTGAGAGATTTGAGTTCCTCCATCCTTATCAAAGGTCTAGATCCAAGAACATAATGTTCTTCTTATATTTTGCAGATACATGCATAAACTATATTAGTTTATAGAGAACCGGAAAAAATACCAATCAAAATATCTAGCGCATCATCAATGTCAAGCCCTTAAAATTAACATCAATTGTTAGTGATATTTTGTTACAATGATCAAACACTGACAATTAATATTGATAAATAATAGTCCTCATATTGTCACATGTTTACCATTATATGTGCAAATGTAATCCACTAAATACTTACATGGATTCACAATAACACGACTTTATTATGCATGTCAATAAGTTATTATAGAAACATGTAAAACCATATTTGTAAATTAAAAGACTAACAAGATACCAAGCGCACCATTAATCCTCAATCTTTGGATTGTAAGAATTAACTGCAAGCGGTATTCTCAATACAATGATCAAACATTGGTGATAAGTCATGTCAAATAAAAGTCACGTTTGCGCATCCTATTATTCACATGGTAAATAACTTTATAATCACCACACGTTTACCATCACAAGTATGCAATTATCCGGTCAAATTGTGCCTTCCTTGGGGCCGACGACAACTCACATGGATAATTTCACACTACATCCTTTTGTAAGTTCAATTGAATCAAATTTATGCAACAGAGGTTACTTGGGCAACATGTTGTTTCAATCAACTCAATCGTCATTACTAGACAATTTAATAAATTGAATGTATATGTATATAATTATTCGGTCAAACTGTGTCTACCTTTTGATAGACCCAAATAGCTTGCATGAACGATTTTATACACCCTTCTTGTGATTTCAATTGAATTAAATCTAGACAACAGAAGTTACTTTGGCAACTTGTTGTTTCAACCAACTCAATCAAAATCACCTGACAATTTATTAAATCAAATGGGAAAAGTCTTAAATTTACAGGGCACTACCCACCAAATGTAGGCCATACTCCTTTATGATGTCCCTTCGTAATCATATGATTAACTGACATCCCTTAATGTGAGAACAAATTCTCACCACCAAACTAGAATTGGCATGAAATATAACCGAAGAGCATGACAAAAGAAATTATTGTAGAAACTTAATAACAATAAATTCAAACATCATAGTCATGCTACAAACCAAATATTTAATTTGAAATAGAATTAAATCTTTATATATACCAAAGTATATTCATGCCACAATTGATTCACATATACCGAATGATTCTTTAAATAAATAATAAAATTCTATAACCGTATTTTCCAAAATAGAAGGAAATCAAAACTTTATATATCTTTAATTAAACAAACAATTATTAGAATTTATATTTTCCTAAAATTTAAAGAATCAAAACTTTAATTTTGTACATACTAAAATAGATCAAAATATTTTGAGAATCATTATTAATTGCTATTTTACTGCAATTGATCTTCTACAAAAATATATATAATAACTATATATATACAAAATCTTTATATACCTTATTTCTCAAAGTAAACTTTAAATACAAAATTAATGTGAATCAATCTATAATTTCAAATCAAATATAAATCCTTATTTTAAGCAACAAACTTTATAACTAAAGTCAAATAAAAATTTGATTTGAAAACTGAATCATCAAATCAAAATCCTTATTTTAGAAACTAATCTTTATGAATAAGTAAAACTAAAAATTTGATTTGAACATTGAAAATAAACCGAAACATTAACAAATAAATCAGGATACAAATCTTTAGTTGCTAATAGCATTTTCCAGATAGGTACAAAAGCTTACCAAACTTTATAAACAAGTCAAACTAAATATTTAACTTAAAAAACAAATTAGCCAAAAATCACTGGAACTTTATTTTCCAAACATTCCCGTAATTGATCTTAATCAATACCATAAATTAAGATCATCAAATATTTGAATGAATGAAAATTACTTTTATAAAATTCTTTCTTTATAAATCAACCATATAAATGGATCAAATCTTTTATATTTAATTAAAACTGGATTTTGAACACATTAGTTCCGGAAAAAAAAAAAAACATAAGGATTCAATACATAACTATTCAGTCCTTATCAATAGTTACACGCGCAAAAAACGATTCATGGTCATGGCAAATCAAAAAGAAAAAGAACTGATAAATAAAAAATACCAGTAGATCATAAAATTTCTAAGGAATGCATACTTGAAATTTTAATTTGCTAAAGCTTGAAACCACATAACACTTTAAACTTAAAGGTCCCGTTGGAAAAATAGAGAAATTTAACGAAATCAGTAAATCAATTCACGCTATATTTCTGTAACTTCAATCGGTTGATAAACATATCATAAAATAAATTATCATAAGCCAATTTCAATAAATCATACATGAAGACCTGCTCTGATACCACTTGTTGGAATTACTTTAATATTAATAATAGACATGCTCTTAATAAAGATTAATTCTATAGTCTTAGTAACTTTAGTGCGGAAGCCAAAAAACCACATGAGCATGTATATATAAACAGGATCTACGACATGTTGATTCATTGAGATTAAGAGAATATAGGAATACCTGGATAGATGAATATATATGAACAAATCGTGGCCTATCCGATAGCAATCCTGAAACGTAAAGAGAGACGGACAACAAGTATCCGTTGGCTTGTGGTTCTTCCTCAACCGGAACTCCTTATGCCCTAAGCACTCTTCAGATGGGGAGAAGAGACGATATGCGATATATCCGGTATATTGGGGACCATAGTCTTTATATAGTGTGATGACTCATTAGGGTTCCCATTATTCCCAAATGGGTCATCCTGACATCCACTCATATTGAGCCCATATCAATTAATTAAATAATTACTTAAATAGAAATCTAATTAGCCTTTTTACTTAATTTGATCACTAATCAATTAAGGCTCCGAATTGATAAATAGCTAATATAATTAATAAAGATATTTGCCCACATAATATTATTGGAATATAATAAAATATTCCAACATGAGTTGTATTTATCAAATTTTATTTTATTTTACTTGTTGATTAAAATTAATTTCATTTTTCCATTTTGTTTTACTACATTTCAAAATACTGATTACATAGTTTTTATATATGAAGAAAAAATGTGAGAAGTGGAAGTTTGCAACTGTGTTGTGTTTAATTGAGACTTTTGTTGTGAGTCAAAAAAGAAAACTGGTTATATATTTTTAATTTAAATTTTGATGTATTCGAGTTATTTGATGAATTTCTTGTGTTTTGAATATTCATTTGTCTCAATACCAAAAAGAAAAATATATTCATTTGTCTCAATCATCTCCTATGATTGTGATTTATCTCGAGTATCATAATCTAAAAAACAACAGCATCACCATCGTTGGTTGACTATAACACATTAAAAATATATTCAATTGAAAGATTATTATTTTAATTCACGGCTATCAAAAAGGAAAAGTACCTTACGTTTCCATTTATTTATATATTTCAAAATATATCATGAATTTTAGGGAGTTTTCATTTTCAATTTGGTTTGAAAATGTGGTTGGTGACAAGTGACAACTATTTGCTAAACATGTGTCTTCTATTATAGACATCATTTTTTTTATAGAACTATTATAGTCATCCTTGAATTGAAAATAAATAAATAAAATCTTGTGAAATATGAAAACTATATATTTTGTTTAAACCAAATTAAACAAAAATTGCAGCGTAATATTCGTTGTCATGATAAGGACTAAATACGGACAATGAAACCATATTAATCCTTTGACTTTGACAGCTGGTGTAGTACTTCAAACTTAGCTAACATTTCAATCACATCAATCACATAACATATAGTAGTGACTTAGGTTAGCGACACAAATAATCAATTAAAAACAAAATCGAAGTCTTACATTTTTTTGATTAGAATCGAAGTCTTATATTAGTTAGAGCTATGACATAATTATATAAAATTTAACTTTTTATTAGTTTATGTGGTTAATTATAAACCTTTTAAATTTTAATATGATATCAAAATTTATTCTAAATTATTTAATTTATTGATTATGAAATTGTTGTTGAAAACTGTACAAACAGGAAGGGCTAAGAGATTAGAGTAACAAACTGAAATTTTAGTCTTTTACATAACTATACAAGAAAACTTTTATTTTAGAAAAAAGTCCAAAATTCATAATTTGATTATGAGATATGTAAAGTTTGATTAAGGATTTCTTCGATTATAAATCGAATTCAGATTCTTCCAAACAATTTATTCTAAAACGAACTCATTAACCATTTAAAGTTAAACATAATATTTTAATTTTTTTTTTTTTATCAATTATTTTTATTTTCCTGTTTGGGGAAGGTTGGCTTTGGGTGAGAATATTATTACCTACTCTTTTTGTTTTGTAATACTTTTACTTTCTTTCTCTTTTTTGGCAAAATATACTTTTATTTTCTTACTTGTTTCCTTTTACAATTTTACTTTCTTCATAGACTCATTTTTCAGATTTTGGGGTCCAAATTTTCAGGGCATTAAATTAAAAAAATAAGCAAAAATTATTTGGTCACTCCAAATTCATGTCTATTTAGACTAATTGTTTTTTACGCAACGTCTATTTAGGTATTTAGATTTAGATTTATGTCTATTTATAATATAGGCACCGATGCATATTTTGTCAAATAGATTAATACATACTATTCAATAGTTTTAAATATTTTTGTATTTCGTCAAACACAAATTAAGTGTGGAGAAAGAAAATTACTTAAACCATTGAATACTAATGTTGTAAAGTCATTTTGAAGTTAACAGCTTCTTATCTGTCACCTCAATAGCATATCACATATGATCTTTTTTTCTTTTTTTTTGAATCAACATATCTTATATATGATGCTTTGTCTCATTGGACTCAATTGAAATGACCTGTATTCTTTTGTTTTTATCCTCATTTTTGATAAACTTTTTAGTTGCAATTAAAATAAACATGTTCTTAAAAGTAAGCTTGCTTTTGAGGACTATGGAAACACATTCCTTAAAATACATAAATTAATATAAATTCAAATTACAAAATGACACATTCCTTATTAATAAAAGTGACCTAAATTATTTTTAGGTCTTATTGACTTTCTATTATATATATATATAATTTTGTAGGAAAAAATTGCCATTAAGGATCATTTTGTTCAAAAATTAGTCTGTCACAATGAGGCAAACTAACTTCTTATATATCTAACTTGTTCGCCCATTTTTTCACAAAACATTTTCTTGAATGGTGCAATCACCATAAAACACTCAAACGCATAATCATAAAGTCTCGGATTCGATCAAGGATGAAGTGTCTAACATATCAATATTGACATTTGTAAGGTGAGCAATGCCATACAATTTTTTTCTTTACATTACCGTTTCACATTTACCATATCACGTGTGAGCAAGATCATTTTAGTAATGACTAATCTCTATTGAGAAACATGTGAAACACTCAATATAAATTCTTTCGTTATAACTAAATTTTTCCATATATACAAGAGTCAGAGAACAAACTCGTGACCCCTTATTTAAAGAGTCAAAGTCTCTTACCATGTGAACTAATTCATCATTAGTTTATAAATATTTTCTAATCTATTATTATTATTATTATTGGTAAAAAAAAAACATTCGAAGCAATATGAATTAATTTAGAAGCAGCGAGAATGATAATTTAAAACATGTGAAACACTCCTTGTAACTGAATTTTTCCATATATACAAAAGTCAGAGAACAAACTCGTGACCCCTTATTTAAAGTGTCAAAGTCACTTACCATGTGAACTAATTCATCATTAGTTTATTGTTTCAAAAAAAATTCATCATTAGTTTATAATATTTTTTTGATCTATTATTATTATTTTAATTAGTTAAGAAAAAAAAACATATGAAGAAATATGAATTGTAATTTAGAAGCAGCCAGCAAGATAATCTAAAATTGGTGCTTTCAAACGTAACGGCTGCAAAGTACACTTGGCCAGCCTACCATTTTCCAGCTTACACTATAAATAGTCCTTTCACCAATTTTATCACTCCAAAACCATATTCAGTTTTCATTCTCATTTTTCTTCTTTCAAACTTTATAATTTCTCTCCTCAATTTCTACTTTTATTTCATATATTTAAATTCTCTCCTTTTGATTATTGTACCAACATCAGCTTGAGTTTCTTGCATCCAGAGAGAGTTCTACAATCAGTCCTCTCTCTGGAACATTAAAAAAAATTAAATAAAATTCAAGGTTTGTTTTCTTTTTTCTATTTTTTCTTTGGTTAATTTTCTTCACATTAGAATATGCATATAGTTATATTAATCCAAAGTTAAAATTGTATATTGTAATTTTTGTAGCTGTATTGTATGTTGCTTTTTGTTAATTTCTTGAATTCAAAGATTGATGATTGATTTGATTTTCATGTCTTAATTGATGATGGGCCCTTCATATCTTCATGTGGATTCATAACCATAAGAAAATCAAATTGATAGCTATGTATAGTATATTACATTTATGACTTTCACCAAAATTATAAATGTTTGCCTATTTTTCTGGAGATTATTTTCAGGACTGAAATTTCACATTTTTTTTATATAAATATTCTGGTAAAGAAATATTTTTTGTTTTTTTTTTTAATTAGTTTTTCTTAAACTTCTCAATTGTAACTCAACCTTTTTTTTTTCAGCTGTAGCAGCATGGAAAATCACATAGCTCTTGAAATCACAGAACTAGCCTCTCCTGATCAAACTCCACCACTACTTAAGTTTATATCATCACATGAACTTAATGGTTTTGATTCATTTCCCTCTCAATTTCCAAGTCCAACTTCCAAAGTAAGACTCTTTTTTAGTATTTTTATTGCGTTTAAAGATTTTTTTTTTTTTTTTTTATGATTTCGTTATATTTCGTAGAGATTATGGAAATAACATGTGACATGAGTCCGTTTGAATTGACTTATGAGAACATAACTTATAAGGAAACAACTTTTGTTGGTGAAAACTTATGAATTAACATAAAAGTTTATTTATTTACATAAGCTAAAAATAAGCCAAATTCAAACGGGCCCATGTTCATAAACTATTTCCAGCTTGTTTTCATAAGCTATACATGATAGTTCATAAAACCGTGTTAGGATCCCCTACAATTGCTTTATAACGCATCAGTTGTAGAGGATTCAGACACAACTTATGACTATATTAAGATTGAATTATTTGAACATATCTATTGTGATTATAAGTACTTGTGAGACAGTTTGAGAGAACTTATGAAAACAGCTTATGACATCCATAAGCTTTTTTCAGCTTATTTTCATAAGCCTTAAAAAACAGCTTATAGCTTATACGAAAAATTTGAACTTTATTTATTTGTTTTACTATAGAAATAGCTTATGAATATGTGCTTATCCAGGGCCGTTCCCGAGTATTTGGAGGCCCTGCCCGACTATTAAAAATTAACCCCTAATACAAAAAAATAATTTGTATTTTAGAAAGAATTATACTCTATTAAAATTATTAATAACAAAAAAAAAAATTAAAAAATAATCATTATAGTGAATATAACATCCAAAAGAGACATATTTAAATCAATAACATATATCTTCGAACTAATATCTTTGTCAACTTTCTAGTAATGTTGCTTTTTTTTTATGCAATTAAATATTTTTAGTAGTAACAAAATCATTAATTAATTTTTTTTTACATAAATAACAATTTTACTAGATCGATATAAAAAATTTGAGGTCCCTAAATGTTAGAGGCCCTGCGCGGTGGCATACTTTACACACCCCGGCCCTGTGCTTATCACGTTAAGAGCTTATGCTATAAGCTGCAAGAGCTTATGCTATAAGTTGCAAATTAAGCTCTCTATCCAAACAGGGTCAGATCTTACATAAAAGTTGTTTGACTATATTTTATCTTTTGTTATAGAAAAATAGCTTATACATATGAACTTATAATAAGTGCTTATGTTATAAGTGTTTAATTTAGTTGTTTATCCCTCATGATATAACTAAAATCAAACTTTTTTAATCATGTTTTGAATAGGAAACTGAACCAGCTACACCTACAAGCAACCAAGATGAACCATTAGTTATGAATCATCAAAGAAAGCCTTCTCTTTCCATAAGCATGCCACTTTCTTCTGAAGATATTAAACTTCAAACGATGAACAACGACAAGAAAGTTTTCTTTAGTCGCGAAAATGTTATCATCAAAGAAAGTGTTCCAATAGAAAATCCAAATTCCAAGCCTCCGAAACATCCGAAATGTTACTCACAACCAATGCCAAAGGGATTTGTTTATCCAGTTCCAGAAGGTGCTCAAACTCAAAAGTCTATTCATCATAATCAACCTGGAATCAAGATGTTCCGAGATAAGAGATTTGACTCGTTTAAAACATGGTCCGGTGGACTTGAGAGACAGTTATCGATTCTGCGCGGTAAAGAACCGATTGGAAATGCACAAGATGGTAACACCACTTCAAGGACTAGGAGCATTGACAGGCCTTTACCTGTTGATAGGTATTTTGATGCATTGGAAGGTCCAGAGTTAGAAACTCTTAGGGTAAGTCATTTTATTACATTTTCTACCAAATTATATCCTGTTAGAATAGCTTTTTCTTAAGATTACTATACTTGTATTCAACAACTTGGAACTTTTACGTATCTCTTCAGTCAAATCTCAGTCGTTAGATTAATATAACCTTTGAAAAAGTCTTGATCTTTTTGCAATGAGATTAATCTAACGACTGAGATTTCGCTGGACAGACAAAAGGGACGATAGAGGATCAAATTGCCTGTATTTTTACTCATTCAAGATTGTAACATATTTTGTTTTTCGATTTCCAACAGCAATCAGAAGAGATAATGCTACCACATGAAGAGCAATGGCCATTTCTTCTCCGGTTTCCTGTTTCATCGTTCGGTATATGCCTCGGAGTTAGTAGCCAAGCAATCCTTTGGAAAACACTAGCCACATCACCTTCCACTCAATTTCTTCACATAACTCCCAAAATAAACCTAATATTATGGTGCATCTCCACATTACTTATCGCATCCGTTTTCACAGTCTATATCCTCAAACTCCTTCTCTACTTCGAAGCAGTTCGTCGTGAATACTACCATCCAATCCGTGTAAACTTCTTCTTTGCACCGTGGATAGCTCTCTTGTTTTTAGCTCTCGGCGTTCCTCCATCCGTTGCCAAAAACCTTCATCATTCACTATGGTACGTTCTAATGGTACCGATATTTTTTCTCGAGCTTAAGATATACGGACAATGGATGTCCGGTGGACAAAGGAGGCTATCAAAAGTGGCGAACCCCTCGAATCATTTATCGATTGTTGGAAATTTTGTTGGAGCGTTACTCGGTGCATCTATGGGACTAGTAGAAGGACCTATTTTTTTCTTTGCAGTTGGACTTGCTCATTACATTGTGTTATTTGTGACACTTTATCAAAGACTTCCAACTAATGAAACACTACCTAAAGAGCTACATCCAGTGTTCTTTCTTTTTGTTGCAGCACCTAGTGTTGCTTCAATGGCTTGGGCTAAGATGCAAGGTTCCTTTGATTATGGCTCGAGGATTGCATATTTCATTGCCCTTTTCCTTTATTTCTCATTGGTAAGTTTTATTGTCACACTTCAATTCGAAATATGCATAGTTAATTCTCATTGAGTAAATAATCAATTTAGTTTATATTTTTGTGTTGGGCAATTAGGTCTTTGAATTACTAAAACCGTGTCAATAAATTTAGTTTTTCTTATTACATCGATTTTTGCGTGACAATTTTAAAGATTGAGTTGACCGACTGAACAAGACTAATGCGGTCAAAGAGTTTTAATTTCAAAGATCCAATTGTTTGACCTCTACAATTTGCGGGGCTAAAATTACCCATCAATTGAAATTCTCCGATATTGCATTAGTTTTTTTTAATATAGTTTAAAAATTTAAAAAAATAAAAAAAATAAATAGTTCATGTTTAACATGATGAAATTAACTCCTATGCAATCCTGGGCTTTGCTCTAACCGAGGCTATTGCCTTGTTCGCATTAATGATGGCTTTTTTGATTCTATTTGTTTTCTAAGTTTCTCCTTTTGATTCCATTGTTGTATAGCTTTAATATGCTTTATAAAAAAGTATCTTATCAATTTTCATTATTTATGAAATTTACTCACTAGTTTTATATGCATTTACAGGCTGTGAGGATCAATTTCTTCAGAGGATTCAAGTAAGTTACATTAATTTATTTATTTCTCTATACAATTGATTTTTTTTTCTCAAAAATTAATTTTTGCTGTCAATTTTTACAGATTCTCTCTTGCATGGTGGGCCTATACTTTTCCAATGACTGGTGCTGCAATTGCAACCATAAGATACTCAAATCAAGTACCAAATATTGTCACAAAATCATTATGTGTTGCATTGGCTCTCATCTCAACATTCACAGTTATGGCTCTTCTTTTATCAACAATATTGCATGCATTTGTCTTTAGAGACCTCTTCCCTAATGACATTGCTATTGCCATAAGTGATAGGAAGAAAAAGACACATTGGTTAGGGTTTAGATATGGAAGCCAAGACTCTAAAGAAATTGAAAATTACTTGAAGTTTGTGAACACTGATGATATTAATTTGGACGATTCCACCACACAACCGGCCTCGAGTGGCACAGATCATAGTTCACCAAATTAAGAAAATTCGGCTAACGGTTTTAAAAAGGGTCTTCGACGATTTTGGTTGTTACATCGATGTTTTTGATGTCTCTCCATTTGACATCAATTATATGTGATATTTGTTCGGAGCGTTTTAAAAAGGAGCCACGGCAATTTGGAGTGCGGCATCAATGTTTTTTATGTCATAGCGTTTGATGTAAAAACTAGTGCGATTTAAAATGTTTGTTGGTATGAATAGTCTTTTTAAAAGACAAGAAACATTTTGAGTAATTTGAATGTAATAATGTTATATAATCAAAGCATGTGAGGAACAAAAGTAGAAAAGTGGTTTTGATTGTTCCAATGACCATGTGTTGGATATTAGTAATTAGAATATGAAGGTTTGTGTAGGATGAGTAGATTTTTGAAGAAACATTTTTCTGCTACTTTATAAAATAAGTGAGATGTTAATTATATTTTAGTAGATGATCTTTAATTTATCATTGAGGCAAAAGAAATGGCTAGTAGTTGCCTAGTTGGTGTCCTTTGCATATCTAACTAAATCTATTTTTTTATTGGTAAGTAAATCAATTTATTAATAACATATTCTAGCTAAGCATTATTAGTGAATAGTCAGGTCATATTTCATGAACAGTTTGAAAACCTAATTATATGCTCTCTTTAGATGAGATATATTAAGTGAGTTAAAATTTCATATTAGTTAAAAATATTAAGGTTGAACAACATATAATTGAGTGGATCAACAAACTTAATGTTCTATGGCTTTGGATAAAAATGTAATATCAAAAGTCAATTGTATGATTGCTCTTAATTTTATATTAATTAATTCGACTCGGTAAGGCTCCCCTTCACGGCTCAACAGATGCATCAATACACCAAAATTCATCAAACTCAACATGTTTTTCACGTTTTGTTACTCAAAAACCGTTGACTCCAAAGGACCATTTTCAACTTTACTTACCCAAAGGTAACGCATTTTTAGAGTCAAATTCTATTATTATCTTGAACCATTTGAGCTGCTTATTTTGAAAAGATAGTTCCACTCTTGTAACCAAGGAATGTCAGAATCAAAATTTTACCTTAATTCTTTTTGTCAAGGTAAAATCGAAATGTAAAATCGTCGATTTTATCTCATATTAAAATAACATTAATTTTATATACATGCATGAAGAGAGAGAAAAATAGAGAGATTGTGAGAGAAGAGAGAGAAAAAAAAAAGAGTGAAATGAAATTTTGTGATGAGTTTGGTATTTATACCCCTCATGATTCCCTGCGCGTCCGTCCATACACTTACCATGTACCCGCGCCTCGTGATTTCCTTCTATCTTAATCAAGCATCCCAGAGCCCATCAAGCCTATGCTCCCCGGCGAGCACATGTGTTGGACGCACCATGCGCCTACGCTTTCTTAGCTAGGTGAATTTAATCAAACGCCCCTGATGCGTTTTGCCTGTGATCAAATAAGGGACGTCTGATTAGATCAGATGGCCCTGATTCACCCCTCATAAAGCACTACTATTTTGCTAAGTATCCCCTTTGTTTTTGCTAGTGCACCTCCTATTATTTTATTTGGCTAATTTAATTGCTATTTTATTTAAAGTCATTTTTTTATGCTTTATGTTATGTTTGCATGATAAAAAAAATATAAATATATATATATCAAAATATGTCATGACATTTTATTATATTTATTTCTCATATCATAAAAAATACAAAAAAAATATATGCATTGTTATTATATTTATTTCTCGTATCGTAAAAAAAAAAAAAATACATTGTCATTAAATTTATTTCTCATATCATAAAAAATACAAAAAATATGCATTGTCATTAGAGCTGTAAAAATGGGTCGGGATATCGGGCTGGCCCATTACCCCTATAGTTTTAAACGGGCGGGACTTTCAAAAAAAGTTGATCGGGCCGGGCCCTCGGGCCTATATTTTTAATGGGCTGGCCCCACGGGGTTTTGGGCTGGCCCCTTAAAGAGTTAAAAAAAAATTTTAAAAAAATATTAAAAATAGTTTTAGCTAAAAATAAGGAGTTTTAGTTACAATTAAATCTTTAGATAATTAAGTAACAAAAGATAAGATTTGTTAGTTAGGAGATAATTATTAAACCAAATATTATTTTTTTTAAGATTAAACAAAGTTTGTTATGATTATCTTTATTTAAAAAAAACTAATAACAACTTTTTTTTGAAAAAAAAAAATAATAACAACTTAATCAATCATTATAAATAGAAAAGTATAAAAAAGAAATTAATCAAATTATAATTGTTACCATTCTATTTATTTCTCGTATCATAAAAAAAATACAAAAATATATACATGCATTCATATTTTTTCAAATAAAACAAAAACTCCCTTTAACAACAAAAACAAGTAAAATATTCATTTTTATGAATTTAGTTTAATTTAATGTATAAAAAAATTTATCAAAAAAAAAAGTATAAAAAAAAACTTTTCTTTAACTAAATAAATGTGGACTAAAAAAGAGATCGGCGAATGTACATTTGTTCATCTTTCGAACAATCGAGGGCTTAGCGTGCGCTTTGTCTACCGATTATTCATCTTTCACACCTAAAAATATTTTTTTTAAACATAAAAAAAAAACAAACAACTCATCAAACCAACTTTTTGTCCTCGCACAATCAAATTAAAACAAAACTTTTTCATAAACGAGCATGTTTGGTCCGTTCAAATGTGATACAAACAACACTGAAAGTCTCCCACGTGTGAGCATACAAGCATACATTTAACCACTAGAATGCGATTTAAAATATCGTTCTCTAAAATCAACCAACCCACAAATATTTTCTACGAAGAACTACGTAGCTTTGATTTCTCCATCGCATCGGGAGATACATAGGAGCAAGAGACTTTTGTCAAGCACAATAATAAAAAACTAACTTTTTCCTCTCTTGTAAATATCTTTAATCTTTAATATAATAAAACAAGAGTAACTAGAGGCATCCTAAACTCTAACCCTAATATGAATGGTCTAGATTTTGACACGTGAAAAAATATAGTATATCAACGGCTACGATAAAAACTTGAATACTATATTGCCACATCAATTAATGAATGTGACACGTCATCTTTAATCTTTAATCTTTAAACTTTAAAATAATAAAACGAGAGTAACTAGAGGCATCCTAAACCCTAACCCTAATATGAATGGTCTAGATTTTGACACGTGAAAAAATATATTATATCAACGGCTACGATAAAAACTTGAATACTATGTTGCCATATCAATTAATGAATGTGACACGTCATGTGTTTAAAAACACAATACATGATGTGTCATTATATCATTGGATGTGTGTATAAAATAATTTTACACCAATCTCTAATTTTATTACCTACTAATCCGTAATTATATATGCTTTCGTTTGATGATTGGATTGAATATACTCTATTAAATCTATTTTATTTATAGCCTTAAATTATGCGTCTTTAACGATAAATATAAACCCTTTTATTTCTTTCTCCTGTATCTTTCATATTAATTATAGCCTTAAATTATGCATCTATTTTCATTTTTTTCTCACATATTTACATTTTTTTTATTTGATGCAGATTTGACTTTGGGGTTCTATAAAGATATGGATTGATATAGATATTTTAGGTTTTTAAATTCTGATTATAGTTTGTAGTGTTTCATATTAATTCTCCATTCTGTTTTAATTTGATTTTTATTTCAATAGGTATGAATTCCATCTTTTTTTTATTGTTCATAGTGTGTCATATTAATTATGATTCTTCCATTTAAGAAAAAAATTGGGTTTTATTTTTCTTAAGTTTCATATATTTTCTATTGGATGCATGTTTTGCTTTGTGGTTCTATAAAGGTATGTACTCCTATGAATATTTGTAGGTGTTTAAATTCTAATTTTTTTTTATTTGTTGTGTTATGTATCAATTTGGTTATTATTTCATGTTTTTTCTATTGTTGCTTTCATATTTTCAATTTAATTTTATGGTCAAAATTTAAGATTTATAAAAATTTTGGATATTTTTTTCCTTAAGGAATATAAAAGTTAACACGTTTCTTCTTATTTGAGAGGAAAAATGTTTGAATGTATCTAATATAATTTGTTGTGTTTTGTTCTTATTTATCAGTTTAATCTTAATATATTTTTGTCCATAAATTCGTTGATTCATGAATTCGTTGATTGCAGACATTAAGCATGGTTGTTGAAACCAATATAGAATCCTCGATAGTTTTGAAGTTAAATAGAATGATTTATTCAATTTGTTGAACCCAACCATAAGGTAGAAAATGTGAAACAACTTCTGTTTTGTTCTTACTCAATTTTTCAGTTTTTAAACAAATTTATCTTTTTAAACCATTGATTGACCATAATTTTATTGATTTTATTTCACCTATTATTTTCACAAATTTATCTTTTTTGTCGAAATGTTTTGTCAACAATTACGGGTTGAAACTTGAGAATTATATGTTGTATTATCAAGGGTTACACCAAGAAAAGAGTTAAAGGTAATAATACTGACGATGAAGGTGAAAATTCTAATACAACTGAAAATGTAGTTTAGAAAGATGTGTTTCATAATGTTCAGTAGGTAACGATAAATTATTATAAAGATCACTTTATCTGTTTTTTATGTAATTTTATCATTTTATGATTTTAATTATTCATTGTTATTCGATATGTACTGCATAATTTCAGTTCCAATTTATCTATATTGTCTTAAATTTTTTATTTCCAATTTTTTACTACATGAAATTAAACTATACATATAATATTCTACATAATCCGTGCATCGCACGGATAATAGTCTAGTTTTAATAATTAATGAAAAGTATGCGAACAATTTAAAACACTTTTTTTTAACCCTAATTTAACGTGAATGTTCCCGTTGAGTACAACGGATGTGAGGGGTGCTAATATCTTCCCCTTGCATAATCGACTCCTGAACTCGAAAATGGTTGGGATGACCATGTCTTAGCTTTTCTTTAGGTTTTATCGTTATTTTCCTTTTCCTTCGAGAATAAATAAAATTCGGTGGCGACTCTATGTCATTTAGAGCGTTCTTACGCTCGAGCGTTTTTCGCGACGCGACAGCTGGCGACTCTGTTGGGGACATAAGAGCCAAACCCATTCTTGTTTTTTATTTTAGGGTTATTTGTGCTTGTTTTGTTTGCATTATTTTTCTATGTTTATATTTATCATTTTTCTTTATATGTTTATCTTTGCTCTTATATCATGCTTTATTTCTTTGAATATATATGTATATAAATTATGGATTGGGATATGTTATTGAGAGAAGCTTTACACCCGGGCTTGAGGAAAACATAAGTTAAGTTAGGAGTTAGTTGTATGGGCCCATGAGATGCACTTCTCATTCGGTGATATATGAAAGCTCCGCCTAGAGTGGATACATTCAAATTTTTGTCTCGAATTGGCTAGCCCATCCTCTTGACGGAATTTTGAATGTTGATCAAATACTCTAGGGACCTTGTGTAGAACCCAATAAAATCCACCTAAGGGAAACCCCGGAAAATTTTCCATGAATTGGTCAGTCCAATTTTATGGAAAAATTCCAAGTGGGGTCTACAACCTTGGTGGTCACAAAAACAATAAATCTTAGAACTATCCTTGCGATGGGTTGAAAAATTTAGAATTATCTTGTCACCCATCCTAATTCTTCCTGCATGCCATGCATATTTTCTTTCTTTTTCATAAAAATTCATTTAGTATTTTTTTCTTCACATTTTCAGGAAATTTCAAAAAGTATTATTATTTGAGCATCTTGAAAAATGAGTTCGAGTAAAAAGAAAACACTTCAGATTAAGGCTCAGTTACCTGATGTAAAAAGTTTGAAGGCTTTCAACAGCCAACTAAGCAACTTGGCTCGGGATCCTCTCACCTCCAAGTATGGGAGAATTCTAGACCTCTTGAACATCCCGGTGCAAGTAGAAGCCATCACTGCTCTAGCTCAGTTCTACGACCCTCCTTTGAGATGCTTTACATTCCAAGACTTTCAATTAGCGCCCACTTTAGAGGAATTCAGGCCAATATTGGATTCTCCAAGGGATAAGATGGTTCCCTACAAGGGGATTGGTCAAGTTCCAAGACTCGAAGATTTAGCCTCATTGCTGAAAATATCGGGTTCCGATTTTAACCTCCACTTCAAAACCGAGAGAGGAGCCCTTGGTTTTCAAAAAGATTACTTTGAAAAGAAGGCGACGGAGTTCGCAAAAGCCCGTGATTGGAGAGCTTTAGGGGAGGTTTTGGCTTTACTCATCTTTGGGTTAGTTCTTTTTCCTGACCAAAAGAACTTCATATACACTGCAGCTATCAGCGTATTTTGGGGTGTTGGGATTCACAAAAAAGATCTAGTATCCGCTCTTTTGGCTGATACATACTACACCCTCCACATGCGGTATGAGAACAAGGGGGGTTTGATTCTATGTTGCATTCCACTATTATATGCATGGTTTGCTTCTCAAATCTTCAAGGACATCTACACCATCAAGGCCATGAAAAGTCAGGAATGATCACAAGCTTTGGCATCTCTCACCGAGCGCTCCATATTGTGGTATTCTAGAAAGATCAGTGAAGGTGAAGTAATCATTAGTTGTGGGGAATTCCCCAATGTACCTCTCATAGGTTCAAGAGGTTGTATCAACTACAAACCTATGCTAGCTATATGGCAACTCGGGTATGCTATGGCCCGCAAACCAAATGAGGAGGTGTTGAAAGAATTTGTACTTCATGACACCGATGCGAACGGCCCAAGTATGTTTAAAAGGGTCATCCGATCATGGGCTCAAGTGCATCGAAAGGGGAATAAACTAAGGAAGAGGCGCTTCCCATCGAAGATTCATACTCCCATTGGATTAAAGAGCGTGTCAAGACGATTGGGCTACCTTTTACCCTCATCCCTTCATTCGATTGGGAAGGCCCCCCTCGATTAAGCTAAGGAAGCACAATCGTCTTGACACGCTCTTTAATCCAATGGGAGTATGACTCTTCGATGGAAAGGACATCTTCCTTAGCTCGTTCCCCTTTCGATCCACTTGAGCCCATGATCGGATGACCCCTTGAAACATACTTGGACCGTTCGCATCGGTGTCATGAAGTACAAATTCTTTCAACACCTCCTCATTTGGTTTGCGGGCCATAGGATACCCGAGTTGCCTTATAGCTAGCATATGGTTGTAGTTGATACAACCTCTTGAACCTCTGAGAGGTACATTGGGGAAATCCCCACAACTGATGATTACTTCACCTTCACTGATCTTTCTAGAATACCACAATATGGAGCGCTCGGTGAGAGATGCCAAAGCTTGTGACCATTTCTGACTTTTCATGGCCTTGATGGTGTAGATGGCCTTGATGGTGTAGATGTCCTTGAAGATTTGAGAATCAAACCACGCATATAATAGTGGAATGCAACATAGCACCAAACCCCCTTCTTCTCATACCGCATGTGGAGGGTGTAGTATGTATCGGCCAAATGAGTGGATACTAGATCTTCTTTGTGAATCCCAACGCCCCAGAATACGCTGATAGCTGCGGTGTCTATGAAGTTCTTTTGGTTAGGAAAAAGAACCAACCCAAAGATAAGTAAAGCCAAAACCTCCCCTAAAGCTCTCCAATCACGGGCTTTTGCAAACTCCGTCGCCTTCTTTTCAATGTAATCTCTATGAAAACCAAGGGCTCCTCTCTCGGTTTTGAAGTGGAGGTTCAAGTTGGAAACCGATATTTTCAGCAATGAGGCTAAATCTTCGAGTCTTGGAACTTGACCAATCCCCTTGTAGAGAACCATCTTATCTCTTGGAGAATCCAATATTCGCCCGAATTCCTCTAAAGTGGGTGCTAACTAAAAGTCTTGGAAGGTAAAACATCTCAAAGGAGGGTCGTAGAACTGAGCTAGAGCAGTGATGGCTTCTACTTGCACCGGGATGTTCAAGAGGTCTAGAATTCTCCCATACTTGGAGGTGAGATGATCCCGAGCCAAGTTGCTTAGTTGGCTGTTGAAAGCCTTCAAACTTTTTACATCGGGTAACTGAGCCTTAATCTGAAGTGTTTTCTTTTTACTCGAACTTATTTTTCAAGATGCTCAAATAATACTCTTTTTTGAAATTTCCTGAAAATGTGAACAAAAATACTAAATGAATTTTTATGAAAAAGAAAGAAAATATACATGGCATGCAGGAAGAATTAGTATGGGTGACAAGATAATTCTAAATTTTCCCACCCCTCACAAGGATAGTTCTAAGGTTTTTTGTTTTTGTGACCACCAAGGTTGTAGACCCCACTTGGAATTTTCCCATAAAATTGGACTGGCCAATTCATGGAAAATTTTCCGGGGTTTCCCTTAGGTGGATTTTATTGGGTTCTACACAAGGTCCCTAAAGTATTTGATCAACATTCAAAATTCCGTCAAGAGGAAACATTTGAATGGATCCACTCTAGGCGGAGCTTTCATATATCGCCGAATGAGAAGTGCATCTCATGAGCCCATACTACTAACTCATAACTTAACTTATGTTTTCCTCAGGCCCGGGTGTAGAGCTTCTCTCAAGAACATATCCCAATTCATAATTTATATACATATATATATTCAAAGAAATAAAGCATGATATAAGTGCAAAGATAAACATATAAAGAAAAATGCTAAATATAAACATAGAAAAATAATGCAAACAAAACAAGCACAAATAGCCATAAAATAAAAAACAAGAATGGGTTTGACTCTTATGTCCCCAGCTGTCGCGCCGCGAAAAACGTCCGAGCGTAACAACGCTCTAAATGACACAGAGTCGCCACCGAATTTTATTTATTCCCGAAGGAAAAGGAAAATAAAGATAAAAGCTAAGACATGGTCATCGCAACCATTTTCGAGTTCGGGAGTCGATTATGCAAGGGGAATGTATTAGCACCCCGCACATCCGTTGTACTCAACGAGAACCTTCTCGTTAAATTAAGGTTAAAAAAAAGTGCTTTAAATTGTTTGCATACTTTACATTAATTATTAAAATATTTACAAGAGAGGAAAAAGTTAGTTTTTTATTATTGTGCTTGACAAAAGTTGTCTCTTGCTACATAGTTCTTTGTAGAAAATATTTGTAGGTTGGTTGATTTTAGAGAACGATATTTTAAATCGCGTTCTAGTGGTTAAACGTATGCTTGTATGCTCACGTGTGGGAGACTTTATGCGTTGTTTGTATCACATTTGAACGGAAAAAACATTTTCGTTTATGAAAAAGTTTTGTTTTAATTTGATTGTGCGAGGGCAAAAAGTTGGTTTGATGAGTTGTTTGCTTATGTTTTTTTTTTTTTTTTTTTTTATGTTTGAAAAAAAACATTTTTAGGTGTGAAAGACGAATAACCGGTTTCTTTCTCTCTTTCACTCTTTTGTTTCGATCTTGTTCTTCCTCTTTTCTTCCTTTTGTATTTTTTGTTATTTTTTTGGTTCTGGATATGAAGAAATTTTTATGGTTTTAAATCTCTTTCTCTCTGTATGCGTGTGTATGTGGGTGTGTTATTTTGCAAAAGAAGAAGAGAAAGTTGAGGAAGTGGGAGGCGCAAGAGTACTGCACATCAGTACTGTTGCGTGTTGTATGTTTTTTTTTTCTTTTGTTTTTTTGTTTGAATTTTTAAAAATAATAATAATAATAATAATTAAAAAAAAAAAAAAAAGGAAAAGTGGGAGGAGAAGAGGACATCGCTGTCCCTCTCTTCCTTTTTCACACCAATAATCTTGATGTGTGTAGCAAATTGAACCAAGTAAACAAATATGTTGATAGAGTTGATGATGCTATAATTCAAGAACAATAAACAAACACACTATGATTTGTTTACCCAGTTCGGTGTTAATGAACCTAATCTGGGGGAGGGAGCAGCCCTTCCGTTAAACTATGATCAATGAGAAATTTACACAAGAAATCCCAAATAGGGTTACAAGAATTAATCCTAATTCTACCATAATCCCGAATCTCTTCCCGTGACCTAGAGACTCAATTGACCTAGCTACCCAAGGTGAATCATGAACAATTTGCCCAAACCCTTAGGATTATACCAAGAATAATCTCTCTAAAACCTTAGCCTTTATTGACGACAAAAACCCTAAAATCCCCTTAAAAAACATGAAACACGCTCATCCTATAAATAGGCTTCGCGTACCCGCGCCCAGCGCGGCTAGACCTGCTACTGGCGCAGCTGGCATAACCTGCAGCTTCAAAAAAATTGTGCCCTGCGCCCAGCGCAGGTAGCAGCTCCTGAACCTGTTTTTCTGTGTTTCTGAGTTTTCAAGGCAACATGCAACAATTCTCCACCTTGACTTTAAAACGATGGTGATCCAATTAACCAACGTGCTACTCCCTCCATCTTGAACTACTATCCAAGATCACCGGTCAAGTCTCCAAGTCCCACTTGAACCTTGACCTCTTCCACTTGCTTCCGACAACCCTTGCTAGAATCACAAGTTGTACCTCTACCTCTTCATTCCTCGGAATGCCTTCCGTCCTCATAAAGGTCTTGTCTCCAACTACCATAGGAATTTTAGGGTACCCCACAAGACTCACCGCAACCTTTTCAGCCCCCGGAGTGATCAAACCCGTCCTCATGAAGATACGCTTGCATCCAACTATCATCGACCTTTTAGATAGTCCTACAAGCTCCACCACACCCTCTTCGAATCCCGGAATGCCTTCCGTACTCTCGAAGCTTTGCTTGTTCCCAACCAACCCTGGAATTTTAGGTGGTTGTCCAAGCTCCAACATTGAACTCTCCATGTGCTCTACTACCTCAAGTAGCCCTACAAGTTCTCAAATTCTATTGTCGGTGTTCCCAATTATTTCCCTGAAGTTCTTCAATAGGTCTTGCAATTCTTCAGCCTCAATTGGAACATACCCCACAAGGTCTTCACAGTCATTACCCAAAAGGTACAACATCACCTCTCTCCTCCCTATCTCCTGCTAGATATACAAGAGCTAATGTTGGCTCGCCTCCTCTAGTCTCAATATCGAAAGACTCCACCTCAACTTGAAACTCCACCAAAGTCTCAAAACCCGGTACTCACACTATGAACTCCACCTTGCAATTTGCAAAACCATCCGACTTGATCAGAAACAACCCCAAAATCCCATAACTCAATCACGTCATGAGAGCCACCAGAGTCTAGAGTCTCACTCTCCTCCGTATCCCAACTTGACACCACAAGTGCCCCAGCCTTCTCATAACTCTCCTCTTCGGAGGAACCTTCCCCAACATGCACGGAACCAGTCTTTTCCTTCCATTCTGGACAATCCCTCTTGAAGTGACCTTTATTTCCACAATAGAAAAAGTTCCACCTGTCTCCTGACTTAGCCGACTTACCCCTACCTCCACCCTTTCTTCTTGAAACGGTTAAGGCATCCACACCGTTTTCCACCTTCAAGTTTTGAAACTTAGTAAGTTATTTGGTCCTTAAGGCCGCTTGAACTTCCTCCAAGGTGACAGGGCTTTCTTTGCCATAGAGCATAATATCCTTAAAACCTTCATAGGACTTAGGTAAAGCACACAGTAGGTATAAAGCTTTGTCTCCGTCTTCTAAGACCGCATCAATATTCGCCAAATCATCCAAGATTTTGTTGAATTCCGTCAGTTGCTCTGTTATGGGTTTCGTCTCTACCATTCGGAAAAAGTAAAAACGTTACTTCATGAATTGCGTATGTGCCAACGACTTGGTCATGTATAGTGAATCAAGTTTGGCCCACATAGCCGCATCCGTCATTTCCTTCGCTACTTCTCTCAACACCCGATCTCCAAGACACAGGATGATCACACTTAAGGCTTTCTCATTCAACTCGGTCTTCTCCTCGACAGAGAGATTAGCCGGCATCAGTGTTTCCCTCTTTAGCGCCTCAACACACTTGTTCTGGTTCAGCACAACCCTCATCTTCACCTTAATCTGGGGGAGGGAGCAGCCCTTCCGTTATACTATGATCAATGAGAAACTTACACAAGAAATCCCAAATAGGGTTACAAGAATTAATCTTAATTCTACCCTAATCCCGAATCTCTTCCCGTGACCAAGAGACTCAATTGACTTAGCTACCCAAGGTTAATCAAGAACAATTTGCTCAAACCCCTAGGATTATACCAAGAATAATCTCTCTAAAACCCTAGCCTATATTGACGGCAAAAATCCTAAAATTCCCTTTGAAAACATGAAACACGCTCAGCCTATAAATAGGCTTCGCGTACCCGTGCCCAGCGCAGCCAGACCTGCACCCGGCGCAGCTAGCAGAACCTGCAGCTTCAATAAAAATGTGCCATGCGCCCAGCGCAGGTAATAGCTCCTGAACCTATTTTTCTGAGTTTTCAAGGCAACACCAACAAAAAGATTATGTGTGCCTCAGTTTCTGACAAATCCAATACCATTACTATACCAAATAATGCCCTTTGTCACTTTAGATTAGGGCACTTTTCCCATACTAGAATGAATTCAATGCTTACTAAATTCCTTTCATTGTTGTAGATCAAAAGGTTGTGTGTGATGTTTGCCACTATGCTTGACATAAGAAACTGTCCTATTCTCCTAGTTTAAATAAAGCATCTAAACCTTTTGATCTTATACATTTTGATATATATGGGGACCTTTAGCTATAAAATCTCATAATAGTTTTTCCTATTTTCTAATTGTTGTTGATGATTTCACACGTTTTACTTGGATCATATTGATGCAAACTAAGGCTGAAGTCAGACAAAATGTTATGAATTTTATTCAGTTGGTTGAAAATCAATTCAATACTAAAGTTAAAATTGTGAGATCTGACAATGGGCAAGAATTTTTAATGCCTACATTCTTTATTTCCAAAGGAATTATACACCAAACCAGTTGTGTTGAGTCACCTTAACAAAATGGAAGGGTAGAACGAAAACACTAACACATTTTGAATGTTGGAAGAGCTTTACTTTACCATTCAAATTTGCCAAAATCTTTTGGGTCTTTTGCTGTCCTTCATGCAGTTTATATCATTAATAGGATTCCCACACCCGTTTTGCACAATAAATCACCATATGAATTGTTATTTGATACTTTACCTAACCTCACGACTTTAAAAGTTTTTGGCTCTCTGGCTTATGCTTCTACTCTTAATAATCATAGAACTAAGCTTGAACCAAGAGGTAGGAAGTTTGTTTTCTTAGGTTACAAGCAAGGTGTAAAAGGCACTATACTTTTTTATCTCAACTCTAGAGAAACATTCATTTCCAGAGATGTCACACATCATGCAACTATCCTGCCTTATCCTTCTACCACCCCTAATTTCACTTGGCATTATCACACTTCACCTGAAACACATGACTCTACATTTCCTGCCACTTCATCTATTCCTTCACCAATGGCAACTCCTTCTACTATGCATGATTCATCCTCACCAATTGAACCCAATTCACCTACAACTGACTTACCTACAACCATGATCCCAAACACTAACCCTAACTCTCACACTTGCCCTTCACCTTCTTCATCTCCTTCTCCTAGCACTATCTCTTCTCAGCTTGTGAACCCACATTCTCCCAGACCTGTTAGAGCTAAACGTGCACCCTCTTACTTGTCTGATTATGTGTAAAATGCTTCAAACATAACTTCAGATCCCACCTCTTCAGGTACTCCATATCTTATCTCAGCTTTTCATTCTTTTGCACATTTATCACTTTCACATTCTTCTTACACTGCTGCAATCACACACTGCACTGAACCATCCACCTATACCGAGGCTTGTAAGAATGAATGTTGGAAGAATGCAATGAATGATGAATTAGAAGCACTGGCCAAGAATAAGACCTAGATTTTTGTTGATCTTCCTCCCCATGTGAAACCCAATGGAAGTAAATGGGTGTATAAAGTGAAACATAGAGCTGATGGGAGTATTTAAAGATACAAAGCTAGATTAGTTGCCAAGGGTTATAATCAAATAGAAGGTTTAGATTTTTTTGATACTTTCTCTCCTGTGGCCAAGTTGTCTACAATTAGGATTCTTGTTGCAATAGCATCCAGCAAGCAATGGTATCTCCACCAGTTGGATGTTAACAATGCTTTCTTACATGGTGAACTCCAAGAGGATGTTTACATGAAAATTCCTGAAGGTGTTACTTGTTCCAAACCTCATCAAGTCTGCAAATTAGTGAAGAGTCTTTATGGCCTTAAACAGACTTGTAGGAAATGGTACGAAAGACTTACTTCTCTGCTCCTTCAACAAGGCTACACCCAATCTACTGCAGACTATACCCTCTTCACTCTTTAGAGAGGCAATGAGTTCACAACTTTGTTAATGTATGTTGATGACATAATTCTAGCAGGCACATCACTGGAAGAGTTTCAGAGGATCAAAACTATACTTGATGAGAATTTCAAAATCAAGGACCTTGGCATTCTAAAATACTTTCTAGGCCTAGAGGTGGCTCATTCCAAAACTGGGATCATAGTGTCCCAAAGACTCGGGTTTATTAGGATCCAAACCTGCTGTGACTCCACTTGACCCTTCAATCAAGTTACATCAAGATGGAGGTAAGGACTTTGAGGATATTGCAGCATACAGAAGGCTTGTTGGTAGATTACTGTATCTTACTAACACTAGGCTTGATATCAGCTTTGCTACACAACAACTTAGTCAATTTTTACACAAACCGAATGTCACTCACTACCAAGCTGCCTGTAGAGTAGTAAGGTACCTCAAGCACAATCCTGGAAGAGGTTTGATGTTTCCTAGATCTGTAGAGCTACAAATATTGGGATTCTCATATGCTGATTGGGCTGGTTGTGTTGATAGTAGGAGATCAATTTCAGGATATTGTTTTTTTATTGGTAACTCACTTGTGACATGGAAAGCTAAGAAGCAAATAACTGCTTCTAGGTCTTCCTCTGAAGCTGAATATCGAGCTTTATCCACTGCTACTTGTGAACTGATTTGGATCTTATTCTTGTTGAAGGATTTGCACATTACTTGTAACAGACCACCTGTGCTCTACTGTGACAATCAAAGTGTAATGCATTACACATAGCATCAAACTCGGTTTTTCATGAGCGAACCAAACACTTGGAGATTGATTGCCACTTGGTTAGGAAAAAGCTTCAACAAGGAATTTTAAGACTATTGCCTGTGTCTACACAAGATCAGTTGGCTGACTTTCTCACCAAAGCCTTACCAACAACCAAGTTCCACAATATGATATCCAAGCTTGACTTGATAGACATTTACCAAGCACAAGCTTGAGGGAGGCTGTTGAATTTAACACTAGAAGCTCAATATTACACTATCAGTGCTTAGACCGCAAGCATTTACTTTTAGCTAGTTTGTTAGTTTTAGGATAAATAGCTAATCTTGTAATCATTACAACACAATTCAATAATATCATTTTATCACTTTCCTATCTTTTCTCTCTCTTGGTAGTTATGAATTCTGTTATGAATTCACTTTTCAACAGTTTTTTATAAGAACTCTAGTATTTGGTGCTCTTTTTATCACTAGTTTTTGGAACCTATTCGAGTTTTTCTCTTTAAGCCATCATCTTTTTCTTAGGCCTCCAAAATTTTTGTTGTGGTTCGGATAACTTAACTTAGAATCTACGTTCTGAACCATATTATAGTTTGGAAAACGTTTTTCGATTGCTAGGTTTCAAAAAATAGATTTTGAACTCTGATATATACACACACGTGGATTATTACCCATTGTACGTCCACTTCAACTCAAAAAGCTCACTGATTTAGTTGGATTTTGGGGCAATAATCAACATTAGAGCATTGTCAAAGTGTTTCTACACATATATATGCACAACCATAAGGTAATGTGAATCCTTAACCAAGGTTTTAAATATCGGTAACGATCGCGGTCGCGTTAAGGTTTTCACGATTTCGGCCGTTACAGCTGTTACGTTACAGATTGTACCCGTCGCGGCGTGAATTAATCGTAATATTGCACAAATCTTACTAAAATTCTGCATACTATCATAATAATAAAAATATAATTATAAGAGATACTAATACATTCCAAAAAGTCAAATAGGAGTAAAAATGAGTGGAATTCACCTTCCTTACCCAACCAGCTATCTACAACCACTTTCTCTCGTTCACCTCACATTTGTTCTTTCTAGGTTTTTCTTTTTCATTCAGAAGCAAGTTCACATATACCAAAAAATCTCATTTCCAAAGTTCAAACTCACTCAAAGTTTCAATTTTGTTTCTCTAAAAATCATATTATCTCTATTAGACACTTAGAGAATAACACCCAAATATAAAGTAGGAGTTAAAATTGAAATTAATTGAAGGAAAATAGCCTATAAATTGAAGAGGAAGCAAAAAAGATTAATGAATAATGAAGCTGCACAAAGAGAGGAAGAGAATGAGAGAAGAAACAAATCTGAAGTTTTCGCGTCATCAAGGTGTTTCGCGGCTGTAACGGCGTGTTTCATGGCCGTAACGGCGTATCACGGCGTTTTGTGGTCGTAACGGTGTTACGTAACGGCGTTTCACTGTGATATTTTTTCTCGCCTTTAAAACGGACAATAACGATATCGGTGGCTGTCTTTACCGTTTTGTAACGGCCTATTTTGCGGTAACGTTCCTTTATTTAAAATCTTGTTCTTAACCAATTCTTTTGTTCATTCGCAGTTGCTAATTTTGTCATATATATTGGTTCAATTCAAAAAACAGATTCCAAACCTAGAGTGGAAAACAGATTCAGAACTGGGGAACAAAAATCTTATTCCGAACTAGCCTAGAGCCAACAATTTTCTGCATGTGTTGTATTTATTGCATGTTATTTATAAGGTGTTTTTCATTTATGTGTAGTTATGAATAATGAATCCAAATCCCACGATGAATTGAAATCAGATGTTGTTAAACTTGAAATTTGTAAACCTTTCGATGATTGGAAGCCAAAAAATATTCAATCAGAGGTCGTTATTTTTCATACAAGTAGTCACTTTGCCACAAATACAAAATATAAGGACCAAGATGAATTGATTAATTGGGTTCATTGTGAAGCTGAAACGTTAAAATTTAATGTTGTAATAGAGAAATATGATAGCAGTTCAAATAAAAGAAAATAATATTTTGTACAAATAAAGTGGAAATGTAGAAATTTTTGTATTAGAGAAATATGATAGCAGTTGAAATTTGAAGTCACTGATACGAGAAAATATGGATATCTATTTAGGGTCGGTGATTATTTTCATGCATAACAGGAATGACATGATGATTGTGTCTAAGTTACACAAACCATAAGTTGAACAAAAAGTTAGAAGGTCATATTCTTGCCGGACATTTGAACCGCAAGAGAAGGAATTTGTTGTTGAATTGACAAGAAATTTAGTCCCAGCTTAGAATATTTTTAACACTTTGGAAGTTAGGAAAATGTGATATATCTAAGTAAATCTACAATGCGGGCCACAAGTACAAATATTCCATTAGATCGGGATCTATTTTCTAAATCCAAGCGAGTAGAAAAGATCTTTCAAATTAAAGTAATTTAGGGTTTGAGTTTTCTCTATTTGTTATTCCTCCATTTGGAGAGAGATAGACACATTAAAAATTAGTGGGACCCATTAAAAAGTGAGTCATACTAATTTGTGGACCCCGCTAATTTTTAATGTGTCTATCTCTCTCCAAATAGAGAATAAATGGAGGAAATCCAAACTCGTTTAAAATGTAGATTTCAAACTTAATTAATTCCCAAGACAAAAACGAAAATTTTGGGGCACTAATTGTTTAAGGATCTTGCTAACGAGTGTCCCCGAGGCACTCTTTAAGCATTCCATTTAAGGAAATTTTTTATCCAAAAAAATGAACTTTACAATTTACAATGCGTTGACTTTACACATTCTCATAAAATTCTATTAAAAATTTACTATATAAAACCTTAAAAAGTGTCCCGGAAACACTTGTTAGCATTTGGCATTGTTTAAAATGTAGATTCCAAACTTAATTCCTTAGGTAGAGGCGTAAAGAAAAAAAAAATCAACTTATTCGATGTTGGCGTCAATAGAGGTTAAAGTTGTCCTATATGGTGAGTCGTCCTGGCTCTTTCGGCTAGGCGGGAATATGTCTCTTGTTGATGCTCTTAGCAATACTAGTACTAGGGAAAATTCTAACATGAACCACTTCTTCAAGTGGTCCATGGTAGACCATTCATGAAAAATCTTATAACGAATACGAATTTTACAAAATCCACCGTTGGATTGAAAGTTTATATCATATAGATTATCTATGAAAAATTTTAGAAAAATTGAAAATCATTTGATATGTTATTGAGATCCATCAAGATTAACAGTTTATTAAATACTGTAAATCTTGATAAATCCCAATAAAATATCAAATGATTTTCAATTTTTTTATGGATGCTCTATATGATATAAACTTTCAATCTACCAATAAATTTTGTAAAATTTGTATTCGGTTAGATCACTTTCCACGGTGGACCACTTGTGAAGGTGGTCCACCGTATCATTAACTCAATTCAAATCGATGTTGTAAGGAAGTGGAAGACTTAGTTCAAATTCTAATTAATTGCATGTTTTATAGGTTTTTCAATTGAGATTAATCTATTTACAATATGTTAAAAGAAACTACTACCAAAAAATCTCTTTTGTCCTTAGCACGTTTAATAGTATTTTACCGTTTATACCCTCAAAAGTAATTTTAACTCTAAACTCAAAAAAAAAAAAAAACAAAAAAAACAAACAAAAAAAGAGAAGATAAACATTAAACAAATCTATTAATAAAAAAATATTAAAAAAAAAAACAAAAAAAAAAGATAAGCATAAAACAAATATACTCATAAAAAAATATTAAAAAAAATTAAGAAAGAGAATAAAACAAACTTACTCATAAAAATAGCAATAGAAACCACTTCTAAAGATAAGCATAAAAATTAACTAATAGTTTTTTTTAAACAAAACAAGTAGTTCTTATCGATCAATATAAAAAATCGTTGACAAATATTTTTCACTCATACATAAAAAAATTGGATAAATATTTATCACCGATAATTATAATTTATTACTATATTTATCACACGGGACAATTCTTTTAATAAAAAAAATTAGTCATATACGGGACAATTTCTTTAATAAAAAAAAAGTAATTTGTACCAAAAAAAAAATGAATTGAATAATATATTATAATAATCCACGGAACAATTGTTGATGAATATACTATTGATAAATATATATTATAATAATACACGGGACAATTGTTTTAATAAAAAAATTTAATCATACACGGGACAATTGATTTAATAAAAAAAGAATTGAATAATAAATTTTTATTATTATTAATTATAATTTATTAAACAAAAATTATACACGGGACAATTACTTTAATAATTTTTTTTTACTTAATTTAATAAGCTTTACAAAAAAATAGCAGAACAACATCAATTATTATTTTTATTTTTTTTAAACACTATGTCACTTATATTTTAATAATATTTTATAAAAAAAAATCGATAGACCCGTGCGAATGCACGGGTCTCAAAACTAGTTATGGTATAAAATAAAATAGGGTTAATAAGTCTTTATTCTCTGCAAATTAGGCATGTTTTGTTTTATTCCTAATAAAAAATTTCTTTAAGTTTTTCCATTGCAAAATATATTTTTTTATTTTCTCTTTTGGATGCACTTTTTAAATCGGTTATTTTGTTCAATAGATTTAAAAAGGTCTGATTTTTAAATCGGTTATTTTGTTCAACCGATTTAAAAAGTGCAAATTCCTTATACCAAAGGAGAAACTTAAAGAATTTTTTTATAGGAATAAAGTAAAACACACCTATTTTACAGGGAATAAAATCCTATTAACCTAATAAAATATCATTGCACCAAAAAATAATATGAACTAGATTTAACTCATTTGACACCATAATTAATATTTTTGTACTTAAAATATCGATCATTCAATTCAATGTAACAAGTCCTCTAACAAAATTAAATACGAGAAATCGGTAGTATTCACCAAAGAAGAAATGATAATTAATTTTGATTGAGTAAACAGTACTCTCTATAATATCTAACTTTCTCCATCGATATTCCATCTCTCTCTCACTGTAAAAAA
Source organism: Trifolium fragiferum (assembly GCA_954870985.1). NCBI lineage: Eukaryota > Viridiplantae > Streptophyta > Magnoliopsida > Fabales > Fabaceae > Trifolium > Trifolium fragiferum. The sequence goes on along the minus strand of OX940789.1, from coordinate 72,636,621 downwards.
TTTTGTTATTACTCACAGAAAAAACCGTCTGTAATTGATAAAAGTCGTGGGTAATATTGAATTAGTGACAAATTACCCACGACCACAATATGGTGGGAAAAAGTCTCGTGGGTAATTTTTATTGACGGCCAAAAAACTGTCTATAATTTACCGTCAGCTACATCATGGGTAATTTGTGGGTAAGCATTTTTTTAATAATAACTTATTCGTCTCGATTTACCCACACAAAGTCATCTATAACATTGACCTTTTTAAGGACAGTTTTACCCACAACTTAGACATTTGTAACCTATTTTTGTCATAATAATTATATAATTCATGTCACATTCACTATTCAACAAAAGCAAAAATAGATCAAAATTTTTATACAACTTCAATCAAGTTTGACATAAATAATTGTATGAATGTTTACAATTAGAATTTCTTTCATCCTATGAATCTACCAACATCAATCCATAAATATACATCAATCTAAATAGGCTACTCCATTATTCTAGAGCCATCAAAGTTTACATCGATCCATCATTCAATCAAATTTCTTATCTTCCACCAATTCCTCTTCTTTTAAGGATGAATAGAGGCTACTATGACCCTTAGTTGTATCGTTCTCGTTGCCAAAGTATCAAACTCATCTTCAAAGAAAAGATGTCAACGACAATAGAAGATGTAGACCAATCAAATCTCCCACCACTGTAGCAAAAAGAACTATATAATTAAGCTTTTATACAATTACCAACAAATATAAATTGTACTTTTCTTTCAAAAAGAACCAAAACAGATGCAAATTAAGCAACCTACCTTGTTCAAGAAACAATTAAAGCATCGTGCTTTCAGTAAAACATCAAATTCATAGTTAAATAAATAAAAAATAACCAAAAGCTCATAATTCAAGTAAATTAACGTATAAGCATCATACAAGAAAGTAAGTTACATAGTTACAACTTACAACAATAACTTTGTATTGGTGTCTAGCTCTTTGCTAGCACCTTTTTGGTTTAAAAAAAAAAATAATAAAATGTTAATCCTTCTCAAGTTACATATATAATGGTACTAAAACATTGGGGGCTAAACTCACTAAAACAAAACGCCAAACGAAAGGACACGGCCAATACAATTACATCTGCCTTTGACCAACAACGCAAGGCACAAGACAGCAAAAACAAACAAACCACCCAATATACACAACAAGCAACACAGGCTAAAAACTCAACATAGACATAAAATCACCAGCGCTACATCAAAACAACATACAAAGAAACTAAAACAAACCCAATACAAAGCTTTGGAAAAGCACATACATGTTAACATGATAATCAATTTGATAATAATTCTCTTAACCATCAACAAAAACACTTTATTTTAGATTGCTCAAAATCTTTAAAAACCATACCAAATCAAAGGAAGGATTTTTAAACTTCACTTAAATTCATATATTTTCTTGATGAATCTTTAAAAGAGGAATACATAAATACCTTATCGGAGAGGAGACGAGAAATGGGTCTTCGTTCTTGACGGTGAGGGTTCGTCGAGAGGGAGACTGAGAGATGATTCGTCGAGAAGCAGATGATCCGTTGGTGAGGGTTTGGTGAGAGTTCAATCGATGAAGGTTAATTTACCTCAAGGGTTTTGTGGAAGGATTTGTGCGCTAATTTCACGATTTACTTTAGCGGCAATTTTTAGAATCGTGAGTTTTTGGAATTGTGTGGAGTTTGTGTTGAATTTGTTCCGAATGGTGAGATTAGATAGACCCTGGTAGTTTTTTTTTTGTGAACTTATATATAAAATAGGCATCTTTGGTAGTATAGATGGACTTGACAAATTGAGATTAATAAATTGTTTGTTTTACCTTTTTAAATAGTAAACGTAAATAAATTGATTTAGGTAGTTACCACTTAAAACATACACATATTTATTCAATTTTTTTTAGATAAAATCTTAGGTGAAGTCGAACGTAACACCTTACTTTTAGAATCAACCAATCACAAAATTTTAAATAATTAACTAATTAATAAAATAGAAAAAAAAATATTTAACCTCATCCATTAAAAAAAATATACACTTTTCCAAAAAAAAAAAAAAAACTAATTAATAAAATAGGAAAAAAAATTTAACCTCATCCATTAAAAAAAATATACACTTTTCCAAAAAAAAAAAACACAAAGAATGCAAAACAAAAAAAAAAAACTTGGTTCCCATGAATTTAAATTTGTTCCATCTTCTTGATCAATCATTCTAGTTTTGTTTCACAACCATTGCAACAGGTGTTTTAACAACCCCACGTTTTCTACTCGTGCAATATCGTTATTATTAAGGTCGGACATCCAATTTGATTGTCATGTCCGTACAATTATATGATGATGATGATGATGAGGACCAAAAACAAAAATAGACCTCACTATTCTTATGTTTTTGTTTTTCTCATAAGAGGAAGAAGATGAAACAAGTAAATTCGTGGGAACCAAGTTTTTCTTTTTGCGTTCTTTGTGTGCTTTTTTGTTGGAAAAGTGTATATTTTTTTTAATGGATGAGGTTAAATCTTTTTTTTCCTATTTTATTAATTAGTTAATTATTTAAAATTTTGTGATTTGTTGATTCTAAGAGTGTGATGTTACGTTCGACTTCGCCTAAGATTTTCTTTTTTTTTTAATGTTAAAACATACACGCTTAAATATATTTCGTGAGTTTAACTCAATTGATAATGAAATCACATTTTATATGTAGGACTAAAATTTGAATTCGTAACACTTCACTTATCCATTTTAATAGTGAAATTTTTAGTCATTAGACAAACCTGATAAATATTATGGTTAATAGGTGTTTACCTCCCTGCAAAGTAGGCGAGTTTTGTTTTACCCCTGTAATTTTTTTTTGAGAACAAGGGGGTGTTCTCAAAAAAATAAATTACAGGGGGGTAAAACAAAATTCGCCTACTTTGCAGGGTGTAACAGCCCGGGCCCCACCGTCATCGGTGGTCCCGGCACTGCCACCTCACGATCTTCTCCAACGCCCTTCTCTATTGGAGTTTTTGCCTTCCGTGAGAATCGAACCCATGTACCTGAGGATAAGTACATTGTTCATTTCATTCCCACTGCCAATTGAGCTAGTAGCCCAATTGGTAGTGGGAATGGAATGAACAATGTACTTATCCTCAGGTACATGGGTTTGATTCCCACGGAAGGGAAAAACTTCAATAGAGAAGGGGGTTGGAGAAGATCATGAGGTGGCAGTGCCGGGACCACCTATGGTGGTGGGGCCCGGGCTGCTACACAGGGGGGTAAACACCTATTAACCCTAAATATTATACAGACGGTTACACCGTGGGTAAGTTGTGGGAAACAATTAAAAAAAACAATAAAAAAAATTATAGATGGCTTAGTTGTGGGTAAGTCGTCATTACTTTCAAAATTATCCATAGCTATAAAGTTTTGGGTAACTATTTGTGGCTAATAAAGGAATTTCTTGTAGCGTCTTCACCCTTACATTTTTAATGTATAAAAGTAGAAGAACTAAATCAACTAATGTTGGGAGAATGCAAAAGTACATACTCTTAATAGAAATGCTGAATTGGATCGCACTCCATACACATTAATGTATGTCCTTCTCTATTTAAACTCATTACTCCCTCCGACCTTATTTATAAGCAAAAATTACTTTTGAGATTCATTGAACAAACAATGTATCTACCTTTAGTCGGAGGGAGTACATAACATAAGAAAGCAAGAGAAAGAAAATTAATTGTTAAAAGAGAAAGAAAAAAAAAACAATAAGGGGTGTACAAAGTTACTTCCTTTAATCCTTATTATAAGAGAAATTTAACTTTTTAGGTTTATTAAAAACTCAATGTATCTGGACTTTATTATAGTTTAAATACATTAACTTTTTATTGAATCTAAAAAATTAAACTTCTCTTGAAATAAAGAATAAAGGGAGTATAACACAAATTTTTTCCGAAGGGATGCATACATGTTAAGGAGACTAATATAAATTTTATTGATAGGATTTGTAAGTTTAACCTTTTAATAATTAAATATTTTATATCATGAAATATAAATTATTTATATCTACTTGACCCAATAAAAAAATAAAGGCTTGAATATCATTTAAAATAATTAAATATTTTAAATCAACAAATTTTGTACATTCAGAAACTTATTTGCAACAAAAAAAGATACAGGGACTCAAATTAAAAACTCGGCTACATACAAGGACGAAAACAATATTTAAGCCAAAAAAAAAGCACAAAATGTTAGGGCAAACGAGACAATCCGTAAAGGAATGTCATAACACTACAAGAAATACGATTTTTTTGTTACAAGTCGCTGCCAAAATTACATTTGGTTATTTATCAGCGATTTGTAACAACTTTTAAAGAAAAAAATTGTTGCCAACAATCATATTTTTTGTAGTGTAGACAATAGGTTTTTTGAATTTTTTTTAATTCAACAAATAATAGATAATCGGTTTTACATGATAGTGATTAACTAAGTTTGTAATGAGATAATTAGATAGCGATTTCGTTTTTTATCACTAGTTTTCCTAACCAATTTCATTTTTACCAATATGGTGCTTCAAAACGATGCAATTATGATTTTTGTAATCTTAGTAAGAGCCATAGAAGTAGGATCACTATCATATCATGTGTGAGATTAATGGTCCCCGACAACATAAACTAATGTAGAAACAAGAAAAATGATTATACTACATATATATATTTTGTGTTTTTCTCTCCTCAAATTATAAAATCCAATAAGCTAGAGCTTGGAAGACAAAAAAGAAATAGAAAGAAGAGGTTATCTAACATTGGCATTTCTCCTAGCACATCTTGTCTATGTCCCCTTCTAACTCATGTTTGCATGTGATGAATTTCTAGCTTTTAGCCATATCTTTTATGTTAACCACACTTCAATGGCTAACATTGGACCAACTTAATTTTGGGTTAGGTTAGATTCCATATTGGAAATGATTTACACTTGAGCTTCAAAATCCATCCCAAGTTGGGCCCCATAGCTATTTGGGACCATTTATAAAGTTCTGCATATATGACCGACTTCAATATAACAAAAACTTTAAAGTAATTATTGGTTAGATAGTTGATGTGAGAAGTTAAAGTATGGATTAATTAAAAAAAAAAAAAAAAAAGATAAATAGGATTTTACCCTTTCTTTTATGATACCCTTTCTTTTATGAATCCATACTTAAATATAACAACAACTTTAATTAATCCCCTCATCATGGCCATCAAACAATGATTTTTAGTACTCCCTTCTTATAGGGGTGGGATGGGTAGCTCAACTGGTTAAGCCAGTTGAATTAAGGGATAAGGAATTGGAGGTCCAGGGTTCAAGTCCTGACAAGAAGAAAACTAACATAACATTGTAATAATATACTAATAACTAACAATTTGCCATTCAAAAAAAAAAAAGTACTCGCTTCTTATAAATCATTTTGAGTTTTTTGTTCTACTTTATAAAAAAATGGGCTAAATATTTTGTTTATCAATAATAATATACCTCTAATTCTTGTGCATTTTTTCTACAATCTATAATTATAATAATAATTAATAATAATGGTAAATAGTTCTTTATTCACTGCAAAGTAAGCGAGTTTTATTTTACCCTGCAATTATTTTGTTTTTTGAGATTATCCCTATATAATGTTTTTTTTGTAGTGTATTTTATCCTTCAGTGTTGAAAAAAAAATTGCAGGTAGATAAAACAAAATTCGCATACTTTACAGGAGAATAAAAACTTATTTACCTTAATAATAATAATAATATAATAATAATAATAATAAATACTCTAAAAAAGAACTTTAATTCATCCTCTCTTAGATTTAAAAGCAATTTTCTTAGGATAGAAGTTATGGTGTCAAACTTGAATTAGATACCGACACAATGTTGTGCTTAAGTAGAAGTTGTTTGCCTTTTGGGGTGATATAAAGTTGGATTATGAGAGAGAGAGAGAGAGAGAGAGAGAGAGAGAGAGAGAGAGAGAGAGAGAGAGAGAGAGAGAGAGAGAGAGAGAGAGAGAGAGAGAGAGAGAGAGAGAGAGAGAGAGAGAGAGAGAGAGAGAGAGAGAGAGTGGCGACTACGTGTTCACTGTTCATCATCTTGTTTAAGCTACCTTCCCCCACAAACCGCCTTACCGATTCCTATTCGGGTCATCATGGCTTCTTTTAACATTCCATGAAAGTGTCTTGATCTTGATTCTGAACCAAAAAAAACAACCATCGACCAACCCAAACCCACTGAAACTCCCAAAACGTTCGCCTAAGCCCTAACTAATCTATGTGATATTCCACTGTCACAGTTTCCCCAGCCGGTCGTTAAAGGCGACAGGCTTGCTATAGAGATACCTGAGGTTGCTTACGAAGCTGGTTTAGTTGCATGCAAGCATAATCTTCATGGTATGATCGTTTGGCCCAAAGGTTCTACTCCGTTGACTGTCGTTGCCTTGAAAGCGAAGTTATCTTTGATTTGGAAAGATTTTGCACAGTGGGGTGTTATCTCACTGGGTAAGGGTTTCTATGAATTTGCTTTCTCTACACTGGAGGATGTTAGAAGAGTCAGATCATCTCCGTCGTGGAATTTAAACCCAGGTATGTTAAAGCTTTTCGCTTGGTCCAAAGATTTTAACCCTAGGTTACAACACAATACTTCAGCTCAGGTTTGGGTGAAGTTATTTGGATTGTCCCAGGAATATTGGCACAAAAATATACTATTTGCGATTGCTAGTAGTATAGGAACACCTATTTGTGTGGATGCAGTTACAGCAAAGCCTATGTTTGAAAGAACATTTGGCCAATTTGCTAGAGTTCTTGTGGATATGGATCTTAGCTCACCTTTGAGACACAAGGTTTTAGTTGAAAGGAAAGGTTTTGCCTTCTTTGTGGATTTTGAATATGAGAATCTACCTGACTTCTGTCATGCTTGCCAAGTTATTGGTCACCATGTTGATAACTGTAGAAGATGGAATAAGGAAGAGGAAAGGAAGAATGATAAAGGTAAAGATTTAAAATCTAATCCCTTAGCTGAGAAAAAAAAATCTATGTTCAAACAAACAAACAAGCTAAAAACTTGAGTGTTGATGTTCAGAAAAACAAAGGAACAGAGGAATTGGAGGTAACAGAAGTGATAAATGTTGAAAATTCAAGAGATAAATCTCCCCAGATAGAGAAGGAATTGGCTGCAGGCACTTCTGCTTCTCCTCAGTTTCAGGACAATAGGATTGTGACTGTGCTGAGCCCTGTGATTAGTCCTAGAGCCCTTCTTTTATCCCAAGACCAGCAATTGGAAGATGATTTAAATAAAGATTTAACACAGGATGTTGATTTAGGGCATAGTGATACTGACTCATCTGCATCCTTTGTTGATGCTTCTTTTCAGCTTGTCCAAGCTAATACTTCAAATGTTAGCCCTGAACCTAGGCAAACCCCAGAAGCTGTTTTAAAAGATATGGAATTTCTCAAGGACTCTTGGGCCAACATGGCTGAAGAAGAAGATGAACTTCAACAAGCCCTAGTGATTAGTAACTTGAATGCTGAAACTCAAAATGAGGGATTCACTTTGGCCATCTCAAAACATCAAAAGTAGACTCAAAAGTAAAACACACAAGCTAGTAAAGACTCTTATGCAACCAGGTCAAAGGTTACCCCTAAACATTTCAAATGAAGATAATATATTGGAACACAAGGGGTATTGCTAACTCCCCTACAAGATTAGCCTTGAAGAATTTAATTAAACAATATAACCCTGATATTATTTTGCTAGCTGAACCTTGGATGGACTTTGCTGACTTCCCAAAGAGATGGCTTCTCAATTTGAACCTTAAACTTTTTGCCTTAAACACCAGAAACAACCTTTCTCCTAACCTCTGGTGTATTTGTAACATAAACCTTAATCCCACTCTTCTTTTAGCCGATGACCAACATGTTTCTTTCATTGTCATGGTTAATGACAAGTTATTAGCTTTTGCTGCAGTCTATGCCTCTACAAATTATATAAATAGAAGAAATCTTTGGCTTTCCCTTAATAACCTCCAAACCCTCCATCCCCTACCTTGGTGTTTCATTGGAAATTTCAATGTCATATTAGGTGCTCATGAGCACAGAGGTTTTTGTTCTCCTGCTAAATTACCTATGCAAGATTTTCAAGATTGGTCTGACTCCTCTAATCTGATCCACTTACCAACTAGAGGTGCTTTCTTCACTTGGAATAATGGCAGAGGTGGTAGAAGACACACTGAGAAAAGACTAGATAGAGCTATCTGTAACCAACTTTGGCTTGATACCTGTTGTTCCTATTCTGTATCTACTCTTGTCAAGCATAAGTCTGACCATTTTCCTCTTTTGATGGATTTCCAACTCACCAACACTTCCTTTGCTTCTAGTTTCAAATTTTTTAGAATGTGGTCCACTCACCCTGATTGCATAAACATCATTTCTGACAGTTGGAAATCTCATGTTTCTGGTAGTCATTTGTACATTTTGTCCCAGAAGTTGAAAATTTTGAAAACCAAGCTTAAACATTGGAACAAAGATTGCTTTGGCAATGTTAATGACCAGGCCATCTCTGCTGAGCTTAAACTCCATACAATTCAGGATCAAATTCAAAATTTAGGTCCTTCTGATGATCTCTTATCTAAGGAAAAGTTAGCTAATGTAAAACTTGAAGATGCCTTGAGAAAACAAGAATTGTTCTGGCAGGAGAAAGCTAGAGTTAACTGGCATTTAGAAGGTGACAGGAATACCAAATATTTCCATAGATTGACCAAAATCAAAACCTCAACCAAAGCCTTAACCTCTTTACAAGATGGTGAACATGTGATCACTGATCCCATTCATATCTCTGAACATATTGTGAGTTATTATAAGAATCTGTTTTGCTCTAACATTGTTTTGCAGGAATCTTTGCTGATTGATGATGTGATCCCTCACTTGGTATCTGGAGAAACAAATGCTGCCCTTACCATGCTTCCTTCTCATGAGGAGATTAAAGCAGCTGTCTTTGCTCTTAACAAAGATAGTGCTCCTGGTCCTGATGGATTTGGAGCTTTTTTCTTCCAACATTACTGGGATATTGTACACTTGGAGGTTATCAATGTTGTGCTTGAATTTTTCACAACTGGTTGGATTCTTCCTGGCTTCAATTCAAACATTCTTGCCCTTCTCCCTAAATCTCCTGAAGCTTCTTCCATTGATCATTATAGACCTATTGCTATGGCAAACTTCAAGTTCAAAATCATATCTAAAATCATAGCAGATAAGCTTGTTGTCATCATGCCTTCCATTGTTTCTGAGGAGCAAAAAGGTTTTATTCATGGTAGAAACATCAAAGACTGCCTTTGCATTGCCTCTGAAGCTGTGAACCTTCTTCACAATAAAGCTTTTGGAGGTAATTTAGCTTTAAAAATTGATATCACCAAGGCCTTTGATACCCTAAATTGGTCTTTCCTTCTTAAAGTTCTGAAATCTTTTGGCTTTAATGATACTTTCTGTCATTGGATCAATACTATTTCTTATCCATTTCTATTAATGGCAAATCTCATGGATATTTCAATTGCTCTAGAGGGGTAAGGCAGGGGGATCCTCTTTCCCCTCTTCTTTTCTGTCTTGCAGAAGATGTTCTCAGTAGATCTATATCCAAACTTGTGTCTTAAGGTAGTCTTAACCAGATCAAAGGAACTAGAAATTTAATGGTCCCTTCCCATTCTTTCTATGCTGATGACCTTCTTGTTTTCTGTAAAGGTAACCTGTCTGGGCTTAGGGCTCTCAAAAGTCTTTTTGATCAATATGCTTTAGAGTCAGGCCAGATCATAAACACCTTAAAATCTACTATTCATTCTACATCTATTACACCTGGCAGATTATCTCTTATTGTGCAGCTTTTAGACTTTAAAATTGGCTCAATTCCTTTCAACAACCTAGGTGTCCCCATTTTCAAAGGGAAGCCTAAAGTTTTTCATCTCCAACCTGTGGCAAACAAAATCAAACTCAAGCTTTCAGCTTGGAAAGCTTCCCTTTTAACTATTGCAGGAAGAATCCAACTAGTTAGATCTGTTGTCCAAAGCATGATGGTTTACAGCATTACTCTTTATTCCTGACCTGTCTCTTTACTTAAGGACTTTGAAAGAAGTATTAGAAATTTCATTTGGAGTGGAGATACTGAGAAGAGAAAATTAGTAACAGTTGCTTGGAAGAAGGTCTGCAGACCTTTAGCTCAGGGAGGTTTGAACATAAGATCTTTACTTGCCTTAAACTCAGCCTCTAACCTCAAATTCTGCTGGAACTTGCTTACTTCTGACACTAGCCGGGCTAAGTTATTGAGAGAAAGAGTTTTAAGACAAAGGCATCTCATTCAGCATCACATTCATTCTTCCATCTGGTCAAGTATCAAAGAGGAATTTCTTGTTGTGTTTGAAAACTCATCTTGGTTGCTTGGTGATGGTAAGCAAATCAATTTTTGGAATGATGAATGGTGTGGAGCTCCTCTACACACTCAGCTTCATATTCCTATCCATATTAGTCAAGAGCTCAAGTCCACAGTTAATGACTTCATCTTTAATGGTTCATGGGTTATACCTCATCAGATTTCCACTGCTTTCCCAAATCTTCTGCCCATTATTTCACAATTTCCCATTCCCTTGGAAGCTTCTCCTGACAAGCTTCTTTGGAAAATTTCTGATAATGGTGATCTTACTCTTAAACAAGCATATGATTTCAAACTGCCTCAATTTCAAGATTTACATTGGGCCAAAATCATCTGGGACAAGACCATTCCTCCTTCCAAATCTCTTTTGGTCTGGAGGATTATGCATGAGAAACTTCCAACTGATGATAATTTGATGACTAGGGGCTGCAACCTTCCCTCTATGTGCAGCTTATGTAACAAGCAGGTGGAATCCTCTACACACCTTTTATTTGAATGCACATTTGCTAAAAACCTGTGGTCTTGGCTAGCTAGGTGTCTAAATGTTTCTCTCCACTTCACAAATTTGGTTGACATTTGGAAGCTTTGTGATAATTCTTGGTCTCCACAGAGCAAGCTTACTATCATTGCTGATATCACTAATTTGTTGAACACTATTTGGCATGCTAGGAATTAGTGTAGGTTCAATAACATAATTATATCATGGCAAAATGATATTTCTCTCATTATTTCCAATTCTGCCTTGTCTGGTAACTTGACTAGTAAGGTAGCTTCAAATTCAATCAGAGATTTTTCCTTTCTTAAGTGTTTCAACATTTTCATTCACTGTCCAAAGTTGCCAACATTGAAGGAAGTAATTTGGATGCCTCCTATTCTGCATTTGATTATGGGAAACATTGATGGTGCTTCTTGTGGTAATCCTGGCCTTTCAGCTTGTGGCGGTGTGTTTAGGGACTCAAATGCTGATTTTCTCTTAGCTTTTGCTGAACCTCTTGGTGTTCATAATGCTTTGTTTGCCGAGCTCAGTGGAGCTTCGAGAGCAATAGAGATTGCAGCAGAGAAGGGTTGGCCTAACTTATGGCTTGAAACAGATTCTAATCTAGTGGTCAATGCTTTCAAGAATCCATCTAGTTGTGTAGCTTGGCCTTTAAGAAATAGATGGAGGAATGCTTTATTCTTATCTAGAAGAATGAACTTTATTGTTACCCATGTGTTTAGGGAAGGGAACAAGGTTGCGGATTTGCTTGCCAATTTTGGTATCACTACCACCTCTTATACCTCTTGGTCAGCTGCACCTGATTTTCTTATTCATAGTCTGCAACATAACAAGTTAGGGTTGCCTAGTTTTAGGCTTGTTTCTCATTAATGAAGTTTTGATTTGGTTCCCTCCATTTGTATCATTTTCTCTTATATATATTTTGGTGTTGGTAGCTTCTTTGCGTAGCTTCTTTGCTACCTTCCTTTTGATTAAAAAAAAAAAGTTGGATTATGATTGTAGTGTTAGAATATGTGTTCCTAGCTATATCATATCATAGCTATATCATAGCTATATCGGCAATTTGATAACGTGAGGGAACCTGTAGAACTCGTACTTGACCGCGAGCTACTTTTTCACGTACGAAGTGTATATCCATCTCAATGTGTTTGGTGCGTTGGTGCTGAACTGGATTGTCCGATAAATACACTGCACTTACATTATCACAATATACTAATGTAGCTTTTGTAACAGGACAATGTAGTTCAAGAAGTAAGTTTCTAATCCAACAAGACTCGGACACTACATTAACAACTCCACGGTATTCAACCTCCGCACTAGACCGAGATAAAGTATGTTGTCTTTTCGCAGACCAAGAGATCAAATTATCACCAAGATACACACAGTAGCCGGAAGTAGACCTTCTTGTGTCTGGACATCCTCCCCAATCTGCATCAGTGTAAGATATGAGTGTATTGACACAGGAGGGATATAGATGTAGGCCAAGATTGATAGTTCCCTGAATATAGCGAATAATTCGCTTCAAAGCAGACATATGTTGTGTTTTCGGATCATGCATAAATAAGCACACCTGTTGAACGGCATAAGAAATATCTGGTCTTGTGAACGTTAAATATTGTAAAGCTCCTGCTAGACTGCGATATTCAGTGGGATCATGATAAGGGTTGCCAGAGGAACCACTGAGTTTTGCTTTGGTGTCCACTGGTGTAGAGGATGGCTTGCATGAAGACATAACTGCTTGCTCAATAATTTCCTCTGCATATTTCTTTTGAGAGAGAAAAAGTCCTCTTGAATGTCTTGTGACTGAAATACCCAAAAAATAACTTAGAGGACCCAAGTCTTTAATTGCAAATTCAGAGCCAAGTTTAGACATAATGGAATCTCGAAGAGCATTAGAAGAAGCAGTGAGAATAATATCATCAACATAAAGAAGAATATAAGCAATGTCATTGCCATGATGATAAATAAATAAAGAATGATCAGAAATACTATGAGAGAAACCCATCTTGGCAACATAGTCGGTGAACCTTTGGTACCAAGCGCGAGGTGCTTGTTTGAGACCATACAAAGATTTCTTTAGCAGGCACACATAATCAGGGTGATCAGGATGTCGGAAACCAGGAGGTTGGTTCATGTACACAGTTTCATCAAGATTTCCATGCAAAAATGCATTTTTGACATCTAATTGTTGAAGACACCAGGATTTAGATATAGCTATGCTCAGTACCGTTCGAATTGTAGTTGGCTTGACAACAGGACTAAAGGTTGCACCACAATCTATACCAGTTTGTTGATTTGCACCATTACCAACAAGACGAGCTTTATACCGCTCGAATGAACCATCCGATTTCTTCTTATGCCTGAAAATCCACAAACTTCGAATAACATTAGCATTAGACGGATGAGGAACTAAGTCCCACGTCTTATTTCCAATAAGAGCATCATATTCGTCTTTCATAGCCATTTTCCAGTTATGATCTTTTAATGCATCAATAGGATTTGTAGGTAATGGAGATATGATGGTGTGGGCTGATGTATAATGGTTAAAAAGCTGGCGAGGTTTGAAAATTCCATGTTGTGCTCGAGTAGTCATTTGAGGGGAACGGTGTGGAACTGCGGTTGAGGATGGTTGGGTCAGTGGGGAAATAAGTGAGTTATTAGACTGGATGGGTGATGTAGATGGGGCGGGGGAGTTTACTTGTGTTGAAGTGTGTGTAGGCTGGGCTGTTTGTTGGACACTGTTGGGAGGAGTTTGTAATTCGGTTTCATTGAGAGGAGGTAGATCATGGGTTGTTTGTTGTGTGCTGTTTGGACGTGATTGTATTTTAATTTCATTGGTGGGAGGGAGTGCATTGTGTGTAGGGGTAGGTTGGGTGTAGGATGGGAGGAAAGGTGCCGTATCGTCATCCAAAAAATTATAGCTAAATCTTGAAGGAGTATTTAAATTAGAAAAAGGAAAAGTATTTTCATCAAAGGTAACATGCCTAGAAATAAAAATTTTACGACTCGATAACTCAAAACATTTATATCCCCTATGATTGGATGGATATCCCAAGAATACACAAGGTGTTGATCGAGCTTGTAATTTATTTCTATAGGTGGATGGAATGAGAGGGTAATAGAGACACCCAAAAACTCTAAGATGAGAGTAGGAAGGATCTTTTTGGTAGAGTATTTTTGTAGGTGTTTGAAGAGCAAGCTTTTTGTTGGGAAGGATGTTATGGAGGTAAGTGGCCATTTGTAGGGCATGATGCCAAAATGATGGTGGTATAGAGGCGTGGGCTAGAAGTGTTCGAATGATATTGTTGATGGTTCGAATTTTTCTTTCTGCTTTTCCATTTTGAGGGGATGTGTGAGGACAAGAAAATCTAAATGACATTCCGTTAAGTTCACAAAATTTATGAAAAAGAGAATTGTCATACTCCTTTCCATTGTCACATTGAAAACACTTTATTTTTCTTTCAAATTGGGTTTGAATGTGAGCTTGAAATTTGAGAAAAATTGAGTGCATTTGAGATTTATTATGAAGAGGAAAAGTCCACAAAAAATTCATATAATCATCAAGAAATAACGCATAATAACGATGTCCACATGAACTTAGAACAGGTGACGTCCAAAGGTCACTATGCACAATATCAAAAGGGAGCAAGGTATAAGATAAAGAATCATAAAATGGTAGCTTTATTTGTTTTCCAAGAGTGCATGAATGACAAAAGAAATTGTTTCGGTGAAGAGAGCTTAAAACAGAAGCTCCTGGATGTCCTAAACGATTATGCCATAATTCATTGGATAACGCGGCATAGGTGGATGGTGGTGAAGCTATAGTTTGTGGTCTTGTAGTAACTGGATAAAGGTCACCCAAACTGTTACATCTCATTAACATCATTCCTGTCTGAAAATCCTTTACAGAAAAACCAAATGGATCAAATTCAACAGAAACATCATTATCAATAGTAAATTTCCTTACGGAGACAAGATTTTTAATTAATTTGGGTGCATGCAAAACATTTTTTAAGGTTAATTGATGATGAGGGTTAGGTAATGATGCATGTCCAGAACCAATGACCGGAATATTATGACCACTACCGACAGTAATATTAGTGCTCGTATTTAAATAAGACGTAAGATTACCTCCGTTTGCCGTCATATGAGAAGTGGCCCCAATGTCCATGTACCATTGATCGTCAGGAGGTGAAATAGAAAATGTGTGCATAGCAGCTTGAATGTCAGTCGGAGCATAAGAGTATGATGCATTCTGACTCGCAGAATTTGATGGTGTAGCTGCTACATGAGCTTGTTGAGGTTTTGGACCAAGAATTCCAGGTTGTTTGTGAAAGTTACCTGCCGTTGGATATGGACACGGTGGAGTAGCCCATGGCTGCCACGATCCAACCCACTGCTGCTGTGGATGAGGATATGGTGTAGTCCATTGCTACTGATATGGGTAAGATGGCCACTGCGCTTGACGATGTTGTGTTCGGCCTCCACCCTTCGGCTGCATCATGAGAGGCGATAAAAGTAGTATTTTCAGCAGAGTTTATCACCCTTTTCGCTATTGCGGTTTCCTCCAAAATAATCATTGAACGAGCTTTATAAAATGGGGGAAGAGAATCTCCATGACGGATTTGTGATCCCACCGTGGCATAAGCATCGGTCAAACCGGAAATAAGTTGGAGAACCAACCTTTCATTTGAGACAGGAGCACCGACATTCGACAGCTGATCCGAGAGGGACTTAAGATGTTGGCAATAAGAAGAAGCATCAGGAAACTGCTCCATGTGAACTCGCGAAAACTCTTGTTCTAGGTAGAGAGCCCTAGAATTTTTGTTGTCATAGAAGATGTCAAATAATCTGTTCCATGCGAGTTCTGCCGTTGAATCACGTTCAATGATGGTATTGAGGAGATCATCTGAGATTGTGCCATAAATCCATTGTAATACGAGAGCATCGAGACGTAACCAAAGGTTGGGATCAGTTACTTTGAGAGAGGGAGTTGAAGTCGTATCAGTGGAGGATGAAGGAATGATATGATCCAATACTTGAAAAACTCTTGCATGAATTTTGAAGAGTTTTGCCCATGTATTGTATTGACCTTTTTCAATACTTAATTTGATCTTGATGAAGTTGGTAATATTAGGTACTGTAAGAGCAGGATGAATTGGAGAGGGAGTAGTTGTAACAGATGAGTTTTTAGTAGGAGAATTGATAGGAGATTTTTCGGACTCCATGTGGTTGGAAGTGAGAAAGAGATTTGGAAACAAGAAAAAAAGAAAATAAGGAGATTAGGGTAAAGAAAAGTGGCGGCTGTTTTGAGAAAAAAGAAAGGATAAGTACCAAGTGCTCTGATACCATGTAAGAAATATTTGCCGTGTGTTTTCATTGCTTGATTATTCAAATATATACAACAATGTGTCTTATGATTTCTCCTAATCATTCTCATATAATTATGAGCAATCCATCACAATAAAGTCTCATAATATACATTTTGACCATAGAGATATTTACATATTCTAGTTTTAATATAATTCTAATAATCATTATTGCTAATTGCTTAAGAAAACATAAGTTCCTCAAATGATTATTTAATTTAATT
The DNA here is from genome assembly GCA_954870985.1 of Trifolium fragiferum. Taxonomy (NCBI): domain Eukaryota; kingdom Viridiplantae; phylum Streptophyta; class Magnoliopsida; order Fabales; family Fabaceae; genus Trifolium; species Trifolium fragiferum. The sequence goes on along the minus strand of OX940789.1, from coordinate 72,620,106 downwards.
TGATCCTCAGATCAAGCATTATGCATGCACGTCCATATCATTTGATGAAAAGATGCACAAAATATATATCGAAGTATTATACTCGCCACGCCACATACAAATAAATATGTTATTAGATTGATTGAAGTTGAACAAGATGAGTATCTCGAGTCTAGATCTGCTCCAGTGGAGATATGCTCCAGTTTTCCAGTACTTTTAACAGATTTTTGACATGTGTAAAATTGAATAATCAATGGTTCAGATTTAACAGAATTCTAATTATTTAAAAAATAAAAAAACACAAGAACACAAACACAAAGACATCACAGCTGCTGCTTCCACGGTGGTTGCAGACTCGCCGTTTCTCACTTTCTCCCACTTTTCAGTGCTGTTTCATTTGCTTGTACTTCTATGTTGTAAGTTATTGTTCCACCATCTCTTCTCTTGCTTTTTTTTTTGTTTTCCACGGTTAAAGCTAGCTACAACCTAAAATTGGAGAAGTTTCTAATCCCTAAAATATAAATTCTAATGTACAGCATAAAAATGATTACAAACAAGCGATCTTAATTTGGTGAAACAGTTTTCAATCGAACAGTTTTCAATCTTCAAACTTGAAAAGGGGCAAAAATGGTTGCACAGAGGACGCACCGCAATTATGCGGTTGTGATGAATGAAAATGGTGAATGGAAGACACAAAGAAGGAGCGATGTAGAGTAGAGTAGAGTAGAGTAGAAGTAACATGGGATGTGATTTGGAGATGGAGATAATGAAAATCGAAAGGTAGAAGAAGAATGAGTGTATCGTTCATCTGAGAAGAGGAGGAATCTTAAGTTCTAATCTGAACCATTGATTATTTAATTTTACACGTGTCACAAATCTGTTAAAAACATTGAAAAACTGGAGCATATCTCCACTGGAGCAGATCTGGACGAACAAGGTATATCACTTGTGTGTGCAAGAGTGTTATGATAACACCTACTCGTTACTATTTGGATTTTTAGTTCACACAAACAACGCTTGTTTGAACAAGCATTAATAATGTGTGACATTTAAATGTAATTGGACATGATCAAACAGTTATTACCTTTTGTTCAACAAATTTGAGGTTATTGGATTGAAATTTGATGGTCAAAAATTTAGTATAATTTTTATGTATAAAATATAAAATACCAAGTTTATGAGAATGAATTCTCTCAAGTGGAAAAAAAATTGAGGAAATAATATGAACTATAGACCATTGAATCATAAATATCAAATAATATTTAAATCTAAAAGAAATTGAAAGAAGTTGATTAATGATTAAAATGTAAAAATTGAAAAAAAAATTAAGAGAAAAACTATTGAGAGGATCCATTCTCCAAATTTATATACACTAAACTCTTTTATTTTAATCCAACGACTACAAATTAATATAATGAATGCGTGAATGCGGCAATTGGTTACCTGCAGACAACTGTGACCCCTTAATCCCAAAATACTAAGGCATGCTAAAATGAATAAGTAAAATAATTAAATACTTCCTTATTATAGGAACCTTTGATCAAAATCACAGATATTAAAAAAAAAAATTGTTGGAGTAATAATAAGGTTGTCTTTGGTAAAAATAAGCTTATTAAAATTGCAGGTTTAAATTTAGCCGTTAAAAATATAAAATGACCAAAAGATATAAAGATATATAATAATTTAATTTACTAATCTGCCAAGATAATATTTTTTTGACAATTAAAAAATATTATTATCAATATTTTTCTTCTTCATTCCTTCTCTCCTACTCAACCGTACTAAAAGAATTGAATCTTCATTATTATTGTTGTAGTTTTTTTATTTGAAAGAGTATAATAATGGATGTGTGGTGAGTTGATGAACAAATTTTATGAAGGTTTTGGCACCAAAGATGAAAGGTTGATGAAGAAATTTTGATGAACGGTGAATATGTGCACGCCAAAGAATGATAAAACCTGAGTGGGTGAGTGGAGCATTTTCTAATTTGCATAAGGGTAATAAAGTAATAAAATGAAAATATACATTACCGTTTGTGTATTACTCCCTTCTCTCCTATATAAAAGAAAAATTTTACTTTTTAAATTCATTGTAAATTAATGAATGTATCTAGATTATATTATTATATAAATATATTCATTTTTCTTATATATAGGACCAGAAATAATCCTAAATACTAAACATAATTTCATCTTTAAGATTCATATCCAATTCAATCCCCAAAATCAGTAGAATAATATTGCAATGCTGATTCTCATATATTGTAACCATGTTTTTTTCACTATTTAACAAAATTGTACTATAATTTTATTGTTCCAAAATTTCATGGCAAAGCATGAAATAATGTCTCACCACATATACTTATTGCCTATACATACTCCATTGACCATTTATGCACCAAATTAAGTTTTATATTGCACTCGCAGTTATCATCTTACACATTTACAATAAAAACTCGATTAAATACAGCTAATGCAACATCAATCATCTTCATGTCGCGGTAGGAGAGTTATCAAAATGATCGATGCCACGACTTAATTTTCAATTGCGAACCTTTTGCACAACCTTTTTATGCCCTTCATCGTGCTTAACTCGTTCTTTCTGCAATAAGTAAATGAAAAATATATAAAATGATTCGTCTAAAAAAATAAAAAAATTACTTTATATTAATATGCACATGGAACTACAACAAAATTGGACATACCAATGGAGTTTTTTGCAATGAAGAACGGCTTCATAAATTGAACTATCAGAATCACAAGACACACGTGAATTATAATCGATAGAACAAGCGACACTAATTCTTGGATATGATGATTCACAATAATTTCCTCGACTATTCTTCACCGATTGTGTTCTTTTCACAACATTCTCATGTTTTGATCCCCATTTTTGACCCCTCAATCTTCTACACAAAGGCCTTACAAAATTCAAATACTTTTGAAACATTCTCCTTGATAATGTTGTGCACCTTTTCAATGATGTGCATCTTGAATATTTTTTAGGAACCACTTTTTTTGCAACATGTGATATGGAAGAAGCTAAGGTTGAATTTGAATTTGATGAATCATATTCACATGGTTCAATTTTCATTGAATCAACAAAAAATGGCATTAGGTAACCATTGCAAAAGAGTTGATCTGCATCAACAAGAGAAGATTGTGAAGTTGGAAAATCAAAGTTGAAATCTTGTGAGTTTATAAAAAATCTTTTAGAAGGTGGCATTCTTGGATCCATTTCAATGAAAGAAGCTTCATCAAAATAAGCATCAAGAGAAGTTCTAAGGGAAGAACTATCAAGGCTTTCTACTAGTGATGATGGTTTAAGATTTACTAGCCAACTATATGAAAAACTTTCAATTGAAATTGGTTGAGATGTTTCCATGACTTCTATCTATTCTTTGAATGAATTCTTGAAGTAAATTTTTTTAAAGTATTTGGGAAAGAAAGTAAGGATACAAAATGGTTTAAAGCAAGCAAAGCCTCTTCACTTATTGTGGTACAATTATTTTGAATAACATATATGTGTATATATACTAACTAGTGAAACAAACATTATGATTGTGTTTTCTATACCTAATATTGTAAAAATCCAATGAGCTAGCTAGTCAGGAAGACAAAAAGAAAAAAGTACAGTTATCAAACATTGGCATTTCTCCTAGCACATCTTGTCTATGTCCCCTTCTTACTCATTTTTGCATGTGATGAGTTTCTAGCTCTTAGCATCATATTTAAAGTTAATCACTTTCAATGGCTAACATTCTGCCAAATTAATTTTTGGTTAGATTATACTCCATTCGTTCCATAATATAAATCGTTTTGATCATATTATACAAATTAAGAAATATAATCATTATTGTATAGAAAAGAGAAATTACGAGTAAGTTTACAAAAGTGTCATTCATTAATTGTATGAGAAAGATAAATGAAAGAATTGAAATAAGAGAGAGAAATATAAAGTTAATGGTATAATAAGAAAAATAACATTAAATGCTTCATTGAAATTGTAAATCGACTTATATTTTGGAACAATTTTTTTCTCCAAAACGACTTATATTTTGGAACAAAATGAGTATATAAGACATGATTTACACTTGAGCTTTAAGATCCATCGCAACATGACCCTATAGCTCTTGGGAAATTTACTCACTCTTTAATATTAAGTATTTTAATATAAAGTATGTACTCGCCCCGGTCCTAAATATAAAAGAGAGTTTACTTTTTAGATTCATTGAGATCCTAATGTATATGATCGATAACATAATCTAAATGTATTAGATTTTCAATGAATTTAAAATGTAAATCTTCTCTTATATTTAAAACCGAAAAAAGTAATATTTTGAAAAATTTAATTCTTTAACTCGAATTAATTGTCACTTTAATATTTCAATAATATATTAATGACTTTTCTCAAATTATTATCCTTATTATTTTTGTTGTTTGAAATAATAAATATTATTGCTAAAATTTATGCACAACCAGGCCCGGCCCGGACACATGTGCAACATGTGCCGTGGCATCGGGCCTCCTAGAAACGAAGGCCTCAATTTTTTTATATAATAATAATATTAGTAAATTTAGAGATGTAAAATTTAATATATTATGGAAAATTGCAAATGTCAAATTGTTAAATACATATATTTTTTACTGAGTACTAGTATTAATAAATTGAGGGGTGTAAAATTTAATACATTACTCCCTCCTACCTAAGCAAATTTTTATATTTTAGATATTCATTGAAAAAAGAATGTATCTACTCTATATTTAAGGCCAAATATATTGTTTATCCAATGAATTTAAAATAAAAATTTGCTTATAATTAAGGTCATAGAAAGTATTTAATTAACGAATTTACTTCAAAAAATGACTCGGTTTAAGTAGCTAGGAAATATTTTATTATTTTTGATTATACTATGAATTTTTTTATATTGATTTAAAGGATGGTTATTTTATTTATGTTATTTGCAATTTAAATCAAGGATATTTTTTTCAAAAAAATTTGCATTTTTATTTATTAAAAAGGGCCACATTTTATTTTTTGCATATGGCCTCCAAAAACTCGGGGCCGGCCCTGTGCACAACCGTAAGGTTTTCGTTTTAAACTCAGGTGAGCTAAGATTAAATATTATTATATTATTATTTTAATTTATTTTAATCCAAATTTATTTATTAGTTTCCGTAATTTAAATTTACTTTAACTTATTTTAATCCAAATAAATTTAAATTTATTTTAATTCAAATTTATTTATTAATTTTCATAATTTTCTTTTCTTACTTTTTTTTCTTGGAACCAAACACACCATTAGTTGAGGTTAGTAAACAAAAAGAATACCTCAATCATAGCATATGCAAATGTCTGTAGAACTAAAGTGAAGAGAGGGCTACTTCTTTTCAAGGTACAATGAATTTTCAAAGAGGAATAGTACCTGCCTTTTAAGGTGACAAGGTTGAGTTAGATACCGACATAATGATGTGCTTAAGTCGAAGTTGCTTGTCTTTTGGGATGACCTAGAAATGCATTATGATTGACTATAGAATATTTGTTGTCGCCATACAAGTGAAAAACATGAGAATGAATCCTCTTAAGTGGGAAAAAAATTGAGGAAATAAAATGGAACATTTGACCATTGGATGACAAATATAAAATAATATTTAATTCTAAAAATAATGGAGAAAAGTTGAGGGAAAAAAAATTGAGATGATCCATTCTCGAAAAACATAGAGATGAAGCTAACATAACGACCCACAAGCAAATACTCCCTCTATTCCTTAATATAAGAAAAAATTTGTTTTTTAGATTCATTGAGTTTCTAATGTATTTGGACTATATTATAGACTAGATAAATTAAAATCTCACGGAATCTAAAAAATAAATTTTCTCTTATATTAAGGAATGAAGGGAGTATTGAATTAGCCAACCTGACAACTCTACCGCCTCTAGAAGGGGGTTAGAGGTGATGCGACCTTGAAGGGCATCACCACCTCCAACACTATATCTTCGTTATTGATAGGGTTGAGAGGCTACACATGGCGGTGGTGGTTGTGGCGTAGAGAGGAATGTGTGGTGACGGTAGATGAACACTATGGTTGGTTGTAAGAAGAAGTTGAGAAGAGAGAAAAAGGTGAGAAAGAGAATGAGAAGAGAGAAAGATGTGAGAAATATAATAGATTTAAGATATTGTTTGTTTTAAAAGAAAGAGAAGAGAAATAGAAAAAAGAGAAATGTATTTGATGTTTACAAAGACATAAATACCCTTATGTTAAAAATTGATTTAATTTTTATTTGAAAACAAGTTGGATACTATTTTTTAGTTATTAATTTAACATATAAATTTTATTATTGTAGTGGAAAAAAGTTGGAAATTCATATTGCGTCCAATATATTTTATTTTTTAAAAAAAAAATAGCATATATTCATATATTTTCTTTACACGTATAAGTAGCAAGAAACAAAGGGCAAAACTGGAAAATTAATGATATTTGTTATGTCTCTCACATTTCTTTGCAACTTTAGGGTGATGCAAAACAATAATGATATTTGTACAACCAAAGAATGGACAACTCTCTCTCACATACTCTCATTGTATTTTTATTACTCTCTCCTTTTCTATTTTTTTTTATTGCTATAGAAAAAAGAAGTTGTCCCATAAGTTGTATACTTTTGGATGTCCAAATAACATCACTCATGCAAAAAGTTGTGGACCCCCCTATGTTTTTATCTTTCGCCTCAATTTCTTCTATGCACCAATCAGGGGAAATGGAGACTTTCTTTGCTATTTCTCTCGTCCCTTTCTCTCTCGCATCTTTTTCTGTTGTTCCAATCAAACCAGAAGAGAAGTCACGTGGTGTTGATTTGGTCCTAATCAAAGCGTCACGACAACATAAAATGACCCTTATGAATGGACCCTTATGAATGGAATCTTAAGTTGGGGGATTAGCCCGCCCGCCTACCAATCAAGAAGGCTGAGAGTAAGTTTATGCTTGAGGCCCGACCCTGAGCATAGGCAATGAGTGCGACGGCCTGAGACCCATTGTTTTAGGAGGCCCATTTTTTTTTATACTTAGTTGCTATTATGAAAAAATATCAGTGTACATCCGTTACTAGAGGAATCATTTAAAGTTGAATTTTATTTTTGTTGATATGACAATTACTTCTTTGAAAAATATATTTGAATAACTGAAGATATTTGAAAGTATCTTAGAATTTTTATATGATTCACAAAAGTTAAAGACATTGAATGATAATGAGTTGAAAGAATGTCTACCCAAAAAAAATAGCTGAAATAATATTGTATTAAATTTCACTCAACTTTTTCGCATAGCAATTTACCAGATGTTGATGTAGATGATATATTCTCTTAATTAAGGATGTTATAATTTGTTTTGCCAACCGAAACAATATCTACCATTGATATTCTGAAATTTTTTGAATTTGTTGATTGTTATCCGAATGTATCAATTGCTTATGATGGAGTTTTTTTTTTGTAAATTTGCTTATAGAGTTTTACTGACAGTGTCTGTCACTGTAACATTAGCGGAAATAAGTTTTTAAAAATTGAAGTTGATTAAAATTTACTTGAGGGAATTATATGAAATATCTAATAAAACACATTTCTCATGATTAGTTTCAATGCATAGTTAATTTTACCAATCCAACCATCACCAAAAACTTCCGCTGCAATGTAAACAATGCTTAAAGCAAGCTGCAAAAGAATAAATTGAGTCATTTCGCATCTAATAATGTTCTCTTCTAAAATTTCAGAAGTTATATGCCCCTTTTGGAACTTGAGGACATAAAGGATAACAATCTACAAGGCCTCCCAAATCAGATATAGTTGGAAGGGGAATTTTGGCTGACCAAATTTCAGAGCTTGTATCCCTAAGTTCATGATGACCAAATTCATGACAACATATAGTAAAACAACCAACATATAGAAAGTAATGAAGCATCAATTAGTGTAATTTGTACAATTTATAGTGAAACGGCAAACCCTAGAGGTGAAAAATCAAGAGAAAATAAGAAGAAAGGTCTTACTTACTCATGGTTCGGTCAAACTCGAAATCCAAGGTATGGTCAGGAACATTGTCGAAATTCGAAGCAATCATCATTAACAAAGAGAAAGAATGTGGCTTTGATAGCGTTTCAAGTTTGCAGAGAAAGAATCGATTTTTTGTAGAAGAAGAATAAGATGTTTGAACTGTGTGAGTAATGAAGGGTTTTTGAAAAACAATTCTATTAAATATTTGTTATTTTTTTTTATAGAAAGTATTCTTAAGAATTTTTTTTATATTAAGGATAATGGAGTGTTATTTTTTTGTTACAATTAAAGCTACCGGGTTCGATTCCCCTAGTACACATTAAAATTTAATTTATAAAAAATAAATAATACATTTTATATCAGATCAGAGATACCAGACTTAATAAAAAAATGTTTGTTAGGTCACTTAAACAACACATGTGACTTAAGAGATTTTATTCATATTTAATATATTTTTTTTATTCTCTATTATGTCGGGTAAAAAAGGAACAGACCTAAAAAAGTTGAAATTAATTACTAAATTGCCACCGCATCGTTTTTTAAGTCAAGTTGCAAGTGAGCTGGCTTAAGAACTTCTACTATAAAGGTATTTTTGTACTAGTGAAGTAATAATAAATGTGTCTAGGAAATTGAAAAGAGGCTTATATTTAGGGAGAAATAAAATATTTGTAAGGGTGCTTATAATAAGGGACGGAGGGAATATTTCATAAGAAAACAAAACATTTTAATGTAATATTGTGTTTTTTGTTTTGTCATATAAAATGGTCTAGCGGCGCAATTTATTGTTCATCTTTCTTTTGTTCATGTGTAGTTATCTTATATTTAATATATAAATATAATATTACTAATAAAATAAATTAATTAGTTGCACCAAAAAAAAATAATTAATTAATTAATTAGTCCACAAATATTCATCACCTTTTCTTCATTTTACTCTCAAATTATTAAATTACGGCCATTTACCATAAGTTTGCAAATATCACATTTTAGTCCTTCATTAAAATCACAATTTCAAATCCATAATCTACATAATTGATGTACAAATACACCAGTACTTTGTAAATTAATTTATTCTCACTAGGACTATGCAAATTAAATTTTCAAAATCATTATTGCTAATTGCTTAAGAAAACATAAGTTCCTCAAATGATTATTTCATTTAATTTGATCCTCAGATCAAGCATTATGCATGCACGACCATATCATTTGATGAAGAGATGCACAAAATATATATCGAAGTATTATACTCGCCACGCCACATACAAATAAATATGTTATTAGATTGATTGAAGTTGAACAAGATATATCACTTGTGGGTGCAAGAGTGTTATGATAACACCTACTCGTTAGAGTTATTTTTTAGTTCACACAAACAACGCTTGTTTGAACAAGCATTAATAATGTGTGACATTTATATGTAATTGGACATGATCAAACAGTTATTACCTTTTGTTCAACAAATTTGAGGTTATTGGATTGAGATTTGATGATAAAAAATTTAGTATAATTTTTATGTATAAAATACCAAGTTTATGAGAATGGATTCTCTCAAGTGGAAAAAAAATTGAGAAAATAATGTGAACTATAGACCATTGGATCAAATAATATTTAAATCTAAAAGAACTTGAAAGAAGTTGATTAATGATTGAAATGTAAAAATTGAGAAAAATTGAGAGAAAAACAATTGAGAGGATCCATTCTCCAAATTTATATACACTAAACTTTTTTATTTTAATCCAACGACTACAAATTTATTTGGTCACCCCAGTGCAGAGTTACTATAGTTGCAGCTATCATCAACCTTCTGAACACTATTTGGCAAGCTAGGAATCAAGCCAGGTTTGATGATAAGAGATTGAATGTTCAAACTGCCATTTCCATGATTAGATCAAGTACGTCTCTTTCTGGTAACAACACCAAAAAGTTAGCTTCCAATTCTCTTAGGGATTTCTCTATTCTCAAATCTTTTAGTGTTGGTTTACACTGCCCTAAGATGACCTCTGTTAAGGAAGTTATTTGGAGCCCTCCCTTGCTGAATTGTATCAAATGTAACATTGATGGTGCATCAAAAGGTAACCCTAGAGCTGCAGCCTGTGGTGGTATATTTAGAGACAATAATTCTGATTTCCTTCTTTGCTTTGCTGAACCCCTTGGTTTTGCTTCATCCTATATAGATGAGCTCCATGGAGCTTTGAGAGCCATTGAAGTTGCTTATCAAATGAATTGGTATAATTTATTGCTTGAAACTGATTCTGAGTTAGTGGTTCTAGCTTTCAAACATCTTGAGAAGCTGGTAACTTGGTCCCTAAGAAACAGATGACTTAATGTTTTATCTTTGATTAGGTATATGAATTTTGTAGTATCTCACACCTTTAGAGAAGGGAATGTTATTGCTGATCTTCTAGCAAATCATGGGTTGTCTTTGAACTCTATCTTATTTTGGCAGGTGGTTCCTGAATTTATTAGTAATGATTTGTCTAGAAACAAATTGGGTTTGTCCAATTTTAGAGTTATTTCTTGTTAATGGAGTTTGGTTTGGCCCCCTCCATTTTGTTTCTTTGCTTATCTTAATATATTTTGAGGTGTTCTAGCTCTTTGCTAGCACCTTTTTGGTTTAAAAAAAATAAAAAAAAATTAATATAATGAATGCGTGAATGCGGCAATTGGTTACCCGCAGACAACTGTGACCCCTTAATCCCAAAATACTAAGGCATGCTAAAATGAATAAGTAAAATAATTAAATACTTCCTTATTATAGGAACCTTTGATCAAAATCACATATATTAAAAAAAAAATTGTTGGAGTAATAATAAGGTTGTCTTTGGTAAAAATAAGCTTATTAAAATTGCAGGTTTAAATTTAGCCGTTAAAAATATAAAATGACCAAAAGATATAAAGATATATAATAATTTAATTTACTAATCTGCCAAGATAATATTTTTTTGACAATTAAAAAATATTATTATCAATATTTTTCTTCTTCATTCCTTCTCTCCTACTCAACCGTACTAAAAGAATTGAATCTTCATTATTATTGTTGTAGTTTTTTTATTTGAAAGAGTATAATAATGGATGTGTGGTGAGTTGATGAACAAATTTTATGAAGGTTTTGGCACCAAAGATGAAAGGTTGATGAAGAAATTTTGATGAACGGTGAATATGTGCACGCCAAAGAATGATAAAACCTGCACGCAAAGCATGAAATAATGTCTCACCACATATACTTATTGCCTATACATACTCCATTGACCATGTATGCACCAAATTAAGTTTTATATTGCACTCGCAGTTATCATCTTACACATTTACAATAAAAACTCGATTAAATACAGCTAATACAACATCAATCATCTTCATGTCGCGGTAGGAGAGTTATCAAAATGATTGATGCCACGACTTAATTTTCAATTGCGAACCTTTTGCACAACCTTTTTATGCCCTTCATCGTGCTTAACTCGTTCTTTCTGCAATAAGTAAATGAAAAATATATAAATTGATTCGTCTAAAAAAATTAAAAAATTACTTTATATTAATATGCACATGGAACTACAACAAAATTGGACATACCAATGGAGTTTTTGCAATGAAGAACGGCTTCATAAATTGAACTATCAGAATCACAAGACACACGTGAATTATAATCGATAGAACAAGCGACACTAATTCTTGGATATGATGATTCACAATAATTTCCTCGACTATTCTTCACCGATTGTGTTCTTTTCACAACATTCTCATGTTTTGATCCCGATTTTTGACCCCTCAATCTTCTACACAAAGGCCTTACAAAATTCAAATACTTTTGAAACATTCTCCTTGATAATGTTGTGCACCTTTTCAATGATGTGCATCTTGAATATTTTTTAGGAACCACTTTTTTTGCTACATGTGATATGGAAGAAGCTAAGGTTGAATTTGAATTTGATGAATCATATTCATATGGTTCAATTTTCATTGAATCAACAAAAAATGGCATTAGGTAACCATTGCAAAAGAGTTGATCTGCATCAACAAGAGAAGATTGTGAAGTTGGAAAATCAAAGTTGAAATCTTGTGAGTTTATAAAAAATCTTTTAGAAGGTGGCATTCTTGGATCCATTTCAATGAAAGAAGCTTCATCAAAATAAGCATCAAGAGAAGTTCTAAGGGAAGAACTATCAAGGCTTTCTACTAGTGATGATGGTTTAAGATTTACTAGCCAACTATATGAAAAACTTTCAATTGAAATTGGTTGAGATGTTTCCATGACTTCTATCTATTCTTTGAATGAATTCTTGAAGTAATTTTTTTTGAAGTATTTGGGAAAGAAAGTAAGGATACAAAATGGTTTAAAGCAAGCAAAGCCTCTTCTCTTATTGTGGTACAATTATTTTGAATAACATATATGTGTATATATACTAACTAGTGAAACAAACATTATGATTGTGTTTTCTATACCTAATATTGTAAAAATCCAATGAGCTAGCTAGTTAGGAAGACAAAAAGAAAAAAGTACAGTTATCAAACATTGGCATTTCTCCTAGCACATCTTGTCTATGTCCCCTTCTTAGTCATTTTTGCATGTGATGAGTTTCTAGCTCTTAGCAACATATTTAAAGTTAACCACTTTCAATGGCTAACATTCTGCCAAATTAATTTTTGGTTAGATTATACTCCATCCGTTCCATAATATAAATCGTTTTGACCATATTATACAAATTAAGAAATATAATTATTGTTGTATAGAAAAGAGAAATTATGAGTAAGTTTACAAAAGTCTCCTTCATTAATTGTATGAGAAAGATAAATGAAAGAATTGAAATAAGAGAGAGAAATATAAAGTTAATGGTATAATAAGAAAAATAGCATTAAATTCTTCATTGAAATTATAAATCGACTTATATTTTGGAACAAATTCTTTCTTCAAAACGACTTATATTTTGGAATGAAACGAATATATAAGACATGATTTACACTTGAGCTTTAAGATCCATCGCAACATGACCCCATAGCTCTTGGGAAATTTACTCACTCTTTCTAATATTAAGTATTTTAATATAAAGTATGTACTCGCTCTGGTCCTAAATATAAGAGAGAGTTTACTTTTTAGATTCATTGAGATCCTAATGTATTTGATCGATAATATAATTTAAATGTATTTGATTTTCAATGAATTTAAAATGTAAATATTCTCTTATATTTAAAACCGAAAAAAGTAATATTTTGAAAAATTTAATTCTTTAACTCGAATTAATTGTCACTTTAATATTTCAATAATATATTAATGACTTTTCTCCAATTATTATCCTTATTATTTTTGTTGTTTGAAATAATAAATATTATTGCTAAAATTTATGCACAACCGTAAGGTTTTCGTTTTAAACTCAGGTGAGCTAAGATTAAATATTACAATATTATTATTTTAATCCAAATTTATTTATTAGTTTCCGTAATTTAAATTTACTTTAACTTATTTTAATCCAAATAAATTTAAATTTATTTTAATTCAAATTTATTTATTAATTTTCATAATTTTCTTTTCTTACTTTTTTTTCTTGGAACCAAACACACCATTAGTTGAGGTTAGTAAACAAAAAGAATACCTCAATCATAGCATATGCAAATGTCTGTAGAACTAAAGTGAAGAGAGGGCTACTTCTTTTCAAGGTACAATGAATTTTCAAAGAGGAATAGTACCTGCCTTTTAAGGTGACAAGGTTGAGTTAGATACCGACATAATGATGTGCTTAAGTCGAAGTTGCTTGTCTTTTGGGATGACCTAGAAATGCATTATGATTGACTATAGAATATTTGTTGTCGCCATACAAGTGAAAAACATAGAGATGAAGCTAACATAACGACCCACATGCAAATATTGAATTAGCCAACCTGACGACTCTACCGCCTCTAGAAGGGGGTTAGAGGTGATGCGACCTTGAAGGGCATCACCACCTCCAACACTATATCTTCGCTATTGATAGGGTTGAGAGGCTACACATGGCGGTGGTGGTTGTGGTGTAGAGAGAAATGTGTGGTGAATGTAGATGAAGAGAAGTCACGTGGTGTTGATTTGGGCCTAACCAAAGCGTCACGACAACATAAAATGACCCTTATGAATGGAATCTTAAGTTGGGGGATTAGCCCGCCCGCCTACCAATCAAGAAGGCTGAGAGTAAGTGTATGCTTGAAGAGCTTCCCTTCTAGTCCCAGCCCTGAGTATAGGCAATGGGTGCGACGGCCTGAGGCCCATTGTTTTAGGAGGCTCATTTTTTTTTTTTTTTATACTTAGTTGCTATTATGAAAAAATATCAGTATACATCTTGTACTAGAGGAATCATTTAAAGTTGAATTTTATTTTTGTTGATATGACAATTACTTCTTTGAAAAATATATTTGAAGAACTGAAGATATTTGAAAGTATCTTAGAATTTTTATATGATTCACAAAAGTTAAAGACATTGAATGATAATGAGTTGAAAGAATGTTCTACCCAAAAAAAAAATAGCTGAAATAATATTGTATTAAATTTCACTCAACTTTTTCGCATAGCAATTTACTAGATGTTGATGTAGATGATATATTCTCTTAATTAAGGATGTTATAATTTGTTTTGCCAACCGAAACAATATCTACCATTGATATTCTTAAATTTTTTGAATTTGTTGATTGTTATCCGAATGTATCAATTACTTATGATGGAGTTTTTTTTTGGTACATTTGCTTATAGAGTTTTATTGACAGTGTCTGTGACTATAACATTAGCGGAAAGAAGTTTTTAAAAATTGAAGTTGATTAAAATCTACTTGAGATTGTCAATGTCACAAGATAAATTGAACAGTTTGACAACTTTGTCAATTGAGTTATATGTTGGAGGACATTGATATTGATGTAATTAATTATCTATAATTTCGCATATCAAGATACTTGAAGAAGTCGCTTCTTATGAATTTTCGAGCTAATTTTTATTTTGATATTTTGTAAAACTATTATTATATATTGATATGTATTATAATAAATAAAAAAAAAAGTTTTTTTCTTCTTATGTTTGTCCTAAGACCCATAAAATGTCAGGAACGGGACTGCTCCCTTCATTCGCTTCGCGGGAGCCGCACAACACATTGCTGGAAGTAAGAGGGTCCATACTACCTGCCTAACCCATCGCTCTGAGGGACCAACCCCCTCCTTTACTGAATGAATCCCTCTCAGGCTGACCTAATACCGATATCGACCGACATGTTGTCAATCTTAAGGCAGGCCTCCCTTACTTGAAATCTGTAAGTCTGAATCTATGGGAGATATTAATAATTATTAACTGAGAAATCGAGACTACGTGACAGATTTCTTCCAGTGATGAGCTTTCTCGGTCTCGTGACGAGCATTATCGCGCCCTGAGCATCTCCTCCTATAACGGGCCTCCATATCAAGAGAAGGAATTGTCCATTGAACATTTTTGGCTTAATTGTACTTTTGGTCCCCCTATTTTACAAAATCTGCGATTTTAGTCCACCTATTTTAAAATCAAACATTTTAGTCCCTCTATTTTAATTTTTGTTGCACTTTTGGTCCCCATCCCAATTTTTAACCACATGGCAACAAAAACACTCATGTGGCAAATAACAATTCCATATCATCAACTTTACTATTTTTAATGACAAATATACTTTTTTATAAAAAATTAATTATAAATTCATATAAAAGGTAAAAACATTAAGAAATAAAAAAAATTTATTCTAAAAATAAATTAAAAAAATTAAAAAAAAAAAACTAAAAAAAGGAGATGCAAAATTTTAGGATCTGAGTTTTTTAATCACCATGTTTTTATCATCATCCTCAGCGACCCTTTTTATCATCATCTTCAACCTCATAAATCACAACTACACCATCCTTATCATTGCTCTTTGCGATGCAATGTTGATTGGTCATCGCCGCCACGTTCTCTCGCCGAATTCTTATCTCGGTTCACCGTTCCACCATCTTCCAAATGGAACAGCCGTCTCAAATGCAATCTCTACTAGTACCAATTCCTCCCTCATCCACTCTCTTTTTTCGGTTTCGATTTTGGCAACTCCAGTTTCATATTCCTTTTCTAGGATTGTAATTGTGGTTCTGTCACCTTTAAAATCAAGTTGGGTAGCTGAGAAATTGGAACATCACAAACATTATTAACAGCTTCTGCAAAAGACTTCTTTGAAATTCAGATCCTAAAATTTTGCATCTTCTTTATTTTAGATTTTTTTTTCATAATATTTTTTATTTCTTAATTTTTTAACCCCTTGTATGAATTTATAATTAATTTTTTTTTTATAAAAAGTATACTACTTGTTATTAAAAATAATAAATCGATGATGTGGAATCGTTATTTGCCACATGGTATCGCCAAATAAGAATTTTTGTTGCCAAGTGGTTAAAAATTGGAATGGGGACCAAAAGTGCTACAAAAATCAAAATAGGGGGACCAAAATGTTTGATTTTAAAATAAAGGGACCAAAATTGTAGATTTTGTAAAATAAGGGGACCAAAACTGCAATTAAACCTTTTTTTTTTTTTTGGTACAATATTGTGTTTTGTTTTTATATGTATACATATGATTTTTATTTTTACTTTTAGCATTTTATTTAAGCACTTCTTCTTCTTTAAAGAAAATGCTAAAAGTAAAAATAAAAATCATATGTATACATATAAATAAAATAAAAAACTTAAAATTCTATTTTTATTTTTAGCACATTACTGTTTGGTCTAAATTATTTCAAATTTTTTTACTTTATAAAAAGAAAAGTTAGGCTAAAACAGATTTTTAATAAGTTCTTGATAAAAAAAGTTGCTTAATTTTTATGAGTAAAAGAGATTTTTGATAAGTTAGAGTTTTGAAGTTAAAAAAATACAATAATTACCAAATAGTTTCGGCTTTTTTCTAAAAACTCTTATTTTCACTTTAAACACATTATAATTGTGAAAGTTTTTATATCGGTAAACATGATTACACAATTATATATAATGAAAGCTAGGCCCCGTCTACCATGAGAGACATCAATAGGTCTCTCATGGTGCATGACTTGCTTTTTTTTTTTTTTTTTTTTTTTGCAACTTACTTTTTTAGTCTTTGATTTAAAAGTGATA
Organism: Trifolium fragiferum; assembly: GCA_954870985.1. Lineage (NCBI taxonomy): Eukaryota > Viridiplantae > Streptophyta > Magnoliopsida > Fabales > Fabaceae > Trifolium > Trifolium fragiferum. Next base: position 72,602,993 of record OX940789.1, on the reverse strand, counting down.
CATGATATTATGATGCACTATCAACATCGTATTATTTTTTATTTCTTTCAATTTTTTTATTCCTACAAAATGGAGACTTTAAATTCAATCCTTATTTAATTTTAATAGTATTTTTAGTCGTAAATTATTTTTCTTAATACGTTGTTTAAACCCTTTTAAAATAAAATTTAATTAATTTTAAACTCTTAAATTTTTTTAATGATTCTTTACACACGTGTTTATCACTTTATAAAATGCTAATTAACAAAAACTTATAATTTTTTAATGTGCGATGAGTTAAATATCAATTTTATGCATGCATATTGTGCATCATACCGTACACGAGTACCATTTTTTACTTTATGTTTTATGGTTTAGATTAAACGGAGTACATCATATTATAGTGCACTGTCAGTATTAAATATCAGTTATAAACGTCTATGAGATTTTTATACGACTTAATCACTTCTATCCCACTTAAATATCAATTATAAATGTCTATGAAATTCTTGGACGACTGAATAACTATTCTCGAACTTACATATCTCGCACATTAATATCTCCCACTTAAATATCGATTATAAACGTCTATGGGATTTTTATACGACTCGATCACTCTTATCCCACTTAAATATCAATTATAAACGTCTATGAGATTCTTAGACGACTGAATCACTATTCTCAAACTTACATATCTTCCACTTTATTAGAAGTAAGAAAGCAAACATAGAAGAAGCTGAAGATGAATCATTTATTGATTGCATAAAATGAATGTGTACATACAGGATACTATTTATAGTATCTACACTACTAATACACTTGTACTAACCGTACTTGTATTCTACAACTAGTACTAATACTGTAAAGCTAAAGTATAATATACAAATGTATCTTAACAGCCTTCCTCAAGCTTAGGCTCATATATATCTAAGAGTCCAAGCTTGGATATGAAAGAGTTGAACTTGACAGTAGGCAAAGCTTTGGTTAAACAGTCTGCAATTTGATAATCAGTAGATATGGGAAGCAACCTTAGTAATCCTTGCTGCACTTTTTCACGCACAATGTGACAATCTATTTCCAAGTGTTTTGTACGTTCATGGAATACAGGATTTGAAGCTATGTGTATAGCACTTTTGCTATCACAGTAAATAACTGGAGGTTTGCTGCAAACAATGTTAAGGTCTTTCATCAAATATGTTAGCCAAAGCAGCTCACAGGTGGAAGTAGATAGGGCTCTGTATTCAGCTTATGAAGAAGATCAGGATACAGTCAATTGCTTCTTTGCCTTCCAATAGATGAGAGAGGAACCCAGAAAGAAGCAATATCCAGTTGTGGATCTTCTTGTTTCTATACACCCTGCCCAATCAGAATCAGAAAATCCCAGAATTTGCATTTCTGAATATCTAGGGAATAATAGACCTCTTCCAGGATTGTGTTTGAGGTACCTAATCACTCTGCAGGCTGCATTATAGTGAGCCATTGTTGGTTTGTGTAAGAATTGGCTAAGTTGTTGAACTGCAAAACTGATATCAGGCCTTGTATTGGTCAAGTATAAGAGTCTCCCAACCAATCTTCTATATGTTGATATATCTTCATAAGGTTTGCCAGGATCATTATGTAGTTTCACTGCAGGATCTAATGGTGTAGGAGATGGTTTTGAGCCTAAGAAGCCTGAATCCTTGAGCAAGTCAAGGCAATACTTTCTCTGAGATATAGTAATACCCTCCCTTGATTGGGCTACCTCTAAACCTGAGAAATACTTCAAAGCACCAAGGTCTTTGATTCTAAACTTAGAATCCAAAATGCCTTTGATTCTTACAAACTCAGAGAGGTCAGTGCCTGCCAAAATTATGTCATCCACATAAACTAGTAGGGCAGTGAAGTGAGAATCGGTTTTGAAGGTGACAAGAGAATAATCTGAGGTAGATTGTTTGTATCCCTCCTGTAGAAGTAAAGATGTCAATTTTTCATACCATTTTCGAATAGCCTGTTTGAGACCATATAAGCTCTTGATCAGTTTACAAACTTGATTAGGCTTAGGAGGAGTAACACCCTCAGGTACAGCCATGTACACATCCTCTTGCAATTCCCCATGAAGGAATGCATTATTGACATCCAGTTGATGTAGAAACCAACCCTTGACAGAGGATACAGCTAGAAGCAACCTCACAGTAGTAAGCTTAGCAACTGGGGAGAAGGTATCAAAAAAATCTAGGCCTTCAACCTGGGTATAACCCTTAGCAACAAGCCTTGCTTTGTACCTTTCAACACTACCATCAACTTTGTATTTCACTCTATAAACCCATTTGCTACCTATGGGCTTGGTGTGAGGTGGTAAGTCAACAAAAGACCAAGTACCTGTCTGACTTAGTGCAGCTAATTCATCATTCATGGCCCTTTGCCAACAATCAAATTTTACAGCTTCTGAATAAGATTTAGGCTCAATAGTGTGTGTAAGTGAAACTGTATATGCATGAAATTTAGATGACAAATTATCAAGAGTATGATAACTAGAGATGGGATACAGGGCACTAGATGATAAATGATCTGAAGAACCATGTGAGGAATTACATATATAGTCTAGCAGATAAGAAGGTGTAGTTCTTTGTCTAGTGGGTCTGGGAGAGTGAGAAGGAATGGGTGCAAGTGTAGGCTCAGGGTGAGTAGATGTAGGTGTAGTTGAAACAGGAAATGTGTTGTCTGAGGTAAGGTCACAATCATGTAAGGCAGCTGTATTTGTATCAGTAGGAAAGTTAATGTCAGGGTCAGGAATAGTGTTTTCAGGGGCAGTGTTTTCAGGAATAGTGTTTTCAGGGATAGGCTTTGGTGTGACATGTTGAGGTTCAGAGGTGTGAAGGGAAGATTCAGAGATATTGGTAGGTTGAGGAGAGGTAACATGTTCAGGGTCAGAGGTGAAGGAAGTATGATAATGCCAAGCAGGCCTATTGGAGCATGTGTAGGGTAAAATGTGGTCATTATGAATGACATTTCTTGACACAAATATTTCCTTATTATTGAGATCATAAAGTATAAGACCTTTAACACCTTGCTTGTACCCTAAGAAAATACATTTTCTACTTCTAGGTTCTAGCTTGGTTCTATGACCTGTTAAGGTGGAAGCATAAGCAAGAGAACCAAATACTTTTAAATGTTCTAAAGAATGAATTGTACCATGCAATATCTCATAAGGAGATTTGTGATCTAACATAGCAGAGGGCAACATATTGATTAGGTAAGTGGCATGTTGAATGGCAAAAGACCAAAAAGATTTTGGTAAGTTTGCTTGGAAAAGAAGGGCTCTGCCAACATTTAAAAGGTCTTGGTGTTTTCTTTCAACCCTAGCATTTTGCTCAGGGGTCTCAACACAAGAGGTTTGATGAATGATCCCCTTTGAAGAATAAAAGGTGGGTATATTGAATTCTACACCATTATCACTCCTTAGAATTTTAACTTTAGTGTTATGTTGTGTTTCAATTTGATTAACAAATTCTAGAAGCTTAAACCTAGTATCAGATTTGTGTTTCATTAACATTATCCAAGTGAACCTACTATGACCATCAACAATAGTCAAAAAATAAGAATAACCATGAATAGACTTTGTAGCAATGGGGCCCTAAATGTCACAATGCAATATATCAAAAGGTGCTACATCTTTATTTATACTATTTTTAAAGGGAAGTTTCTTTTGGCGTGCAAGGTGACAAATGTCACATACACCTTTATTATCTACAACAATATAAGGAAATCTAGAGTGTAAAAGATTCATTCTACCAAGGGAAGTATGTCCTAGCCTAAAATGCCATAAGGCTTTATTTGGTATAGTAGTGGTAGGTTCAATTCGAATGGTGGTGTGAACTTGTCCTGTCTTATCTGCAAGCTTAAGGTAGTATAGGCCTTCAAGCATGTCAGCAGAACCAATCATCATCTTGGTAGCCTGATCATGGATAAAGCACTTTAGACCATCAAACTTGACTGAATACTTAGTCAAGGCACATATTTGAGACACAGACAAAAGATTTACAGAAAAATTTGGAATGTATAGCACTTCAGTTATGATAAAACTAGGTGAGAATTTCACAGTTCATGTGTGCTTGGCTAAAACATAATTTCCATTTGGCAGTTTTATTTTGATAGGAGCAATTTCTTTATAAGAAAGAAACCACCGGAGTGAATTACACATGTGGTGACTAGCACCGGAATCAAGTATCCAAGAACCTAAGCTACATGCATGAAGAGAAGGAAAAAAAGAATTACCTGCATTCACTGATGGAAGACCAGTGAGATTAGTGGAGCCAACCTGATTAGAAGCCATATCATTTGAATCGTGACTAGGGAATGAGTTTTGAAGTAGAGCAATGAGCAGAGAGGCTTGGTCCTGAGTTATCATAGGTCCTGCAGATGATGATGCAGAGGTATCTTCAATCCCTCCCTCAACAACAGCATTATGTGCAGAAGATTGGCATCGCAAATGAGGGGGAAGTCCATGTTTCTTGAAGCAGTTGTCCACAATGTGGTTGTCCCTTCCACAGTAAGAACACTTGCGAGATGTAGAAGAGGAACCTTTGGATTCGGCAGCATTCAAGAGAGCCTTGGACTCATCGGAAACATAGTAATTTCCTTGACGCTCATGTTGAAGAACCATGGAAAACACCTTGTTAAGAGGAGGTAAAGGACCATTGAGAAGAATTTGAGATTTTACCACAGAAAAGTTCTCATTGAGACCGGTGAGGAATCGAATAATGTAGAGTAGAAGATGATTTGAGCGAGCTAGACGCATCGATTCACAAGTACAACGATTGCAACTGCTGCAATTGGGAATTAGAAGATAGATCTCGAGTTCTTCCCAAAGGAGCTTGAGATCGGAGTAGAATTCAGTGACGGTGCGTGAATCTTGCTTCAACGCAGAGTTATTGCTATACCTCAGCAATGCGAACAAGGTCGGCTTGCGCAAAACGTTCGCGAAGATCTTACCAAACATCGATGGCGTTTTCCATGAAGATGAGGGATTGTGCAATAGAATCGGAGACGGAATTAAGAATCCAAGAATGGACTAACATGTTGCAGCGATTCCAAGCTCTGAAAGACGGATCAAATTGATCGGCGGGAACCGGAATGCTGCCGTCGACAAATTCAAGTTTGAGCTTGCCGCCAAGAGCCCGGCGCATTGAACGGTGCCAGGAATGAAAGTTGGAACCGGTAAGAATCGGAGAAACCTTGACGGAGGAAGGTTCGTCGCCGGGATGAACATAGTAAGGAGAAGATTGATCGGTAGATGGATTCTGAGGAGGAGGCGGTGCTACACGCGGTGGCATTGTGCCGGTAAAGTTTGTTGAGAAACAGTTACAAACAGTTAGAAACGGTTACGCAGCGGAAGAAAAGATCGTTATGGCGGTGATACCATATCAGAAGTAAGAAAGCAAACATAGAAGAAGTTGAAGATGAATCATTTATTGATTGCATAAAATGAATGTGTACATACAGGATACTATTTATAGTATCTACACTACTAATACACTTGTACTAACTGTACTTGTATTCTACAACTAGTACTAATACTGTAAAGCTAAAGTATATAATACAAATGTATCTTAACACACTTAAATATCGATTATAAACGTCTATGAGATTCTTATACGACTCGATCACTCTTTTTCCACTTAAATATCAATTATAAACGTCTATGAGATTCTTAGACGACTAAACCAATATTCTCGAACTTGCATATCTCGCATATTAGTATCTCCCACATTAATATCTCCCACTTAAATATCGGTTATAAACGTCTATGAGATTCTTACACAACTCGATCACTCTTATCCCACTTAAATATCAATTATAAACGTCTATGAGATTTTTAGACGATTGAATCATTATTCTCAAACATATGTATCTCGCACATTAATATCTTCCACTTAAATATCGATTATAAACGTCTATGAGATTATTAGACGACTAAATCACCATTTCGCACTTAAATATCTCTCACTTAGTCTTTAGAAAAATGTTTGAATTGTTTTTGTGTTTTTTAGTCTTTAGAAAATATTTAAATATATTTAAGTGTATTAAAATATTTATTGAGAAAACGAGTTTGAAAATCTCTCGACGAGAGTCGAGGTTTATTAAACATTGTTCTTTTTTAAAATTAATAACGATGTAACAATAAAAAAAATTAAAAAAAGTATCCTCTTCGCTTGGATCAAAAAAACATCTAACTAGCACATATGTATATTTTTGTATTTTTGATATTTGAGAAATGAATAAATAAATGCTCATGACATAGGTATATATTTTTTGACATGCAAAATGAATTAAAATGTATATTTTTTTTAGGCTAACAATAAATAAAATGACATGGCATATTTTCGTTTGTATTTTTATCATGCAACACAATATGTGATATACAAATAAAATGCAAATAAATGATCATAAATAAATTAGCAAAAATATAAATAAGAAAATAATAATGACAAGGGGTGCAAATAGTGAATATGAGGATGTTAACAGCCGCAAGTAGTGAGGGGTTAATCACAGCTGTCTGATTTAATCAGACAACCTCGATTTGATCACAAGGCAAACAACCATGATCGTATGATGAACAATCAACATTCAGGACGCTGAGGGTGCACATGGTTATTGTGAGCAAGCGCGCACAGGATCACGGGACTATAAATACTCCTACAACCCAGAAAAATTCATTTTCTGTTTCTTCACTTCTCCTACTCTCTCGTTCTCTCACTCCCTCACTCAACTAACCTAGATTCTGGTGAAGCAAGAACACCGGCGCGGTGACTGCCGGACTGGGACGGTGGCGCCACCGCGTCGGAGACCCAAACAACTCAAAAATTAAACTTTTTTTTATCAAGATTATTCCTTTTCCTCTCCTAAACCCAAATCCTTGACCAAAATAACCAAAATCCTCACCAAAATACCTAGATCGGGATCGAAAGTTTTGAAAATTTGATTGGACTCGAGCTCTCTTTCTTTCCTCTCCATCTCGGTTTCTTTCTTCTTCCTTGTTCTGTTCTTTTCGATTCTTGATCTGTTTGGATGCGTTGTTGTGCGTGGTGTGAGTTAGTGATGAGTGTAACACCCCGATTTTTAGGGCCCAAAAGTAGGCACTTTTTTTTAAAAAAAACAACAAAGACTTTGAAATAAAACATTCACGATCGCACTTAAATTAAATCAGAGTAAACCTTTTTCAAAATACCGATCGTAATGCAATGCCCCTTTTTTAAATTGTTTTGATGAATAAAAGTTAGAAATATAAACCAAACGCTATGTCTAAACAAACATAACGACACCATTTATTCCAAATAAAACATCATACTACAAGTTTGCAATACAAATGCAGGGAAGCATAAAGAAGAGTAAACAAGACTCTTAAACTACTACCCCTAAGCTGATCTTTAAACTCTAACTAAAGACGACTGGGTGACGAAGACCCACAAACAGCTTCAAGCCTCGCCGCTTCTCCACGCGGTACAAATAAAGCCCTAAAAATGCTCGTAGAGGGTCACGATCTAAAAATAACATATAACCAAAAATACGCAGCACAAGATATACAATACATGGCAGCATATACTCATTTATCATATGAATCGCACATCATAGAATTTAAGTGCACGAATAGTCTATCAATCACACACAACAGTATTCAAATGCACAATTTGCCTATCAATGCAGACTCTACATGAGTGTGACACCAATCACTGGCTGCCACATGCATGAATTCTGGAATTTAATCTCTCGTCAGAGAGTCGTAGGTCCATCCCCTACTAAACCCCGCAGGGCAGGTGAAGTCTTTATCTGACAAACACCAACTCAATAAAATCCCGCAGGATTAGGTGGTCCCATCTGACACACCCCGTGCAGTCCCATCTGACTCACACGGCTATGAAATGCATGAGCATAATATATTCTATTTCAACATATACAGGGTAGTCTCCATCTGACAGACCCCGGGCAGTCCCAGCTGACATACCCTGTGCAGTCCCATCTGACATACACGTTCATATATGCTCATGCAACAATTAACATATCATATAAGCACATGGAATCACAACCACAGGTCAATACTTATATTTCGCAAAATCATATGTAAGACAACTAAATATCATGTACAACAAGATATTCAATCAAGTACATGCATCAACATTTCATATTATTTAATCATATGAAATTCACAACAACCACTCAAGCATGTGTAGAATATAGCATGTTCTCAAACAAGTTCTCGTCGCGAGAATACATCACAAAACAACTATGCTCATAATTCATATTGCATCACATCAAGCAAATACACATATACAAGCAACAATTACACATGCATAAAAAGCACTCGATATTTCTAGGTATATGAAATCGTTAGAAAGTGCCCTTACCTCGGCAAGCTTCCAACACATCAACTTATGCTACGCGAGCAATATCCGTCTCTCCTGACAAAGTCCCCAAATCGGCTAATCCTCCTAACCTTTCACAACACATAACTTATCTAAGTTAATACGACATTCTAATTGATCACTCAAATAAGTCCTAGCTCGGATACTAATGGATTCAAGACTTATGGTTGTTCCTCAGAACTAGCTAGGCTCAACTCATTTTCAAATAACACTTTTGAAAACTTTAAACACCTTCAAGAACAATTTCTTATCACAAAAATGTCATTTAAATAAATCTCGACTATTTAAAACATTTCCATAAGAAAATCTCTTTTCAAACAACTTATACTTTAAATCCCAAGTTCAAATCAGTTTTAAACTAGACAAGTTCGAATTAAAAAGAATTTCTCGTTCAACTTAAAACAAAATATTTTTAAGAAAACACATATCTTAAATCTTTTAAAACACAATTCTCGACGAAAGAATTTCCATTTCAATTCACAAAGATTTTCCAAACATTTTCCTCTTTTAAGAAAATAGTTTTGTTTTAAAATACAACTATGAAATTTCTCTTAGTTTTCAACTCAAAAGTGATTGATCTCTTACATCAAAACCATTTCAAACCAAAGCACAAAACTTTCAAACTTTACTAATTAACTTGTTTACTTAAATAAGAAGTTTCTAGTTTTATCTTCAAACAAAACCAAAATTACTCTTTTACCTTAAAGCCATGATTACTCTCTTTTGAACTAGCACTTGAAATTTAAAAAAAAACAGGACACATGGCCATGTATATGCTTCGGCCATCCAACTACCAAAATGGCTAGCTCAAACATTTCATTTTTAAAACCAAAGATCTACTTCAAAGTAGCTTTCCAACATAATCTATTTGTATAAAAAGACAATTTTCCAAAGCTTAGCTTGTCAATTAGAAAATTCTTTTCGTAGTAACTCATACTTTTGAGGCAAGTGGATTTACTCTCACTGTTTTCTTCTTCAAACTAACTACATCAACACATGTTTTCAAAGCTATACCATGGTTTAATTTCAAAACAAAAGAAGACAAATCTCTTGTTCTTAATAACTTGTAAATTCTCTTTTAAGGAAAACACTTGTAAATTCTTTTTATTTTTATTTTTAAGGGAAACGTGAATCTACATAAATAAATTAGGGTTTTCTCTTTAAATTAAACACAAAGAAAGTGTAAGTTCAACAAGCCATAGAATAGTTTTAATTTCAATAAAACCATGACAAATTTTGAGTTCTTGATCAATTGGAATTTTTTTCTCATGATCCCTAACTACTAACATTCATGGAGGTCATGGTTCCAAGCATGACAATCTATATAGCTACCCTTAAACATTCTTGTTTCTTGTTAGGTAGTACCATCTTTCATCTAATTACTAAATAGAACACAAATATGAGAAAGATATATATATAAAACCATTCTTCAAGCTCTAAGAGCTTGGCCAACTATGGAGAGAAAAGAAAGCTCTAGTTACCTTAGAAGATATGAGTCTCACAACTCAAAGCTTTCCAACAAGTTTCAAAAGGATGCAAATGGTGAAGAATAGAAATTTTGTGAGGTAATGAGATGGCGGTTTGATGTTCAGCCGAGGAAGAGAAAATGAGTGAAGTCCCAATAATTTTTCTAAGGCTTCTATGTAAAGTAATTGTCATGCATCATGGACCATCGGATTGCATAGCGTAAGCATCAAGGAAATTCCCTAGCCATTCAAAGCTTCACTTACAAACATAAAATAATAATAAACCAAATAAATATGTAGATATTTTCTTGATCCTCGCCAACTCATCTCGCTCAGTCCCCACGTTCGCTCTTAAACGAGTCGTATCTCGCGTACCGATAAACTTTTACGGAAACAGAAAAATTCTACCGTAAACCACTTAATTAAAAAAATTCACAAAGTTTCGAATAAATTTTATTCCGAATAAATTTTTGCTGATAAACTCGGAAAAAATATAATGAGATCAAATTCGCATCACAGTCGATATATAAAGTCTCGGTTTAAATTTTGACGGAAATCAGAAACCGTAAAATTTTCAAACAGCGGGTATATCTTGCCCGTTTTCTCAAAAATCAAAAGAAAAGTATTTTCAACATTTCGAAGAGACAAAAATGTTTCTAAACTCATTTAAAGCTTATAAAATCATTGTGCCCATTTTTCAAACGTTAAACTACGTGCAAGCTCAATCTCAGCAAAAATTCTGTCGAAACAGACAATCAAGCAGAAAACCGATAAAACAAATAGCATAAGCTAATTAATATATCAAAAATATAATTCATGCTTTTGAAATTCTACGGGTCTTACAACGAGTGTGTGTGTTTGTGTGATTTTTGTGTTTGTAAGATGAAGTCAGTTCGGTTTGTGTGTGTGATTGGCGTTAGTATTGATGGTGTGATTCTGAGTGTGAATAATTCTTGTGGATTGTGTTGATTTTGAATTTTCTGAAAGAAAAAAAAAATAGTTTAGGATCTGAGGTATGAATTTGGATGTGCCGCTGTTAATAAAAAAATTGGTCCCTATCACTGATTTTTTCTCTCTGTTAAATAACCCAAGATTAGACTTTTGTTGTGAGTTTGGTTGTGCAATTGAAGCATGGTTGAATTGAATGATACTTTCATGGTTGAATAAAATTGGATCATCATTTGTGGAAGAAGACAAGAAGAAAAAATTAAATAGTTAACATATTATTTTGGAACTTTTTTCAATGATAAGAATCAAATAGACATATTTTTGGATTTTGTGAAAATAAAACAAATTATAAATAATAATAACTTAACAATATTATAAAATATTTTTGTTTATTAATTAATATCATGTGTGACAGAAATCTATCGCAAATTCCGTCTCAAGTAAATAATTTTGGGATGTAATTAATTTTTTAAGTGGGATATATATAATAATGTGCGAGATATTTAAGTTCAAGAATATTGATTCAGTCGTCTAATAATCTCAAAGACGTTTATAATTGATACTTAAGTGGAATAAAAGTGATCGAGTCGTATAAAAATTTCATCGATGTTTATAACCGATATTTAAATGAGAGATATTTAAGTGCGAAATGGTGATTTAGTTGTCTAATAATCTCATAGACGTTTATAATTGATATTTAAGTGGGATAAGAGTGATCGAGTTGTGTAAGAATCTCATAGACGTTTATAACCGATATTTAAGTGGGAGATATTAATGTGGGAGATACTAATATGCGAGATATGCAAGTTCGAAAATATTGATTTAGTCGTCTAAGAATCTCATAGACGTTTATAATTGATATTTAAGTGGAATAAGAGTGATCGAGTCGTATAAGAATCTCATAGATGTTTATAATCGATATTTAAGTGAGAGATATTAATATACGAGATATTTAAGTGCGAAAAGAGTGATCCAGTCGTCTAAGAATCTCATAGACGTTTATAATCGATATTTAAGTAGAAGATATTAATGTGCGAGATATGTAAGTTTGAGAATAGTGATTCAGTCGTCTAAAAATCTCATAGACGTTTATAATTGATATTTAAGTGGGATAAGAATGATCGAGTCGTATAAAAATCTCATAGACATTTATAATCGATATTTAAGTGGGAGATATTAATGTGCGAGATATGTAAGTTCGAGAATAGTTATTCAGTCGTCTAAGAATCTCATAGACGTTTATAATTGATGTTTAAGTGGGATAAAAGTGATTAAGGCGTATAAGAATCTCATAGACGTTTATAACTGATATTTAATACTGACAGTGCATTATAATATGATGTACTCGATCCGTGTAATCTAAACCATAAAACATAAAGTAAAAAAGGGTACTCGTGTACGGTATGATGCATAATATGCATGCGTAAAATTGATATTTAACTCATGTCACATTAAAAAATTATAAATTTTGGTTAATTAGCATTTTATAAAGTGATAAACACGTGTGTAAAAAATCATTAAAAAAATTTAAGAGTTTAAAATTAATTAAATAAATTTTATTTTAACAGGGTTTAAACAACGTATTAAGAAAAATTTTGTACGACTAAAAATACTATTAAAATTAAGTTACGACTGAATTTAAAAGGTCTCAATTTTGTAGGAATAAAAAAAATGAAAGAAATAAAAATAATACAATGCTGATAATGCATCATAATATCATGTACCACTTTTAAATCAAAGGCTAAAAAAATAAGTTGAAAAAAGAAAGAAAAGCAAGTCATGCACCATGAGAGACCTATTGATGTCTCTCATGGTAGACGGGGCCTGAAAGCTATATGAGAAGTTGTTAGCACAAATGATTAAAGTGATACCAAGGTGATTATTTTTTATTTTTTTTAGTTTATGTGTATGTCTGAATGTGTGTCTCTGTAAAAATGTCTCTCTTTGAATTGGATATTTAGTCTAACTCATTTTTATGAAACTGTTTTGTAAGGTGATAATTACCTCTGCTTTATAAACATGTATTCATGTCATCTTGCACCTGATGTATGACTTCTTAACACACTCTTAAAAGCAATTTTCATCTCTTGAACAATTTTACCAATTTTCTTAGAACACTCCTAAAAGCAACCAATTAGTCGAACATTGTATTGTATATATTTTTTATTGTACAATGCAAAATAATTTTCCTTTTTGTACAATATATTCTATCTAGTATATATCTTTCTATTCAAATTAATATTACATTTATTTTTTCAATGACCATCATAAATAGTTGTTAATTGTAATCCTTCGATGTATCAAAGGGTGACTTTGACCCATTATACTCGCAACCAATTAGCCGAACATTGTAAATGTAACCCTTCAATATACTTTTTATATTGGGAAAGTCTAATATGGACCACTTGTTCAAGTGGTCCATGGTGGACTAATGCTATAACGAATACGAATTTTATAAAATTCACCGTTGGATTGAAAGTTTATATCATATAGATCATTCATAAAAAAAATTAGAAAAATTTAAAATCATTTGATATGTTTTTGGAACTCATTAAGATTTACCGTATTTAATAAACCGTTAATCTTTGATAGGTCTCAAAAACATATCAAATGATTTTGGATTTCTCTAAATTTTTGTATGAATGATCTATATAATATAAACTTTCAATCCAACGGTGAATTTTGTAAAATTCATTTTCGTTATAATATTTTTGATGTACTTGACCATGGTGGACCACTTGGATCACTTGACCACCATAGCATTGGCCACTTTTTATATACTCGCAACCCTTTCATTCAAATTAGGCAAATTCTTATCTACCCATTACATTAGAATGGGCTCAGCTACCCATCTGTGTTGGCACAATCTAAGCCATCCATCTATCTGCTATTATTTATGCAATAAAAATTATAAAATTTGCAAGGCTGGTAAGTTAGAATAATATAATTGCAAAAATACCCTCTAATTCTAACACTGACTTTTCGTTTCATCCATCTGCTTCAGGTTTGCAAATTAACCTTTTTATTTTTTCATCTCTAAATTCTTCATTTGCTCTTAAGTTCTAGATAATTTTCGTTTTATTATTTTTTCCAAATTTCAAAACTTGAAATGCAACAAGTTGCGGTGAATCTTTATAAGACCTTTGTAGATCATGATTTTATGAATCTATTGTCACAAATCTTGTGTTTTTCAACAATCATAGAGAGAATAATCAAAGAAAAACCTTTTCTTTTTATGGGCTTCACAACTTCGCGAATTTTTGCGTTAATCTCATGTTTTGATGTTTAAAACTTGATAATTTTGTGTTGGGATCGTTGGAGATTCTATTCTGGTCGAAACCCACAAAAATCCGGACGAAATGGAGATGAAAAACTAAAGATAATGGTGCTGGAGCCCGACCCGTGTTTTGCCCCGGATTTTGATATGGGTCGACCCGCTAGAGGTTGAAGGTGACACTGTTCACGTACGTGTAAAGCCCGCTCGCAGGTTAGAGAGAGTGCAGGAGAGTGTGATGGCTACGAGCGTCCGTTTTGTATGCCGTTTTTTGCGTTGCACTTTACTTAATGAGCTTTATTTTACTGATATTTTTTTATTTTTTTTACTGTGTTACATTATTTTTATAAAATATAACTACTATATTAATTAATAAAAAACTAATTAAATATTATTGTTTTGAAAAAATATGTTAGAAATATCATATCATATATTATGAATTAAATGTTGATATTCACTTCCCTTAATAGATATTATATAATTATATACGATTAAATTTTGAATCATAGTTTGTTAAATTCTGCGTCCATCTCTAATTATAACAACCTTCAAAATATTGGTAAAATCGTACAATTAAATGCGATTGAAGGGTCAAAATTTACACATTAGCTTTTGTTTAGCTTATTTTCATGCTATGAAAATCGATAAAGAATCGAGTAATCAAATTACATGAAAATATGGGACTAAAAATAGATATTCAACCTAATAATTAGCTCGTTTTTTCATGTGTTAGGTGTGTGTATCTTCTCAAATTCTCAAACCTTTTAACTTTTTTTTTTTCCAAAAAAATAAATAAAAATCAAACTTTCATATTTCTTTTGTAAAAAAAAAAAACTCAACTTATTTCTTTTTACAATAATTAATTAATAATTAATGATATCTTTACCGTCATCATATTTTCAAGCTCAATCAAATATTATTTAGATCATATAAGGCAAGGCCCAACGTACAAGCAAGTCCATTAAATCACACTAGATCCTAACTAAATAAGCACCGGGTGAGTACGACATGACAACGGCTAATGGCTCACTAGGCGAGTGACACCTGAATCACAAAAAAGTAGGAGCTACTTCGGTAGAAGGGGATGAGGCGTACCAAAATTAGAGCTATCCACTAAGGTTAATGTGTATATTTAAATATAATCTTTTTATTGTATTAATCTTAGTCTCTCTTTTTTTTTTCTATAATTTTATATAGTAAAATTACAATGAAGGATTCAAAATTTATAATATTATTAAAACTAATAAGGACAAATTAGTAAAATTGCTAGTGACAAATTTTATTGTATTATTAGAAGTATATTTACGCGAATGATCTATATGATCATGATGAAAATATAATTTTCTTAGTACTATTAAATTTACTAATTTCGAAGAAGAATGCGCGCATAAAAAAACGAAGAAGAATATTATAGAAAAAAAAAAAACAGAAACAATAAATGATTATAGAAAGTTTAGTCAATAACTAGTTTAGAAATCCGTGCATTCGCAAGGATTCATTGATTTTTATTCGATATTTAAGTTCGTCATTATATTAACATAAATATATTTATTTAAAATAAACCATTTAAAATTTTTGTTATAAAATATAGATTAAACTATTGTGTTCTATCTCGTAAAACTTACTAAATATGTTCTTTTTTACTAAATAGATTTTTTTCATTAAAACTATTGTTTTGTGTATTTTTTTTAAATAAGTTATAATTAATATGTTCAAATTTTTACATAGTAGATGTCAAAAAGTTAATATATTTAGCTCGTTGATTTATGATAAACATATGTCTCATGAATGAAATTTTGTAATAAATTATAATTACCAAAGACAAATATTTATCCAATTTCTTTTATCCATTAGTGATAAATATTTGTCATGTGGTTTTAAAGTTGTTAATTTGTGATAAATATATCTCAGGTGTATATTTTTATAATAAATTATAATTATCAATGATGAATATCTATCCAATTTTATAGAAAAGGAAAATTTATTAATTATTGATGATGATAATTACTTAACTTTATTAATTATTGATGATGTTAATCATTAATAGTATTGTAAAAGTTTTTATAAAAGTTTCTTAGAGGGATTCGTAAATATATTTTAATATAGATATAGATATATATGTATATTTTTTTATATTATTTTATAGTGTTAGTAATCTATATTGAATATTTTTTATTCAATAGGAATTTTGTTAATTTAAAGAAATAAAAGAAATAATAATATTGATAGTCATTAATATTTGTCATTAATATTATTGGTCAAATTTTCTTAAAAAATTTTAATATGAATTCGTAAATATAAATATATATAGATAGATTTTTTATTCAATAGTAATTTTGTTAATTTAAAGAAATAAAAGAAATAATATTATTCTCTTAAAAAAATTAAGACTATTGGTCATTAATATTTTTTATTCAATAGGAATTTTGTTAATTTAAAGAAATAAAAGAAATAATAATATTGATAGTCATTAATATTTGTCATTAATACTATTGGTCAAATTTTCTTAAAAAAACTCAATAGGAATTCGTAAATATAAATATATATATATATATAGATATAAATATTGATATATTGATTTTCAAAATAAAATACTATAGTGAAGATTTAATTTTTGTAATATAAAAAAGTGAATTCTAATTAAAAAATAATTTTAATGACAAAAATAATGGTTAGAATTATTGTCAGTCATTAATGTTAATCATTAATAGTATTGTAAAAGTTTCTATAAAAGTTTCTTAGAGGGATTCGTTAATAGATATAGATATAGATACTATAGTGAAGGTTTAATTTTTATAATATAAAAAATTGAATTCTAATTAAAAAATCATTTTAATGACAAAAATAATGGTTACAATTAATGTCGGTCATTAATGTTAATCATTAATAGTATTGTAAAAGTTTCTATAAAAGTTTTTTAGAGGGATTCGTAAATATATATATATATATATATATATATAGGGGATGTATCTAGTGAGAAAGGGGCTACTTATGTGAGAGTGAGAAGATTAATTATTAACTCTTGGATTAAAATTAATGGATGAGATTAAAACAATCCAGCAAATCAATAATGTGATATGATATATAGAATCCCCACAACTGTTTAGCTATTCAACCGCGATATCGCTGATCTTCCCAACCCACTACCCTATCGTGGCTTCTTCTCTAGATCTCATCTAACCACATCCCCACTGCCGAGCTGACACACAACTTCCTTAAGGAGAAGACTTTTGTGTATTAGTTGAAGAACATCCATGGCACCACCATGACGTTGCTGTTAACTTTTTTAAGCTACAAATCTTCAGTCTTTTTGTTTAGAAGAGGTGGATAATAAATAAATTCAATTCAAATTTTAGTTTCCTACTATGTGTTATGAACAAGTTCTGTAGCAATCAAATTTAATTTAGGCTTAGAACAATACAAATATCATATGAATATTATTTTATTTATTAAGAGTTTCTTCAATAGATTCAAAGTCTGAATTTTTCATACCTACCTCTTGCTTGCCTCTTTAACCGCCTTGAATTGAGCTATGATTGATTACTGTAATGAGAAGTGGAAGAAAAAAAAGTAGCGAAAACTGGTTGAGGGCAAACTGTGGAAGATGAACATGAATTGGGAGTGGAAAAGGTGCACGCAAGTAACTTAAATGAGACTAAATCCCATCCTTTGATTTTAATCTAAGGGTTGATAATTGATCCTCTCACTCTCACATAAATAACCCCTTTCTCACTAGATACATCCCCTATATATATATATATATATAGATACTATAGTGAAGGTTTAATTTTTGTAATATAAAAAAGTGAATTCTAATTAAAAAATCATTTTAATGACAAAAATAATGGTTACAATTAATGTCGGTCATTGATGTTAATCATTAATAGTATTGTAAAAGTTTCTTAAAGGGATTCGTAAATATATATTAATATAGATATAGATATAAGTATAAATATAGATGTATACTTCACATAAATTAAAAAAAGAGCGTAAATTGTTTGTCATTATTATATTATATATTTATATGTTTTGTTTTATTTTGTTAAAATAATTTTTTAAAAAAAGTGTATATATAAACCTAATACTAAACACATGTTTGATTTAGTATGTTTGTTTGGTTTTTCTGAATTTTTGTGTGTACTCTAATTTTTGATTTTGGGATATTTTGATTAATAATTTCTTTAAATCTTTATGATTTATTTTTCTGTGAACAATGTATCCAAATATATTACGATGATTTGCTATTTTCGTATGAAATTATATATATTGGGTTCACCTTTTGTTTCCCAAAATTTAGAATCTGTTTGTTATAGCTTATTTTAGAAAAAAAATCATTTTTTTTAAAATAGATTTTTTTTTTAAAATAAAAATAATCACTTCTAAATATTTTGCATCTATTTGTTACACATTTTAAGAAATAATCAGAAAACAGATAAAAATGAGAAGCAGCTAAGAGTAACTTCTCAAATAATAAATTTTTTAAGAGGAGAAATATTTAAAGTCATAATGAAAAATATTAAACTTATTGAAAATATAAAAAGTTAAGTTTAAAATAACTTTAATATTTCCAAATACAAAGAAAAAAAAATAATTTAAAGTTAAAACAAACCCGCCTTAAATATTATGGTAATCTTTATTTTTCATCTCGTATAGTAGTTGTTTTTTTGAAAGGAAGCTAAAAAGAAAAGAAAAAAAATTAGAAGGAAAAATTATTCACGAAGAAATGAAGTTCCCATCGCATCGTTCTTTTATGTAGAGAATACTTTTAATGTTTATGACGCATTCATCGGTCTCTCTTCATCAATTTTGGTGCAAAGATCATATCATCATATATATAACTTAAATATTGGTGTTGCAATATTAGTTTACATGATCAAGTTTTTTTTTTCGACAACAAATAAAAAAACTTTTAAATAGTGATTTTCACTAGTATAATTTGATAAAATCCATAATACATGTGATTTATATATTAGATTAGATAAATTAATTATTCAATTAATTTAAAATATAATTTTGGTTACAATAATTATTATTATTTTTTTTAATGAAGGTTATAATAATTGTTGAGGGAGTATTAATTTTGCAGCATATTTTATTCATAATAATTTCATTGAAAAATATTTATTTAAGTAATATAAAGTGTTATATTTTATAAAAAATATTTAACCTATGAAAATAAAAATAAAAACAAATGTTAGTAAAATAAAACTCGTTAAATAGAGCGCAGCGCAACGCAAGAAACGGCATAAAAAACGGATGCTCATAGCAATCACACTCTCTCTCTCACTCTCTTTAATCCGCGAGTGGGTTTCGTACATGTGAATAGTGTCGTCTTCAATCTCTGACGGGTCGACCCATGATCAGAAACGGGTCAAAACGAGGGTCACGATCCATCACATCTATTTTTCGTTTTTTAGCACAGTTTCATATAATTTTTTATGGGTTTCGATTGGAATTCAATTTCTAATGATCTGAACACAAAAATAATCAAGTTTGAAGCATCAAAACACAAAATTTGGAGAGAAATTCGTGAACATATCAAACCCATAAAAGAAAATATTTTTCTTAGATTTCTCCTTCTATAATTGTTGAAAAACACGAAATTTATGACATTAGATTCGTAAAATCATTCTCTACAAAAGCCCTATGATTTTTCACTTCAGTTTATTAGATATCAAGATTCGAAAATATACAGTGAATATTAAACGAAAATTAAGAAAAAAAAAAAGAAATATGTGTAGTTTAGTTGAAAAAAGTTTGCAGACTGTGTATTTGTCTTTCCCTTGTATTCTTTGTTTCTTGTAGTGATCTTGGCATGTTTTATGCTAGATTATCCGTTTATATATATATTACAAGTTTAGCAGTTTTGCCAAAAAAGTTTAGTTGAAAAGAAATGAATTTCATTTTCTATAAACATGAAAAGATGGAATGAAAAATTAGTGTTAAAATTTAGTGGGTGTTTTTATAATTAAACTAGTTTTAGTTACTAGTATTGTAAATTAATATAGTTTCTATAACATAAATGATCAAAGAGAAATGAATGGTCTTGATGCTGCCAACTAGGATGGACTGCTGTACCCATTTTGTAGTAATGGGTAACCAAGTTGTCACCTTCAAATTAATATTACATTTATCTTTTTCAATGACCATTATAAATAGTTGTTAATTGTATTCATATTTCACAATAAAATATATTGTAAAAGGGATGAAAACAAAGTCATTTATATTATTGTATCATTCATTGTTGCTTATATGTGTTGAAGCAAGTAAGTTTTCTGAATATGTGAAGCAGTGTGTGTATGTGTGTAAATAGTAGTTATGCATGCAAAATTTTATTCATTTTTTTATTTAATAAAAAAATTGTTTATTTGCATTATGTGAAATAGAAGAATCAAAGTGTGATATTGGGGTAGATTGCCATGCATATTGGCCCGACGGAAGTCCGATTTGGAAAGGTGGTGTTGGAGCAAAAACAAATGATCGCTGCGGTGTGTTGAATTAATAAGTCATGTTTTCGAGAAAGCAGAGCTTCAGAAGTTACAGAGCTTCAGAAGCTGAGCAGAGCTTCAGAAGTCCTGGTGCTTCAGAAGCTGAGCAGAGCTTCAGAAGTTACAGAGCTTCAGAAGCTGAGCAGAGCTTCAGAAGTTCTGGTGCTTCAGAAGCTGAGCAGAGCCTCAGAAGTTACAGAGCTTCAGAAGTTGAGAAAGTTTCTGAAGCTAGTAATAGTTAGTTAGTTTGTTATATTTTGTATATAAATACATTTGCCTCATGTGGATCAAAAAAAACACTTTAACCCTTTTCCCTAATTCTCGTCTCAACTCTCTCGTTCTATTCTCTCTAATTTCGTCCAAATTATCACATTGTCCCAACAAATTGGTATAACAGAGCCCGGTTGTGATTCACGTTTTGCATTGATTCTTTGATCAAAAAAAAAAACAATGGCGAACAATGGCACAACCTCATCACAATTTCCTGCAAATCTTCCAGTTTTCAAAGGTGAAAACTATGATCGTTGGTGTGCGCAGATGAAGGTCATTTTCAGGTTTCAAGATGTTCTTGAAACTGTTAATGATGGAGTACCAGACTTGGCTGCAAATGCTGATGAAGCAGCAAGAGCCTTGCATCGCGAGTTGAAGAAAAAGGATGCAAAAGGTCTGTTCATCATACATCAGTGTGTGGATCCTAATATCTTTGAGAAGATCATTGAGGAAGAGTCTTCTAAAGGTGCTTGGGATACATTGAAAAAGATTTATGGAGGTGATGAAAAACTGAAGGGTATCAAGCTGCAAGCTCTGAGGAGACAATATGAAATGTTGGTGATGAATGATCAAGAAACGATAGCTGAGTATCTTTCAAGAATGTTGAGTATCACTAATTTGATGAAGTCAAATGGTGAAGCTCTGTCAGAGAGGTCCAAGATTGAGAAGGTTTTGAGAACCTTGACTGAGAAATTTGATCACATAGTAGTAGCAATAGAAGAATCAAAGGATTTGGCCACTATGAAGATAGAGGAGCTCCAAGCTTCATTGGAGGCACATGAACTGAGAGTCAAGCAGAGGAGCTCAAATAAAGCTATTGATCAAGCTTTGCAGGCAAAGTTTCAGAAAGGTTCCAAAGGGAAAAACAAGAAAAAGAAAGAAGATTCAGAGAATGATGGCAAGAACCTTAAAGATTCAGAGTCTAGCAAAGGTAACAAGAAAGGTTCAAAGAAAAAGATTGATAAGAAGGATGTGAAGTGTTATAATTGTCAGAAGCTTGGCCATTATGCTAGAGAGTGTCACTCTAAGAAAGTTGAGAGAAGTGACAAGGATGAAGCTCAATTGGCAAAGGGAAATGGTAGTGACTCTGATGATTCCCTGCTCATGGCGATTACAAACACTGACTCTGATAAATCCAACTTGTGGTATCTTGACACTGGCTGTAGCAATCACATGACTGGCAACAAGAAGTGGTTCTTGAAACTTGATTATTCAGTGAGACGGAATATCAAGTTTGCTAATAGCAGCCAGATCACTAGTGAAGGTATGGGGACAATTCTTGTGCAGAGAAAAGATGGTCAGGAATCCTTCATTAATGAGGTATTGTATGTTCCTTCTATAACAAGTAATTTGATTAGTCTTGGTCAATTACTTGAAAAGGATTATACAGTGACAATGGCTAATAAAGAATTGAAGATTCATGATGCTAAAAGTAGGTTAATCCTAAGAGCTCCATTGTCAAGCAATAGAACCTTTAAGGTTGAAATCAATGTGATTAATTTCAAGTGCTTAGCCTCAGTCACTAGTACAGAAGAGAATTGGATATGGCACCACAGGTTTGGACACTTAAACTTCAAAAGTTTAAGCATGTTGAATTCCAAGAAGATGGTTCATGGCTTGCCTCAGATCAGAGCACCAAGTGAAATGTGTGAAGAGTGCTGTGCAGCAAAGCAGGCCAGAAATTCATTCAAGAATGAATTACCTATGAAATCAACTCAGAAGCTAGGAATGGTGTACTCATATGTGTGTGGTCCATTTGAGGTGAAATCCATTGGAGGCAACAACTATTTTCTGACATTCATAGATGATTGTACTAGGCATGTTTGGCTCTACCTTATCGAAAAGAAAAGTGATGTATTTACCAAGTTCAAGAAATTTAAGACACTAGTTGAAAATCAAAGTGGATTTAGTGTTAAGAAATTGAGAACTGATGGAGGTGGTGAATACACTTCACATGAATTTGCAAAATTCTGTGAAGATGAAGGTATAGAGCATGAAGTCACTGCACCCTACACCCCTCAACACAATGGTGTAGCTGAGAGGAAAAATAGAAGCATCATGAACATGGCCAGAAGTATGCTTAAAGCTAAGCATATGCCTCATAAGTTTTGGGGTGAAGCAGTCTCTACAGCAGTTTACATCATCAATAGAAGTCCTACAAAGAGGTTACAAGACAGGACTCCTCATGAAGCTTGGACAGGTTTGAAACCAAGTGTTAGTCACTTTAGAATATTTGGCTCACTTTGCTTCAAACATGTTCCTGATCAAGTTAGAAGAAAACTTGATGATAGAAGTCAGACAATGATATTGCTAGGTTATCATCCCACTGGTGCTTACAAATTGTACTCACCTAGAGATAACAAAGTTGTGATTAGCAGAGATATCAGGTTTGATGAATCAAAGGGTTGGGATTGGACTGAAGGCACAAGTGCTGAAGGCACAAGTGCTGAAGGCTCAATGCTCAACAGAAGACTCATGCTTGAGGAAACAAATCAAGAGGAGATAGAAGTTGAAGATGATCAACCTAATGCTGCACCTAATCAACAGTTGAGAAGATCAACCAGAGAAAGGGTACATTCAATAAGGTTGAATGAGTATGATGTGTTTCCTGATCAAGCAATCACTGAAGATGAAGAACTGGTCAATGAAGCAATGATTGCAGAGTTGGAACCAGTGACTCTAAGTGAAGCTTTGAAAGATTCAAATTGGTTGAATGCTATGAAAGAGGAGCTGAAGTCAATTGAGAAGAATAACACCTGGACATTGATGAACAAAGCTGTAAACAAGAGACCTATTGATGTGAAATGGGTTTTCAAGCTGAAGATGAAACCAAGTGGTGAAATTGCTAAGTACAAAGCAAGGTTAGTAGCTAAGGGTTTTCTTCAGAAGCCTGGACTTGACTTTAATGAAGTGTTTGCACCTGTGGCAAGGCTAGAGACAATTAGGATAGTTGTTGCAGTAGCTACCTACAAAGGATGGGCTATGCACCAGCTTGATGTGAAATCTGCCTTTTTGAATGGACCATTAGAGGAAGAGGTATATGTGAAGCAGCCACCAGGATTTGAGATTAAAGGCCAAGAACAGAAAGTGTACAAGTTGAACAAAGCTCTCTATGGTTTGAAACAAGCTCCAAGAGCTTGGAACAAGAGAATTGATAGCTTCCTGCTGAATTTGAGTTTCACTAGATGCACATCAGAACATGGAGTATATGTGAAAGGCTCAAGTCATGATGAGATTATAATAGTGTGTCTGTATGTTGATGATTTGTTGATCACAGGATCAAACAAAGCTGTGCTAGAGAAATTCAAAGCAGACATAATGAAGGAGTTTGAGATGACTGATATGGGAGAGCTATCATATTTCCTTGGCATGGAATTTGTGAAAACAGATAGAGGCTATTTCTTGCATCAGAAGAAATATGTCACTGACATATTGAAGAGGTTTCACATGAGCAATTGCAACCCTGCAATTACTCCTATGGAAACAGGTGTGAAGCTGAGCAAGAATACTGAGGATGAGTTGGTTGATTCAACACTGTACAGACAGATCATAGGATCATTAAGGTACTTGTGCAATACTAGAATTGATTTATGTCATAGTATTGGTCTGCTGAGCAGATTTATGGATCAACCAAGGATGAATCACTTGACTGCTGCAAAGAGGGTCCTTAGATATGTGAAAGGAACCATCGATCATGGCATTTTAATTCCAAACCAAAGGAACAGTAGCAAGAAGCTAATGGCTTATGGTTACTCAGATTCAGATTGGGGAGGAGATCAAGATGACAGGAAGAGTACTGCAGGATACCTGTTCATGATAGGTAATGCACCAATCTCTTGGTGTTCTAAGAAGCAAGGGATAGTGGCATTGTCATCATGTGAAGCTGAGTATGTGGCAGCTTCATTTGCAGCTTGTCAAGCAAATTGGATTGAGATGTTGCTCACTGAATTGAAGGCAGTGGAGACAACAAGGATGAAGCTACTTGTTGACAACAAGTCAGCAATTGATTTGGCTAACAACCCAGTTAGTCATGGAAGAAGTAAGCACATTGAGAGGAGGTTTCATTTTTTGAGAGATCAAGTGAACAAAGATAAGCTTGAGGTGGAATATTGCAATACTGAGATCCAACTTGCAGATATTCTAACCAAACCTATGGCTAAGGCAAGGTTTGACACTCTGAAGAAGCTTATAGGAATGAATGCTTTGGAAAACATGCCTTAGGAGGTGTGTTGAATTAATAAGTCATGTTTTCGAGAAAGCAGAGCTTCAGAAGTTACAGAGCTTCAGAAGCTGAGCAGAGCTTCAGAAGTCCTGGTGCTTCAGAAGCTAAGCAGAGCTTCAGAAGTTACAGAGCTTCAGAAGCTGAGCAGAGCTTCAGAAGTTCTGGTGCTTCAGAAGCTGAGCAGAGCCTCAGAAGTTACAGAGCTTCAGAAGTTGAGAAAGTTTCTGAAGCTAGTAATAGTTAGTTAGTTTGTTATATTTTGTATATAAATACATTTGCCCCATGTGGATAAAAAAAAAACACTTTAACCCTTTTCCCTAATTCTCGTCTCAACTCTCTCGTTCTATTCTCTCTAATTTCGTCCAAATTATCACATTGTCCCAACACGGTGGCGATAACATCGTAGATTTTCCAGGGGACCGCGATGGAAAATGGGGTGGCAGTGGAAGGTGGGATTGTAATGGAAAAGGAGCGAACTCTATAAGGCGGTTCTATGGTGAAAGGTGGACCAAAGGAATATGGGGAGTCAATGGAAAAAATGCAGCTGGGGTTACAAAAGGTGGCACAGGTAGGAAAAAAGGGGACCGTGGCGGAAGAAGCATAAACTTTCCCCCTAATGGAAAAAAGGGTGGAAACATCATGGAATTAGAATCCCCGGATTATGAAATCGAGGGTGATGATTGAAACGAAGATGAATTTAAAAAAGGAAAACGATCAAAAAATATGTATTGGTGGAAAAGTCATAAACTTTCCCAGTGGCGGAAATAAGAGATACGCTTTAAAGTGTAAGTTAAGTATGAGAAAAGTTGATAAAACCATTTATGTGAGTTATTTAAATCACAAATGTTTGAATTATTATTACATGTAAAAAGAGTTACTAATCTTAGTTTTTGTTTTAGTTTTAGTCAATAAAGGTAGTTTATTAATTAAGAAAGTCAAGTACACTAGGTGCTCTGTTTTTTTTATTCTTTATTTATTTTACTTGAATGTTTTTGTGCTCAGATAGTTCTAGTTATGCTTTGTGTTGCAACATGTTAAATTGATTTTATATTTGTTTATTTATAGAGGGGGATATATTGATTTAAAGAGTAACTCTTTAGAGTTACTCCAAATCAATGCCCTCCATTTTGTTCTAATCTAATGGTAATGATTGATCATTAATTCGTCCATTGTGTGAGTGTCATACTTGATACTTCCCTCTCTCACTTCCTGCCGTCAGGGTCAACGATAAGAAAAACGAAAATATGGTATCAATCTTCTACAAATTGATGCACAAATTAGTTCAATGGACCATGCTAACTAGGAAAATTGATCTTCCTATTATACAATAAACAGACACTTAAGTGCAAAAATACATTTTCTTAATTTGGTTTTACTATTCTAAAAGGACACTTAAAAATATACGGACATTTAAGTGCAAAAATATATTTTTGTTAATTTGGTTTCACTATTCTAAAAGGACACTTAAAAATAAACAGAGGGAATACTTCAAAACACTGAATACACAATTTTCAAAAGAAAATTTTCATAATAATTTGCTTAACTAGTGCCACGTGTCTGTTTAGCATTTTCCAATTTTTGTATATATACAATATATAATTTATTTTTTCTTGTATAATATATTTTTGCTAGTCAAGCCTTTTTTTGTTTTTCTTTCATTTATACCGTTCACGGGGTGGTTATGGTGCATAAGCCAAGCATAAATAATGAAAAATTACTTCGCATTCTCCAAATTTCTCACGCGCCCTCAATTTGCTTCGCCTACCCCCAAATTTCTCGCGCACCATACATAAGAAAAAGGCTTATGCACCATAACTTCTTCCAACGTCCACTAATCATTATAGAGAGTTGTTGATTGTATTCGTTACTCCCTCAGTTCCTTTTAAACTGTCTGTTTTCTCCTATATAGCTTATAAAAACAAGTTATAGCATATACAAAAACAACTTAAGTAACTTCTTTATATCTTTTGCAATAGAAATAACTTATACATAACTGCTTATCATGAGCGGCAAATAAGTTGTTTATCCAAACATAGGCTGAGTTAGATTCACAAAGAAACCCAAAAGGGTAAAATTAAAAGAACTTCGATCAACATCGCAAAACTTAAACAACATAACATCATATTTAAAACAAAAAAGAAAAATCACACATCAATCATTGAATTATTTCTTACAATTAAAGGGAACAAACTGTGCTGTTAAACCTTTTTGTATAGTAAAATTTAATATTTTAAAAACTACATTCATAGACGACGAAACAAAATTATTATGCATGACCTTTTGAACTATTTTCAAAAGATATACAACCTCCGGTGCCAAAAAGACAAAAGTGACGAATGCAAACAATATAAAAATGTGTTGATTATCTAAGCACGCTTTATCATGTTTGGTCATTTTGCTTGAATCGACTTTGAGGGTTGTCCGTCCCACAATAAAATCCATTGCTCGTAGTCCCATAAAGGGGGAAACTCCAGTCAAATCTACACAAGCATGTTTACCACCTACCTATCCATACACCAGAACAGTTAAGGAGTTCATCGGTGCCTCTTTCTTCACAGAAATTTCCGCGCCTAAAAATATTAAAGAGCACATCTCTGACCAAGTCATGTCTGTATTTGAAGCCTGAAAGCTCCCTGCAATGAGTTGCATGCTCCCCAAAAGTGTCGAGGCACGCTTTACGACAAATAGGGCAAACCTGATCCTTAGTAAATATCGGGATCATAAGACGGTACTTAAGAGTAGTATGATACTCCACCAGGGACATATGTTGGCCTAACCTATCAATGGGAATGACGAGGAGAAAGTATTGAGCGTTAGCCGCTTTCAAACACTCAAAAACACCTTTTCCCTCATGGGTCACATTAAAAATAATTTCCATGTCTTGAACAATTTTACCAAAAAGAACACTCGCCAAAACATGTTGGGCTTTAGGGGGGGACGGTGTCCTTGCTAACAAAATTTCTGAAGTCAGAAGTTATAATCGTATTTGTTATTTAACAACAAAGATTTAGTCGTAGCGAGATGAAAATATGCCCAAATGTAATTCTTCAATGGCTCAATAAGTGTCGATGTCTCATTATCTTCACGATTAGTTAGCCAAACATTATATTTTGTATATTTTTGTTCCACCGTCTATTGATAAATGTGCCTAAATGTAACCCTTCAATGTATCAAAGGGTGACTTTGACCCATTACGCTTGTAACCAATTAGCCGAACATTGTATTGTATATATTTTTTTATTGTACAATGCAAAACAATTTTCCTTTTTGTACAATATATTCTATCTAATACATATCTCTCTATTCAAATTAATATTACATTTATTTTTCCAATGACCATCCTAAATAGTTGTTAATTGTATTCATATTTCACAATAAAATATATTGTAAAAAGGATGAAAAGAAAGTCATTTATTTTATTGTATCATTCATTGTTGCTTATATGTGTTGAAGCAAGTAAGTTTTTTGAATATGTGAAGCAGTGTGTGTATGTGTGTAAATAGTAGTTATGCATGCACAATTTTATTTATTTTTATATTTAATAAAAAAAAAATTGTTTATTTGCAGTATGTGAAATAGAAGAATCAAAGTGTGATATTGGGGTAGATTGCCATGCATATTGGCCCGACGGAGGTCCAATTTGGAAAGGCGGTGTTGGAGCAAAAACAAATGATCGCTGCGGTGGCGATAACGTCGTAGATTTTTCAGGGGACCGTGATGGAAAATGGGGTGGCGGTGGAAGGTGGGATTGTAATGGAAAAGGGGTGAACTCTATAAGGCGGTTCTACGGTGAAAGGTGGACCAAAGGATGGTGGGGCGTCAATGGAAAAAAGGGAGGTGGGGTTACAAAAGGTGGCACGGGTAGAAAAAAAGGGGATCGTGGTGGAATAAGCAAAAACTTTCCCCCTGATGGAAAAAAGGGTGGAAACATCAAGGAACTAGAATCCTCTGATTATGAAATGGAGGGTGATAATTGAAATGAAGATGAATTTAGAAAAAAGGAAAATGATCAAAATATAAGTATAGGTGGAAAAGTAATAAACTTTCTTGGTGGCAGAAATAAGAGATCATACGCTTTGGAGTGTCAATTAAGTTTGAGAAAACTTGATAAAACCATTTATGTGAGTTATTTAATTCACAAATGTTTGAATTATTATCAATCATATATATATACCTTATAATAGGAAGCTTATGTTAGCTCATAAACCTCCATTTTGCCTATGTGGCATATCTAAATAAACTCAACTCAATTCTTCATTTTCTATTAAAAACCTTGCCACAATTTCTAAATTAATTTAATTTGTAATGATATATTAATAGATAAAAAAACTGTGTAATGCATTAATAGATTAAAAAAAAAAAAACTATTCCATAAAGACTATACATTAGTACATTTTTTTTATATTTATTTTTTTTAACTTTTTACTAATCCTCAAAATAGGACTTAAAATAAAAGAAACAAATGCAAGTAACATAATATATGTTCAATATCTTAGCAAAAAAAAATAAAAATAGATAAATAAGAAGTGACAAAAATTAATGGTGCTAATAAAAAAATGAATATATATATATATATATATATATATATATATATATATATATATATATATATATATATATATAAGAAAATTTGATTAGTTTTTTTTGTACAAAAAAAATTGGTTAGTTATAAGCAAATAATATATAAAACAAATTTATATATACATATATTTCTTTCATATTCCATAACTTATATTTCTATAACTATGATTATTCATTCACTCATTGTATTAATACAAATTTTTAATTAATAAATTGGTAAGTTATGCTTTGTACAAATTGCTATTCTCCAATCCATAGTCTTTGTGTATATAAATACATGATTTTGTACATTTTGATTTCACTAATCATCATTTTTTCTAAACAATTTTTTAAAGAGTACTCTTCAATTTTTTATGGTAGTTTTTGTTTTATTTCTCGGTGTTCGCATATGTCTTATCTATTCATTATTTTGATACCCATTACCCTATTATATAGATTCTCCAAATATTTAAGGTCTCATTTTTAAGCTATATAATATTTTTTTAAGTCTAATTTTCAAGCACTCTTCTTATTTTCTTATATTAATTATTAATATGAAAATAACTATTATTATTATTTTCATGTGAAGAAGGAGAACAGGATAAAACAACTTTCCGTTTTTACTTTAGTTGCATCCTTACTGCCCTTGAAGTGTATTTAACTCTAATATTTGTATAAACATTATGTAAGCCATCTATAATGTTTGTAATTTGACTAATTTTCTTTTTCGTGAATTATTTTATTAGTCTAATGTTTTAGCGTATTTATTTCTTATTTTCTTAGGTTGGTTAATAGGAATATAACTTTCTTTTTAATGTGAATAAGTTGAAGAGGATAAAAGAGACTTCTAATTGTTGCTTTTGTGTGGTGCTATGAAATTTATAATGATTGAGGGTATATTGATGTTGGAGGCTTTTCAATCAAAGGAGGACAAACCAAATAATTTACAAATATAAATATGTGTCTTATTTTTAAATGCAATATTATCTACAATGCGTATGTGATCTACTTGATTTCAAGAGAAATATCAAATCAAAATAGAGTAGAAAATAAAAGATTTTGAAGTTGACACTTATAAGTCATATATGATTTCTTATAATTGTAATATAAGAAGTATAATTTTCATGCATTTATCATGAATATATATAAATTTTATTAGTAGACTGTATTTTGATTTTTTAAAGATGATGCTAATTATAAAAGAAAAATTGACAATATATTAAAAATGACTATTTTAGTTTGTCAGTTCCAAGAAATTGATCAAATTAATAAACCTCTCTCTTTTTTTTTCTAAGAATAATTTGACAAAATACATGACTTTATAGTGAGGTTTATAAAAAGAAAATTGGCTTAATTGTACTTTTGGTCCCCCTATTTTACAAAATCTGCGATTTTAGTCCCTCTATTTTAATTTTTGTTGCACTTTTGGTCCTCATCCCAATTTTTAACCACATGGCAACAAAAACACTCATGTGGCAATACCATGAGCAGATAACAACTCCATATTATCAACTTTATTATTTTTAATGACAAATATACTTTTTTTATAAAAAATTAATTATAAATTCATATAAAACGTAAAACATTAAGAAATAAAAAAATTTATTCTAAAAATTTTAAAAAAAATTTATAAAAAAAAAAACTAAAAAAAGGAGATGCAAAATTTTAAGATCTGAGTTTTTTAATCACCATGTTTTTATCATCATCCTCAGCGACCCTTTTCAGCATCATCATCAACCTCATAAATCACAACTACACCATCCTTATCATTGCACTTTGCGATGCGATGTTGATTGGTCATCGCCGCCGCGTTCTCTCGCCGAATTCTTATCTCGGTTCACCGTTCCACCATCTTCCAAATGGAACAACCGTCTCAAATGCAATCTCTACTAGTACCAACTCCTCCTTCATCCACTCTTTTTTTTCGGTTTCGATTTTGGCAACTCCAGTTTCATATTCCTTTTCTAGGATTGTAATTGTGGTTCTGTCACCTTTAAAATCAGGTTGGGTAGCTGAGAAATTGGAACATCACAGACATTATTAACAGCTTCTGCAAAAGACTTCTTTGAAACTCAGATTCTAAAATTTTGCATCTTCTTTATTTTAGATTTTTTTTTCAGAACATTTTTTATTTCTTAATTTTTTTACCCCTTGTATGAATTTATAATTAATTTTTTTTATAAAAAGTATACTACTTGTTATTAAAAATAATAAATTGATGACGTGGAATCGTTATTTGCCACATGGTATCGCCAAATAAGAATTTTTGTTGCCAAGTGGTTAAAAATTGGAATGGGGACCAAAAGTGCTATAAAAATCAAAATAGGGGGACCAAAATGTTTGATTTTAAAATAAAAGGACCAAAATTACAGATTTTGTAAAATAAGGGGACCAAAAGTACAATTAAACCAACATTTTTTAAATGCAGACCAGACAGACTGATATTTTTAACATACAAAATTCCCCTCAAGAAAAAGAATCCAAATCAAAGGCCCTTATGAAAGTGTGGCAGCATAGATCAAATATCGAAAGTATCTTAAAAATGCAAGCCTATAGTAATTAGTAACGGATAATACTATGTCCTAATTACACATGAAATCTGAAAATTATATTTTAAGAGCAAAATTTTCTGTTTATTTAGTTTTAAAATTATCCTAAATTTATTGGACTTGTATTCCATTCCTCTTCTTATCTTATGTCAATGTCAAACTATTTACAGCACTGTAATTCTTTCATAAAAAATAAATTAATTCAACAATTGTAATAGTTAAATTTATACTCTGCATAATATTATTGAATGTGAAAGAATATTAAATTTGGAATAAGTAATTAAAACAAGGGTTAATAGGTTGTTCTCCCTTCTAAGTGGGCGTGTTTTGCGTTACTTCCTACTAAATTTTTTTTTGAAGATTCCCCCTTGCAAAATAAATTTTTTTATTTCTCCCATTGGATGCACTTTTTAAATCGGTTATTTTATTCAACCAATTTAAAAAGTGTTGTTTTTAAAATCGGTTATTTTATTCAACCGATTCAAAAAGGTCAAATTTCTTGCAGCAAATGATAAAGCAAAACACACCCCACTTAGCAGGGGTAACAAACTATTAATCCTTGAAATAAAAAATAAAAAAACCCACTATAGGACTCGCAACCACAATTTAGGCCGAGATATCAAGAATTTTTTCCAAGTTTAATTTCAAGATCAGCAATCTTAGATCACTTGAATTAAAACCAATTTTTAACATAGTTGTCCTATTTTTTTAGCTATTAATAAATTTTGGAGAATAAAAAATAACAGTAAATATAGTGTGTATATAACGATTGATCAATTTCATCTCTAGCACAAATTTCCAATCCCAAAATCAGTTGAACAACTTCACTTATATTTGAATGCTGATTTAGTGATTTTCATGTATTGTAAAAATGTTTTTCTTTTTGCATATTAACAAAATAAACAAACAAAATTGTACTTTATATAATTTTTCTTTTTTCAAATTTTATTTCAAAGCACGAAATATAATGCCTCGCCAACTATATACTTATTTAATATACATACTCCATCGACGGTGTGCACCAAGATTTTAAATTGCAGTCGCAGTTACCATTTTACACATTTACAAAAAAAATTAGATTAGATTATACATCCTCAATCATGGCTAATTTCTTGATGTCAAAATTATTGATGTCATGGCTTAATTTGTTGATGTGGACCTTTTTCAAAACCTTGCAATGGCCTTCATCATGGCTAACTCATTCTTTCTGCAATAAATTAAGTTAAAAATAAAATTAAAATTATTAGTCTAAAAAAAATTGCAAATTACTCTATCTATATATTACATATGTACACATGAATTTGAAAAAAAAATAAAAGTTGCATACCAATGGATCTTTTGCAATGAAGAACAGCTTCATAAATTGAACTATCAGAATCACACGACGCGCGCGAATAATCGGCAGAATAAGCTACACTAATTCTTGGAGATGAATCACAATATTGTCCTTTAATATTCTTCACTGACTGAGTTCTTTTGACAACCTTATTTTCATGCTTTGAATTCTTTTGACCCCTCAATTTTCTACAAAAAGGCCTTAAGAAATTCAAATACTTTTGAAACATTCTCCTAGATAATGTTCTACACCTTTTTAATGAAGGGCTTCTTGAATTTTCTAAAGGAGCAACTTCTTTAGGTACATGTGATATGGAAGAAGCTAAAGTTGAATTTGAATCTGAAGTTGAAGTTGAATTTGAATTTGAGGAATCATATTCATATGATTCAACAAAAAGTGGCATTAAGTAGCCATTAGAAAAAAGTTGATCTGCATCAACAAGAGTAGTGAGAGAGGATTGTTGTGAGGTTGGAAAATCAAATTTGAGATCTTGTGAGTTTATAAAAAATCTTCTAGAAGATGGCATTTTTGGATCCATTTCAATGAAGGAAGAAGCTTCATCACAAGAAGCATCAAGAGAAATTCTAAAGGATGAACTATCAAGAATTTGATCTAGTGATGGTGTTAGGTTTACTAACCAACTATAAGAAAAACTTTCAATTGAAAGTGGATGAGAAGTTTCCATGGGTTCTATTCTTTGAAGGATTCTCCTTGAGGGAGAAGATGGGATGCAAAATGGGTTGAAGCAAGCTAAGGCTCTTCTCTTATTATGCTTCACATATTTTTATGAACTTGTGTGGGTATATATATATACACAAAAGTTTTAAAAACCGGACCAAGGGTCGAACCATTGACACTTTAAGATTATAGTTTTATTAATTTAATCTGTTTAATAATTGGTAAATTGTATGATAAATAAATAAAAAATTCAAAGTAATAAAAAATGAAAATTAATTTAACTAACTATGAGTTCACTACAATTTGACTCTATCTAATTCTAGTTACATTTACATTTGGGTTTTGTTAAGAGCAAAAGACTACAAAGATAATAATTAAGACATTTTAACTATGTTAGCACCTTAAAGAAACAAAAAAAGAAACACCTTTATATTCAATATATAATACTACAATACAGTCAAAATCAAATTAATTGTCAAGCCGATAAATTCTTGATTCAACCAATTGAACTAGACACTAGACAATTACAATTTGGTCGCAGTTTAACTTGGTTTAGTTTTGATTAAATCTAATTCAATCAAACAATAATATATTATAATTAAAATCAAACCAACTATCGAACCGGCCAGTTTGATACGATTTTTAAAACATTTGTATACACATCCCTTAATGTTGAATATCTCTCTCCAACAATTGGTGTATGGCTGTCTGGCAAGAGACAATGAAATTTAAAAATTGGAATTAAGAAATGAAGGAAAAAAACAGAAATGTGTGGCCCACTATACCCATAATGTCTTGTTCCATCAAATGTTAACCTTACCCTTTCTTTTTAATCATTAAATCTTTTACGAGGGAATGTGTTGGTTTTACTCTAGAACATAGTTTAGTTTATCATATCATCACATTCTTTGTAATGAAAAGCATAAAGAGGTTCATTCATATCATTCAACTTCTTTTTTTATTACACATATCATTCAACTTTTAAACATTGAGAATCAAGCTAGGGAAACAAAAATTAACACCCGTAATTAATGTGGAATTTGGATCTTAGTTTGCTTATAAGCTAAGGAATTTTATACATAATGTCTCATGTTCAATTTCAAAAGTTAATTCGACTTAGCCTATTCCCACCTCTAGTTCTAATACTATTTTAGGATTTACATTAATCACCACTTCAAGTAAATTTTATAGGAATGAATTAGATTTAAATATTTTAAAATAAAATAAAAAGAAATTAAATTTGCATACCAATAATAGTCTTTAGCTTTAGAATGTTACCTTTAAGCCTTTATTCAGTAAATCAAAAGTAAGCAAAGGGAATCTAACGTAATACCACATGTTAAATAGAGGGAAAAAATACATTAATTAGTTCAAATTCTTCAAATTTGTTGTGACAAACCATTTTCTAAAACAATGGATAATATTTTCTTTAGTGTGCTTGTTATGTTTGGTTGTTGTCTTGTTGTTTAGTGTTTATTTATTGTTGGATGGATGTGCTAATTTGGAAAGGTGATTTCATCGTCACTTTGATAATCCCATTCCAACCACTGCAAAAAAGGTTAAACTAAAATGATAGAAAAAAATATACCAATTGGACTATACTTATTTTTTGCATGTAAACTTTAAATGACATTGATGTGTTATTTTATATTATTGGACCATTATTTTATGCATGAGGTACTCTAGACAATATTATTTGATTTAGGGAGCAGAAAAGTGATGTTTCATAGGTCCTATATAGTCATGATTTTTTTTTTTTTAATATATACTCCATACTAGAGTATTCAACACACACACATGATGCTAAATACATCAAGAAATTATGCTACAAGTATGTTGATTATTGAAATATAATCCACCGGCATATTCATGCCTAGTGGGGCAATAGGTTTATGTTTTCATTAATATTTATAAAATTGATTATGATTGAAGTTTAGTTAAAATTTTATTATTATGAATTAGAATTAGTTTT
Organism: Trifolium fragiferum; assembly: GCA_954870985.1. Classification (NCBI taxonomy): domain Eukaryota; kingdom Viridiplantae; phylum Streptophyta; class Magnoliopsida; order Fabales; family Fabaceae; genus Trifolium; species Trifolium fragiferum. Next base: position 72,566,852 of record OX940789.1, on the reverse strand, counting down.
TGTTTGAAATTTTATAGGGAGATGCAATAGATCTTCTAAAAAGAATTCAAAGGGTCATGCATACTAATGTGGTGTTGCCTAGGTCTAGGAATGTGGTTTTTCAGCGATTGGGTTTTGCTATACATAAAGGTTTAGCGGCGCAGCTTGTTGCCCGTTTACCTTTTATTCAAGTGTAATTATCTTTATATATATATATATATATATATATATATATATATATATATATATATATATATATATATAAACACTCTCACATATAATCAATTTTATAAATATTAATGAAAACATAAACCGGGAGTGGTTATGGTGCATAAACAATGAAAATTACTTAGCGCACCTTCCAAATTTCTCACGGATCTCCAAATTTCTCGCGCACCCCCATATTTCTTGTGCCCCTCCCAAATTTCTCGCGCACCCCCCAAATTATGCTTAAACTAGGGGTGTACGTGGGTCGGATTGAGTTGGATTTGGCTAAAACCAAAACCCGAACCACATATGGTACTTCGGATTGGGTTCGACAAAATAACCACCCATTATAACATTGGGCCGGGTTGGGTAAACCCACTAATTTCCGGGTTGGATTGGGTTGGATAGTGGGTTACCCAAATTATTTTTTTGTTTTTTAAAATTAAGTAAATAAATGCAAATCGTCATTTATTTTTCATAAAATTAACTCGACAATTGTATTTTATTAAAAATAGTATAACTTTATTTCTACTATAAAAATAACCACTCATTTTGGTCGGGTAAAACCCTTAATTTTCGAATCAGATATTGGATTATCGAATGATTTTTTGTTTTGTTTTTTATTATTAAATAATTAAACGATGAATCGTCGTATTTGTTGTATAAAAATTACTTAATCTTTTTTTTCTTAAAATATGGCATAACTTATTTTTACTATGAAAAATATTTAACTATCAAATGACAAACCTTTAATATTTTTATAAAAATTATTTTAAAAAAAGCATAACATTATTGGGTTAGTGGGTTTTGTGGATTGGGACCGGTTTTGCCCGAAACCCGATTTTTTATATGGGTTTTTCATTTTGAAACCCGCATCCACCCAATTGCCCAATCCGACCCACTTTTTTGGGTTGGATTGGGTGGGTTTAGTTGGGTCAATCGGATTTGCCCAATCCATGTACACCCCTAGCTTAAACCATTTTGCTGTGGAATGGTTTCAGAGATTTGCACTCCAAAATCATTAAGTGTATAAGATGATTTCGGCTAGAAATCTGAGAGGAGGGGAGGAAAAAAAATATATTTGTTAAGTGTATAATTATAGGGTTGTACTCCAAAACCATTTTATGCACTTAATGATTTTGAATTAGAACCCTTTTGAAACCATTCCACCAGCAAAATAGTTTTGAAGTAGAACCCTCTGAAACCATTCTACCAGCAAAATGGTTTTGGCTAGAAGTGTGAGGAGGGACAAAAATAAAATAAAATTGGAGGGCACAAGTCATCTGGGGGTGCGCGAAATTTTTTGGGGTGTACAAGATATTTGGAAGGTGTGCGAGAAATTTAAAGGGTGCACAAGCAATTTCATTAATATAATTTTTCACTTCGGAACGGACTTATCCATTTCTTCATCGGTCTAATAGTTATTATGGTTTCTATTAAATAAATTATATAGTAATAAAAAATGAGATGTTATTCTTAAAAACAACAAAATTATTCCCTTTATATTTGCATAACAAAATCAAGGTTTGACTTATAAAAATTTCTTTTATATATATATATATATATATATATATATATATATATATATATATATATATATAAAAGATAATTACACTTGAATAAAAGATAAATGGGCAACAAACTACGCCATTAAACCTTTTTGTATAGCAAAACATAATCTCTGAAAAACTACATTTCTAGACCCAAGCGACACAACATTACTATGCATGACCCTTTGAATTCTTTTTATAAGATCTACTGCATCTTGTGCTAGAAAGCCAAAAATATCAAAAGCAAACGGTATAAAAACGTGTTGATTGTTAGAGCACGTTTTTTCATGTTTGACCATTTTGCTTAAAGCAGCTTTGAGGACTGCTCATCCTATTATAAAAAATTAATCTATCATTAGTAAGATTAATCATTTTATTTTGAAATGAAAATGTCAACAAATTAATAATTATCCTTAGATGGGCACTAAGGTTTGCACAACAAATTTCATTTTGTCCTGAAAATGTCAAAACTTAATCCATCACTAGTAAGAATATATATTAATCATTTTGCAAAAGTCAAATGTGGGTTTTGTTCTGTTTGGTTTTTCTGTTTTTGTAGTGTTGGACTTTGATGTGTTCCACATGGTGTGTTGATCATTTTTTGGCTTGTAAGTTGTGATTATTTATGAATGTCAAGTTCTTGCACCACTATTTTTGTTTATGTTATCCATGTAACCATGTTAGTACAAATTTACAAAGAATTACAAGGCCGACAACACATAAGCTATATATAAATTAAAGGAAATATAAATTTTGGTGTCATTTTTTCTTTCAATATTGCTCTAAATTTAAACTCTTTTCTTTATAATTTAATTTATTTAAAAAAATGACACCAAAATTTATATTTCCTTTATAAAAATTAATTCCTAATTTAAATCTTAAATCAAATCAAATATAATCCTAAAGTAATCTTTACGAATCAAATGTAATTGATAATCTAAATTCAATTTAAATTAAAAATACAGTAATTAAAATCTAAGGTCTGCCCAAGCCAAGAACAGCATGCTCGTTATTGTGCTCATCTACAAAATCAGTTAAAATGGAATTGTTAGCGATCTATAAGGGAAAATATATTAAGACTAAAAATGTAACATCTTATGATTTATATTTATGAGCATCAAAACAATATTTATAACTATTTTTTATCCAAAATTTATCTTTTCATAATATTTGCAAATATAAACAATCAAATACAAATTAGAAAGTAGATTATTAAATATACAAAATTTATATTATAGATGGATTATTAAATATAAGAACAAATGTAAAAATGACGGTGGATTATTAAATATACAAAATTGATAAAAAAAAAATTATGTTAATATTTAATATATATTAATCCGTATAAGCTTTGTAAGATAAAAATATTAGAGAGATTAGTAAAAACAAATAGATTAGGGAGAGATAGAGCGATATGCTGGCACGCGTTATTAGGGATGTCAATGGATATTATAGATGCGGATAGTGTGATATCTGTGTCCACTCTGTTGGACAAATATTATATCTGTGTTTTCTTCATACTCGTGCGGATATTCGCTAAACAGATAATCCATAGATATTGGAGTATCCGCGGATATTAAGATATCCATGGATGACATTTTTTTTATAAAAAAATCTAATTATTGAAAAAAAAGTTAATTTTTTTAAAAGATAAAATATTACTAACACATAATATTCATATATTATGCGCTCTTTTTTTTTTTAATTGCTAAAAGGAATTTTATTAAAAAGAAGAGGAGGGATATGTAAGAAACTGAAAAAAATTCCTCAAGAATGAAAAAGAAATATGAAAAAGTTTTCTCTATATGAAAAAAAATAAAATAAAAAAAAACTATTTTTTAATACAAGAAAAATACTAGAATTTATATTTAAGTGAGAATATATAAGTAATTTTACAAATTATTTTACGGATATGGATATCCACGGGCGCGGATAGTATTAAACTCGCAGCCGTATCAATTAAACACGAATAATTAAAATACCAACTTGTTTTGTTTGCGAATATCCATTAAAATATTCGCTCCGTGCCCATTGCAGATTTTATCTGCAGATATCTGCGGCTATGAATATTTTTGTCATGCCTACGTGTAATTCATGTAAGAAAAAATAATGTGACATGTCCCTTGAGTATTTTGTAAGAAAAAATATTGTGACATACGGTGTATAAATTCATGTGTTTAAATCTTACATATAACCTATAGGGTAGACCTGCAAAACGGGCAGCCGGCCCGTTTGGACGGGTTTCGGGCTTTATCTGGCCGGGCTAAAAAAGCCCGGATGAAATATGGGCTCAAAATATAAGGTCCGAGTCCGGCCCGAAACGGGCCGTCGGGCTTTCGAACCGTCCGTTTTATTTAAAATTTTATATTTTTTTTAGCTATTAGTGTTTAATTAAAATAGATGTTACTAATATTATTTTTCTCTAATTCCATAAACTCGCCATATTTAAATTACAAAAAATAAACATAGAAAACTAAAGAAATAGAGTTACTTATATTTAAGATCACTTATAAATTCAATACAAGAGAACGTCGAAATATTAATTTACATACAAAAACTAATCAACAACATATTAGATTTAAATTCACATATTAGATTGCTAAACATATTAGATTGAGTTGACCCAAATAAAAAAAAAAAAAACTAACACTTAAAATGTAACATAATAACTAATATTTATTTTTATACATATTTTTTTATTATAATTTATTCGGACTTTCGGACTACCCGTGGCCCATTCGGGCTAGCCCATATTTTAAGCGGACTTAAACGGGCCGGGCTAAAAAGCCCGTGAAAAATTTAGGCTTAAATTTTAAGGTCCAAGCCCGGAAAAAATTCTGGCTTTTCAGACCGGCCCATTTGAGCTAGCCCATTTTGACAGCTCTACTATAGGGTTCTAGACACGCGTAATTTTATTGTTGTCCCTTGAGTCAATTGTTGAGAAATCTTAAATCTATGTGAACAAAAAATATCACAAGATTTCCAAGGTAAGGAAATTTCGAGCTATTTAATTTCATACACTACAAATTTTTTGTGGTGTAGCATAAAAATCTCTCAGTTATAAAAAATCATGTTAATGAAACAAAAAAATGTCATTTTCATATTGAAAGGAACTAAGTGATCATAGCATAAAATTTAAAACATCAAAGTTATTTAGTCATCAAAATTTGACATCATACTTCATATTCATCTGTATACTGAAAATATTTCATACAATTTTAAATTTTATATTAATTATTTCTTTTATATGTGATTGTTTGTCCAAATTTTGCGCGAATGATATAGTGTGGGAGTCTAGCAATCCAAAATTACATGATTTTTTCCACTGTAATTTTGGATTTCGTGGACATTTATAATAAAGATTCTAATTATCAAAAGAAGAAAAAATAATATTTCTCTTTTAAAATTCGAACATTGTAAAAGTAAATAAATTATATTTTATAGACTAAATGCATGTACGCTGGTTTTTTAAGTTTTGTGTTTATATTAAATAGATTTTTTAAGTTTTTTTATTTTAAATAAGTCCTTTAAATTCTTAATATGTATCATCTAGGTCCTACATAATGCATAACAAAGAAAAAACAACTTAAATGACATATCTAATAGAAACACAAAACTTAAATAACTTACATATATGCATTTGGCTTATTGTATACGGTGTCAAATACTAGTATACAATGTCGAAATTGCATGGCATTCTACATCCACAACTTAAGGGAGATAGAAGTTTATATCCGATAGAAGTTTTTTTACTTCAAATAGATCCTTTCAGTTGTGCGTTTGTATCAGATAGTAGTTTTTTACTTCAAATAGGTCCTTTTAAGTTTTTAAATATCATCTAGGTCCTACATAATACATAATAGAATAATCTATTTAAGGATCCATTTTAAAAATTTAAAGACTCACATATGCATTCGGCCTATTTTATACGGTATCAAATACTAATATACGATGTCAAAAATTTCAGAGCATTGTATATATCCACAATAACTTTTGGGGGATATAGCTTAAAAATCTCCCATAGGTTTTAAAATCATGTTAATGAAGAAGAAGAAGAAAAGATGCCATTTTCAACTTTCATATTAAAATGAACTAATTTGCCAAATTATAGTCTTGATATGAAAATTACAAGAAATTAACAAAGGAGACAAGGGACCATGGTGTTGTCGGATAAAGAAGTAGACATGAAGAAAAGCATTTGTTGAGACAAAAGCCACAAAGCAAGGATTACAAAATGAGTTGAAACCAATTGGTCCCCTAATTTATGTCCCCGTTTAAGACAATAACTAGTGGCTACTAAATCCAAACATTCATTAATGCAATGTAATTCTGAAAAGAATGTTACACCATAAAATATGCAAGTACAAATGAACTTAAGTACGATACATAATTTAATTAACTGCAAGGAATAATGTGGTTGTAGATAAAACTTCAAAATGGGGCCATCAAGTGAAGATGACTTATATATGAAAAATCTCCCTCTTATCCCTAACTAGCTTGTAACTTCTCACCCATAATCTCTCTAAGGGTTTGTTTCAGAGGAAGGTTTTAGAGAAGAAGTTTTTGAAGGATTACGTTTATATTTTAAAATATATTAAGTGTTTAAAAATAAAACTAAATCAAGAACATGATAAATATTACATGGTCATGTATAATACTTTAGTTCACACTTAATTAGTTTTATAAAAGAATTTAAAGGACATGTTTTGTTGGTGTAAATTATTTTTACATGGGACATTTAATAAAAATCTATTATATTCATTCACATCATATCATTAAAGTGGAGTGTTGTGGTGTAAAATTATTTTACATTCTCAGCACACAATTTGTTTTCTCTTTACAAAATATTTTATAGCGTTTGCATTTTAAAAGTGAAAAGTAAATTTTCCCTAGACATTCAATCCAAACATACCATTTTATTTAGCAAAATTAAAATTTGAGATTGTCAAATCAAATTTTATTTAGTTTTTGTAAAATAAATAGTTATTATTGTGTTTGACATCATTAGCTTCCTAGCACCAGAGATTGTAGATCTCCTAAAAAGAGATCAAAAGGTTTCTGAATAAGCAATATTGTGTCGCCAAGATTTATGAATAGAGTTTATTAATTGTTGTGCACTGTCAATGTAAAGCTTTTTTACACGTGCATCCAATGATGTGTTTGCCACATCATTTAATGAATATGACACATCATGTGTTTTTAAACACAATACACGTGTTGGTATATTATTGGACGTATGTGTAAAATAATTTTACACTGACAGTGTATATAAATTAAATTCTTATGAATAAGCATGGTTTTTCAGAGAATTAAGTTTATCATTCAAAAAGATTTAACAATGCAACTTATTATTCACCTACCTTTCATCCATGTGTAATTATATATATATATATATATATATATATATATATATATATATATATATATATATATATAATGCAAAATAGGTCGAATATTGTGGCAGTTAGAAATTAGTCCCACCAAAAATTACTCGTTGATGCAAGATTGTTGTTCCATATTAATATACAAGTAGAAATATATGTTCTTTAAAAATGGCAACAAAAAAATGGTTTCCATATTAATATATGAGTAGAGGTATAAATTTCAAAGTAATCTATACCTTTGTATTAATATAGGACTGAAATTAATATAGTCTCATAAGAATTACAAATGAAAAAGGCATGTGTATTAACATGGGTAGAACTATAATTACTCGTTGAAATTATAAAAAAATAGACCTCCTTATAAAATATATACCTACGTATTAATATACCTGTAAAAATATAGATCCCCATATAAATTTTTTCATGTATTAATATATGAGTACAATAGAAATATAGATCCTTGTAGAAATTACGAAAAAAGAAGAATCATATTAATGTGTTTAAATATAGGGTCTATAAAAATTGCAATAAAAAAGTCTTTGTATTAATATGAGTAGAAATATAGGTGTTTGTATAAATTATAAAAAATAGATCGAGGTATTAATATATAAGTAAAAATATAGACTCCATTATAAATTACTAAGAAATATACTACATATTTTTATTAATATATGAGTAGAAATAACAATATGATAAGCATTCGCAATAATATTCTACATTGTCATGTGGTTTCCAGCACAATATTTCATAACATTTTGCAATGATGTTATTTATGTCGCATGAGCTATAACGAATGGAGGTTTTGGAGATTGTTTCATGGAGTATATAAATCGGGATACACAATATCAAGTTCCACACATTTACACATAATCCCTATGCACCTTCGAGCTTCAAAAGAATGACATTTAAGACCACGACAATCTTTATCAGATTCGCATAAATAAACTGCATCAGAGTCGCAGGAAAAAACTCCTATGATGAAAAATAAAATAAAAATAATATTAATAATATATAGAAAATGAAATATTGTGTATAAGATAAAGAAGGAACCTTGAAAAAAAAATGCAAAAATCGACTTACGGTCAGTTACAACGATAAATAATATGAAAAGATAAATAATCATAACATAAACAAATTTTAGAAGTTTTGCCATATTTATTTTCTTGTTTGTATATGGAAGTCGAAAATTGTATGATTACTTTATAGTGTGAAAACTACCATTTTTTTAAAGGGTAAAATTTAAACTCATATATTTTAGTCTTTAATAAAAATATGTCACCATTTTAAACCGTGATGTGGCATGGGTTAAATTAGAATTATTTTTAAACGTCTCTTGGTTATTGTTAGAGCTCGTTACTTTTTGTACAAATCTTTTTCGTATATTAGTATTATTATTTTTTATTATCCTTTCATTATTGGCAAAGGAAAAATTATAAGGAATAATATAGATAATAAAATTAGTTGTAAGGTTAACGCATCAATGAGTAGTGAACATATAATTATCTTAATTAAAATTTTATATTGGAACAAAGTTAAGTTAAAAAAATATATTTAATTGGTATGAGTCAAACAAAAGGTGTTTTGTTACACAAAGAAATAAGTAAACGTTACATAATAGTGTAAGTGCATTTATTTTGGTACATATGAATTTAGGTTTGAAATCATTGAGCGTTATTAAATAATGGGTTATGGGTTAACTAGTATGGACACCCGTGTCAAGCACGGGCTAGAAATTCATTTATTTTATAAATTTTAAAAATGATTGTTTTATATATATATAAATTTTTATTTTTTTATTTTGAAATTAATTAATATTTTAGAAGTGAAAAATTGTCCGCATTATATATAAGTTAGCTTCCATTTATAAAAATATATTGATTTTCGATTTTTTTTGTTAGAATTAACGATTTTGACTTTAATGTGCACATATATTTCTTTTATTCTTGTTTTGGTAGAAAATTCAATTAATCTATCAAAAGAATTTTGTTCTAATGGAAGAGGATACTCTTTTATGGGATGAAGAACTCATTCAAGAACATCTAACCTTAAGCCTTGTATCTTGACTATTACGTAAAAAAATTTCAATTAAATATCAAAATGTATTTGATCTAACGGAAAGAACTAAATCAAGCTGGTGTAAACCAAAATCTTAAACCTCACATCTTTATTATTTTTTGTAAAAAAGTTCAATTAAAATATTCAAAGAGATATCCGGTCAAACGTGTAACACCCCGATTTTCGAAGCCCAAAAGTAGGCACTTTTTTTTTTTTAAACAACAAGGACTTTGAAATAAAACATTCACGATCGCACTTAAATTAAATCAGAGTAAACCATTTTCAAAATAACGATCGTAATGCAATACCTCTTTTATAAATTGTTTTCACGAATAAAAGTTTAAGATTAGAATCAAACGATATGTCTAAACAAACATAGTGACATCATTTATTCCAAATAAATATCGTAATACAATTTCACTATAAATACAACGGACAATAAATAAGAGTAAACGAGACTCTTAAACTACTACCCCTAAGCTGATCTTTAAACTCTAACTGAAGATGACTGGGTGACGAAGACCCACAGACAGCTTCAAGCCTTGCCGCTTCTCGACGTGGTACAAATAAATCCCTAAAAATGCTCGTAGAGGGTCACGATCTAAAAATAACATATAACCAAAAATACGCAGCGCAAGATATACAATACATGACAGCATATACTCATTTATCATATGAATCACACATCATAGAATTTAAGTGCACAAATCGTCTATCAATCACACACAACAATATTCGAATGCACAATTAGCCTATCAATGCAGACTCTACATGATTGTGATCACCCTACCCGGGACTGTTTCACATGCATGAATTCCGGAATTTAACCTCTCCGCAGAGAGTCGTAGGTCCAACCCCTACTAAAATCAATAAAATCCTGAAGGATTAGAGTGGATCCATTCCCGATAATCACACTCCGTGGTCCATTCCCGATAACCACATATTGGACTCAATAAATCCCGCAGGATTAAGGTGGATCCATTCCCGATAATCACACCCCGTGGTTCATTCCCGATAACCACTTACTATGAATGCATGAGCATACGATTCCTCATATATGCTAATGCAACAAATACATATCTTTCAAGCATATGTAATTCTCAACCACATGCCAATACATATATTTCGCAAAATCATATGTAAGACAAATAACATCATGTACAACAAGATAATCAATCAAGTACATGCATCAACATTTCATATTATTCAAATCATATGAAATTCACAACAACCATTCAAACAGGTGTAGAATATAGCATGTTCTCAAACAAGTTCTCGTCACGAGAATACATCACAAAACAACCATGCTCATAATTCATATTGCATCACATCAAGCAAATACACATATTCAAGCAACAATTACACATACATAAAAAGCACTCGATATTTCGAGGTATATGAAATCGTTAGAAACTGCCCTTACCTCGGCAAGCATCCAACACATCAACTTACGCTACGCGAGCAATATCCGTCTCTCTCGACGAAGTCCCAAATCCGGCTAATCCTCTTAACCTTTCACAACATACAACTTATCTAAGTTAATACCACATTCTAATTGGTTACGTAAATAAGTCCTAGCTCGGCTACTAATGGATTTAATACCTATGGTTGTTCCCTCACAACTAGCTAGGCTCAACTCATTTTCAAATAACTCTTTTTGAAAACTTTAAACACCTTCAAGAATAGCTTCTAATCACAAAAATGTCATTTAAATAAATCTCGCCTATTTAAAATATTTCCAAAAAGAAAATATCTTTTCAAAAAAACTTATGCATCATAAGTTCCAAAATCGTTTAAAACTAAACAAGTCCAAACTAAAACTTTTCTCGTACGACTTATAACAAAATACATTTTACGCGTACGTAACTAAAATCTTTTTAAACGCAACTCTCAACACAAGAATTTTCATTTCAAATAACAAATTAATTTTCAAACAATTTTATCTTTTCATAGAAAATAATCTATATTATTTTTCTATTACTATACTTCAATTTCAAAACGGTGATAAAACAGTTACAACTTGAAACGACCATAACTCATTCAATTTTTATCTAATCGAAACGAGCCATACGCCAAAATCTTCGTCTCGAAAAGACGGATCAAATTGTTAACTTTCTACGACACAAAAACAATTTAATCAAGACCAGAATACCCTTCTAAATTTCGGCCAGAAATGAAACCTCACCAAAAGCATTGTTTTCTAAAACCAACATAATTAAAATACCTAAACCATTACTAACTTCTTAAAAACAAGTCAAAAGTGATCAAGCTCTTACACCAAAGCCATTTGAAATCAAAGCATAACACTTTTCAAAACTTTACGAATTAACTTGTTTAATTAAAACACAAGTTACTAATTTCCATTTCCAAACAAAACCTCATTAGACATTCCTTTGAAACCATGATTCATTGCCTCCCAAAAGGATTTAAAATTTTTTAAAGCCACATGATCACCACACTAAAGTGCCACGGCCAAGAATAAAACAACAAGGCTAGCTCCCAAAATTTTCCATTTAAAAATCATGACTTAAATCAATTAGATCTCAATTTCATTAAATTGTACAAATAAAATCATTTCAAAACATAACTCAAAATCATGAAAGTTTCTCAAAATGCTTCAAGAACTCACACAAAAATATTTTATAGGGCTTTACAAATATAAACCAATCATCATTAGATTCAAGCTTCTAAAAGTCTTAAAACAATTAAGATTACACAAAAATCCAACCAACTCTATGTTCTTGATCAATTAGAAATTTTTTCATCAAAACCCTAACCCAAAAATCTTATGAGAATCTCATCAATCCAAGGGAACCAAAACAACTAAGCCTAAATACACTTAGATAAACTCTCATGAACAACTTTCATGGAACAAATATCAATTATAGACCATATCCAAATTTTCATCTCATAAACATAAACTAGAAATCAATAAAACTCTAAGAGTTTGGCCAACTAAGAGATGAAAGGAGCTTAGTTACCTTAGAAGATGATTCTTTGCAAGTTTCCTTTGATCCAACAAGCCAAAAATGAGATGTTTTTGTGAAGGATTGAAATTTTGTTATGGAAGGAAAATGAAATGGAGGTCCACGGCCAAGAGAGAAAGAATGAGAGTGAATGAGTTCCAAATTCTAAGTCTCCTAAAATAACCAAAGTCATCCCATGTGTTTTGGTCTTGCTACATACCAACCCTTGGATCAATATTAAAGTTCTAAGATCAAATCCTAGCCTTTTAATAAATCTTGGTCACCACGACACCCCCATAAATATCTAGATATTTTTATGGTCTTTGCCCACTAGCTCGCTCAGTCTCCGCGCTCGCGCTTAAACGAATTGAATCTCGCATATTGATAAACTTTACAAAAACAAAAAAATTCTACCGTAAACCTCTTAATTAAAATAATTCACAAAATTTCGAATAAATTCTATTCCGAATAAATTTTCGCTCATTAGCTCGGAAAAATATAATGAGATCAAATTCTCATTACAGTCGATATATAAAGTCTCCATTAAAATTTTGACGGAAATCAGAAACCGTAAAATTTTCAAACATTGGGTATATCTTGCCCGTTTTCTCAAAAACCACTAGAAAATTATTTTTAACATGTCGACGAGACATAAATGTTTCTAAACTCATTTAAAGCTTATAATATCATTGTGCCAATTTTTCAAACGTAAAACTACGCACAAACACAATTTCAGCAAAAAAATTCTGCCAAATAGCATAAGCTAATTAATATATCAAAAATATAATTTTTGCTATAGTAATTCTATGGATCTTACATTACTACCCTCTAAAAAGAAGTTTCGTCCTCGAAACTAAAGGTAAGAGTAACAACTCAACTAGTCATTACTAACACCAACACAGGCACAATCGTGCACCTATCGCAACCCTCTACAAAGTCGCACTGGTTCAAACTCTAGACACAAAGCTAGAAACCCCTCAAAGAGTTCACCACTCAAAATCAACTTTACTACGAAGGTTCACAAACTCTAGTTCTCAAAGATCCTAGGTCAACACGACAATTTTCCAAGGTCACCTTTTTCGCTTCCGCGACATAGCCCTTTCCAATAAGTTTACACGAAGTGGTGACTTGCTACCCACCAAAATGAAACACCAAAAAGTTTCTACGCACTACCAAAGCTAGAAAAACTAGACTATTCCAGTCAACACGATTCCGTCTACTATTAACAAGAGATCAAGGGTGATCAGTTCCTTGATTTGTCAATGGATAGCCGACAATCATGATGGTGGTTTAGTCCATCTTTACCTAACTTTAATAATGTTCCCTTCCACTTATGCTCAAGGTCCTCCGAGGCACAAGGGTCCAACAACTCCTTCAAGGTTTTCTACAAGTTTCCTCAATTACTTACTACCTCAAACGCTTTCTACTTAGATCTCGTCAACGAGTCACAATACTCAAAACACAACACTTAAAATATCATGCTTCCACTCACGAAACATTCAATGAGTATCAACCAATAGTAAGTACAATGCCACCATGGCAAGTACCACTCAAACCATTACATCCTAAAGATGTTGTCATATTAGTAGAAGAACTACACAGCTTCACCAATATCCATAAGTCCCTAATTTTCCCTTTAATCTCATAAATATGTCGATCCGTATTTTCATATTCGAATCTCACTCCAATCACAGTCTCAATAATACCATTCCAACATCCGGTTGGTGATTACAACTCCTCAAATTATTAGCGCATGACAACTATACCATTTACTTCTCTTCAACCCCGTTTATCCAAATCTCAAATTTCCAAAATCAATCTCTTATGCGTCCACATATTTTCCAAATTACTACTTAGCTTACTCTTGCGTGCCTTAAATAAAAAATGTTTCTCCTCATTTAATGCCATCGTTGGCACACACCACCTTACATCAAATCCCAGTTATATTTCTAAACTCTCTTGAGTTTCTTTCCTCTTGCAATTAAATTCCCCCTTTTTTCACATGGACTCGTCACCCTGACCATTCTTAACTGTCCCGACATCATATCCTTAGTATAAATTCCTACATTCAAAATACATCTAGAGTCATTTCTCGCCTTCACTACCATATCTCCATGTGCTTCTCCATTACTTATTTTGAACACGTCTTACTAACGGCTAACTTTCTCATTCCATTCTTTTGTGCTTCTATCCAAATATGCCAAGCTCCACTTTCATTGGCATACACTCCTCATGTGTTTCCTAACTCAACTTTAACTTCTTGCGAGGTACATCATTGTACTCCATCTTACAATTTCTTTCTACTTTTCGAAGTTAACCAATGAGGTTGTCAGCCTCCCCTTACAACTCATATTACCTTCTCACTTCCTTCATAACGTACAATGTTAACCCTTCCTCTGTGACTATCTTGTCGATGTTAAAACTCTATAAACTCCAATCATGTCCTCCTCAACTCTATAGTAATTTGCAACTTCCAAGTTCAACAACCGCCTAAAGTTTGTTCCCAAACCACCATGACCAATAACTCTCGTTCCACATCTAACTTTTTTCCAATCAAGCACACTATTCTCCGTTCGACTAAAAATCCTAATCATATCGTCGTATCTATCTAAAGTTATAACATTTTCTAATACCAATAACCAACTTCACACTTACATTCTCGCTACCCATCCTGACACAACCATTCACTAGCTGGATTCTTATTTCTCTCTAACTTCAACTAAGGTGTCAACTATTGTACTCCTCGTAATCAAACACTCCAATTCATTAGTCCATCAAGTTCTTATTGTGTATCTCTCCATGTATAACTATTTCTAATCTTATCTTCGTCATGTCACTATAATTCACTTCCAAATCGACACATCTTACTCATCCATCAAGTCATTAATCACTTATCTCAAATCTTAATGCTTGACTTCTCCAGATCAGCTACCAAAGCATAACCCTTACTAACGAACTCTTTTTCTACTCACAGTATGACATTTTTAGAAAATTTCCAAAAATTCTCGCCTATAACTTGAATTATTTAAAACTCGTCTATCTCAATTCCTATAATATCATAAATTCAAGGTACTACTTGATCCTTCAACCATCTTGATCGACCGACACATCGACTTAAATGTCATTCAACACAAGGTCTCTACCGAAATCTTGACTAATCCCCTCAAAATATTCAATAAGTCTCGACTAATCACTTAAGAATTACTTAATATGTTTACTTTCTCTTAGAGTTTAACTGTCAATAATTAACAATTTTAACTTACACTGTTACAATTCTCTAGGTATTTCCATACCATACACCTCTAGTATCACATATCATCGACATACAACTCACTTTCCAATGTTGAACTCCTCGTTCTTTACCTAAATATCTCTCCAAATCCATCCTTAACCAACAATCAATCACCTATAGTTTTATCTCACATCGATATCTATACTTACTATCTCATGAACTACATATAGATTGTCACTTATCAACGTGACATTTGGCCTCTTACTCTCAATCATCACGCGATACGTCCGTAATAATTGTATTTCATACGCTAATATAACTCACACAACTTAACCTTAAACCTTAAGGAACCCGTCGTTCGTATAACCATCGTGTAACACCACCAGGTCCGCTCACTCTTGACGCGCAACACACTTTACTTCCAATATGAGTCGCCCCAATGATTATCCAATCATCGTAAAAAAAATCCAACTGACATCTCTGAATGCTCCACCTTTCCACAGTGGCTGCATCCTCTTGACAAACGAATGACTTCATCGAGTCTTGCCCTAACTCATCAGACAGATATCCAATATCTTCTCCAAAAGGTCATCTCAATCCGATCCTTACTCGCAATCCTTTATCAGTACGACGCCCACTCGTCCATACTCAGCACATCCGAGTTACAACGACCAATGCTACTTCCAATTCATTATATTAATACCAAGAATCCCCGCGTGGTTCTTATTAGCCTCAAGTCCATCCTTCTCAAACCACTGCATCTAAGGAATTCAAAGACACTTGTCGACTAAATTCGACCAATGCTCGGGGGTTTTAACTATTCAACTTACTGAAATACTATAGGGAACAATGCTTCAGTAAGAAACTATCAAGGACCTAAGCATATACCATGCTAGACTCAAGACAAACAACCACATAACACATAAGGACTCAAGCCCTTACTCCCACTAAACCCGACTCTTGATCAGCTTAGGACACACGACTCAGAGCCGTTTTGCGAGAATCTACCGCCGAGCTCTGATACCACAATGTAACACCCCGTTTTTTTTGGCCCAAAAGTAGGCACTTTTTTTTTTTAAACAACAAGGACTTTGAAATAAAACATTCACGATCGCACTTAAATTAAATCAGAGTAAACCATTTTCAAAATAACGATCGTAATGCAATACCTCTTTTATAAATTGTTTTCACGAATTAAAGTTTAAGATTAGAACCAAACGCTATGTCTAAACAAACATAGTGACATCATTTATTCCAAATAAATATCGTAATACAATTTCACTATAAATACAACGGACAATAAATAAGAGTAAACGAGACTCTTAAACTACTACCCCTAAGCTGATCTTTAAACTCTAACTGAAGATGACTGGGTGACGAAGACCCACAGACAGCTTCAAGCCTTGCCGCTTCTCGACGTGGTACAAATAAATCCCTAAAAATGCTCGTAGAGGGTCACGATCTAAAAATAACATATAACCAAAAATACGCAGCGCAAGATATACAATACATGACAGCATATACTCATTTATCATATGAATCACACATCATAGAATTTAAGTGCACAAATCGTCTATCAATCACACACAACAATATTCGAATGCACAATTAGCCTATCAATGCAGACTCTACATGATTGTGATCACCCTACCCGGGACTGTTTCACATGCATGAATTCCGGAATTTAACCTCTCCGCAGAGAGTCGTAGGTCCAACCCCTACTAAAATCAATAAAATCCTGAAGGATTAGAGTGGATCCATTCCCGATAATCACACTCCGTGGTCCATTCGCGATAACCACATATTGGACTCAATAAATCCCGCAGGATTAAGGTGGATCCATTCCCGATAATCACACCCCGTGGTTCATTCCTGATAACCACTTACTATGAATGCATGAGCATACGATTCCCCTTATATGCTAATGCAACAAATACATATCTTTCAAGCATATGTAATTCTCAACCACATGCCAATACATATATTTCGCAAAATCATATGTAAGACAAATAACATCATGTACAACAAGATAATCAATCAAGTACATGCATCAACATTTCATATTATTCAAATCATATGAAATTCACAACAACCATTCAAACAGGTGTAGAATATAGCATGTTCTCAAACAAGTTCTCGTCACGAGAATACATCACAAAACAACCATGCTCATAATTCATATTGCATCACATCAAGCAAATACACATATTCAAGCAACAATTACACATACATAAAAAGCACTCGATATTTCGAGGTATATGAAATCGTTAGAAACTGCCCTTACCTCGGCAAGCATCCAACACATCAACTTACGCTACGCGAGCAATATCCGTCTCTCTCGACGAAGTCCCAAATCCGGCTAATCCTCTTAACCTTTCACAACATACAACTTATCTAAGTTAATACCACATTCTAATTGGTTACGTAAATAAGTCCTAGCTCGGCTACTAATGGATTTAATACCTATGGTTGTTCCCTCACAACTAGCTAGGCTCAACTCATTTTCAAATAACTCTTTTTGAAAACTTTAAACACCTTCAAGAATAGCTTCTAATCACAAAAATGTCATTTAAATAAATCTCGCCTATTTAAAATATTTCCAAAAAGAAAATATCTTTTCAAAAAAACTTATGCATCATAAGTTCCAAAATCGTTTAAAACTAAACAAGTCCAAACTAAAACTTTTCTCGTACGACTTATAACAAAATACATTTTACGCGTACGTAACTAAAATCTTTTTAAACGCAACTCTCAACACAAGAATTTTCATTTCAAATAACAAATTAATTTTCAAACAATTTTATCTTTTCATAGAAAATAATCTATATTATTTTTCTATTACTATACTTCAATTTCAAAACGGTGATAAAACAGTTACAACTTGAAACGACCATAACTCATTCAATTTTTATCTAATCGAAACGAGCCATACGCCAAAATCTTCGTCTCGAAAAGACGGATCAAATTGTTAACTTTCTACGACACAAAAACAATTTAATCAAGACCAGAATACCCTTCTAAATTTCGGCCAGAAATGAAACCTCACCAAAAGCATTGTTTTCTAAAACCAACATAATTAAAATACCTAAACCATTACTAACTTCTTAAAAACAAGTCAAAAGTGATCAAGCTCTTACACCAAAGCCATTTGAAATCAAAGCATAACACTTTTCAAAACTTTACGAATTAACTTGTTTAATTAAAACACAAGTTACTAATTTCCATTTCCAAACAAAACCTCATTAGACATTCCTTTGAAACCATGATTCATTGCCTCCCAAAAGGATTTAAAATTTTTTAAAGCCACATGATCACCACACTAAAGTGCCACGGCCAAGAATAAAACAACAAGGCTAGCTCCCAAAATTTTCCATTTAAAAATCATGACTTAAATCAATTAGATCTCAATTTCATTAAATTGTACAAATAAAATCATTTCAAAACATAACTCAAAATCATGAAAGTTTCTCAAAATGCTTCAAGAACTCACACAAAAATATTTTATAGGGCTTTACAAATATAAACCAATCATCATTAGATTCAAGCTTCTAAAAGTCTTAAAACAATTAAGATTACACAAAAATCCAACCAACTCTATGTTCTTGATCAATTAGAAATTTTTTCATCAAAACCCTAACCCAAAAATCTTATGAGAATCTCATCAATCCAAGGGAACCAAAACAACTAAGCCTAAATACACTTAGATAAACTCTCATGAACAACTTTCATGGAACAAATATCAATTATAGACCATATCCAAATTTTCATCTCATAAACATAAACTAGAAATCAATAAAACTCTAAGAGTTTGGCCAACTAAGAGATGAAAGGAGCTTAGTTACCTTAGAAGATGATTCTTTGCAAGTTTCCTTTGATCCAACAAGCCAAAAATGAGATGTTTTTGTGAAGGATTGAAATTTTGTTATGGAAGGAAAATGAAATGGAGGTCCACGGCCAAGAGAGAAAGAATGAGAGTGAATGAGTTCCAAATTCTAAGTCTCCTAAAATAACCAAAGTCATCCCATGTGTTTTGGTCTTGCTACATACCAACCCTTGGATCAATATTAAAGTTCTAAGATCAAATCCTAGCCTTTTAATAAATCTTGGTCACCAAGACACCCCCATAAATATCTAGATATTTTTATGGTCTTTGCCCACTAGCTCGCTCAGTCTCCGCGCTCGCGCTTAAACGAATTGAATCTCGCATATTGATAAACTTTACGAAAACAAAAAAATTCTACCGTAAACCTCTTAATTAAAATAATTCACAAAATTTCGAATAAATTCTATTCCGAATAAATTTTCGCTCATTATCTCGGAAAAATATAATGAGATCAAATTCTCATTACAGTCGATATATAAAGTCTCCATTAAAATTTTGACGGAAATCAGAAACCGTAAAATTTTCAAACATCGGGTATATCTTGCCCGTTTTCTCAAAAACCACTAGAAAATTATTTTTAACATGTCGACGAGACATAAATGTTTCTAAACTCATTTAAAGCTTATAATATCATTGTGCCAATTTTTCAAACGTTAAATTACGCACAAGCACAATTTCAGCAAAAAAATTCTGCCAAAACAGACAATCAAGCAGAAACCGATAAAACAAATAGCATAAGCTAATTAATATATCAAAAATATAATTTTTGCTATAGTAATTCTATGGGTCTTACAAAACGGAAGAGGCGTAATCTCTTAAAGTGTGAAAAGCTAAATTAATCTCACGTAAAAAAATTATGAAATTGAGACGATATCCTTAGACCTCGAATCTTAGTTATTTTTATAAAATGTTCAATTAAAATATTAAAATGAGTTTGATATAACAACTTAATTAGGGTTAATCTCTTACGGTAGAAAGAAATAAAATCAGGCCCAGTATAAAAATAAAGCAATTGAGATAATAATCTTAGGTCTTCTGAATCGTTTTTGTAAAGAGTTCAATTAAAATTTTAAGAGGGATTACATCTATCTAACAGAAGAAAATAATTTCTTACAGTGTGAAGAACTAAATTAAGTCTCTGCAAAAAGTAAAGCTCGTAATCTTTTACATCTCAGTTATTCTTGTAAAATGTTAAATTAAATTTTCAAGAGAGATATGAACTAACGGAAGAGTGTAATCTCTTACCGCGTGAAAAACTAAATAATATCCGTGTAAAAAGTAAAGTAATTGAGATAATAACCTTAAGTCCCTCATCTTAATTATTTTTTAAAAACTTTAATTAAAATATCAAGAAAAATGTATTCTAACATAAAATTGTAATCTCTTAAGGTGTGAAGAAATAAATAAAGACTGTGTAAAAAGTAAAGTAATTGAGACTGTATTGTTAGGTCTTGCGTCTTAAATTTTTCTTTTTTAAAGGTTCAAGTGAAATTTCAAGAGGGATTTGATGTAATAGAAGGGACTAATTTTTTACGGTGAGAAGAACTAAATCAAACATGTGTAAAAAGTAAAACAATTGATACCATAACCCTAGGTCTCACATTTTAATTATTTTTGTAAATTATTTTTATTAAGATATCAAAATGAATTTCATATAACAAAACAAAATAATCTCTTACAGGTGTGAATAACTTATTTAAACTCGTGTAAAAAGCAAATTAATTGACACTATGATATAAGGTCTCACTTTTTTTTTTATAATACTTGTAAAAAGTTCAATTAAAATTTCAAGAGAGATTCTCTCTAACAGAAAAGAGTAATTTATTACGGTGTGAAGAACTAATCAATCTCGTGTAATAAGTAAAACAACTGGACCATAACCTCAGGTCTCATAACTTATTTATATAAAATATTCAAGTAAATTATTCAAAGAGATATGATCCAATGGAAGAGGGTAATCGCTCTTACGACTTGAAGAACTAAATGAAGTCTGAGTAAAAAGTAAAGCAATTGATATCATAACCTAAGGTCTCAATTATTAATTATTTTTGTAAAAAATTCAATTAAAATATGCAAAGAAATTTGTTCTAACGGAAGATGATAATCTCTTACATTGTGAAGAACTAAATCAAACATGTGTAAAAAGTAAAACCATTGAGACCATAACCCTAGGTATCATATTTTAATTATTTTTGTAATTTTTTTGATTAAGATATCTAAATGAATTTCATATAACATAAGAGGATAATCTCTTACAGGTGTAAAAAATTTATTCAAGCTCATGTAAGAAGTAAATCAATTTACACTATAATCATAGGTCTCACTTTTTTTTAATACTTGTAAAAAGTTCAATTAAAATTTCAAGAGAGATTTGCTCTAACAGAAAAGAGTATTTTATTATGGTGTGAAGAACTAATCAATCTCGTGTAATAAGTAAAACAACTGGACCATAACCTTAGGTCTCCTAACTTATTTATTTATATAAAATGTTCAAGTAAATTATTTAAAGATATATGATCCAATGGAATAGGGTAATCGCTCTTACGACTTGAAGAACTAAATAAAGGCAAAGAAAAAATAAAGCTATTGATATCATAAGGTCTCAATTATTAATTATTTTTGTAAACACTTCAATTAAAATATCCAGAGAAATTTGTTCTAACAGAAGATGATAATCTCTTACATTATGAAGAATTAAATCAAACATGTGTAAAAAGTAAAACAATTGAGACCATAACTCTAGATTTCAAATTTTAATTATTTTTGTAATTTTTTTTATTAAGATATCAAAATGAATTTCATATAACATAAGAGGATAATTTCTTACAGGTGTGAAGAACTTATTTAAGCTCGTGTAAAAAGTAAATCAATTGACACTATAATCTTAAGTCTCGCTTTTTTATAATACTTGTAAAAAGTTCAATTAAAATTTCAAGAGAGATTTGCTCTAACAGAAAAGAGTAATTTATTACGGTGTGAATAACTAATCAATCTCGTGTAATAAGTAAAACAACTGAACCATAACTTTAGGCCTTGTAACTTATTTATTATATAAAATGTTCAAGTAAATTATTCAAAGAGATATGATCCAATGAAAGAGGGTAATCGTTCTTACGACTTTAAGAACTAAATGAAGCCCGAGTAAAAAGTAAAGCAATTGATATAATTACCTAATGTCTCAATTATTAATTATTTTTGTAAAAACTTCAATTAAAATATTCAGAGAAATTTGTTTTAAAGGAAGATGATAATCTCTTATGGTATAAAGAAATAAATAAAGTCGTCAAAAGTAAAACATTTGAGACAATATTCTTAGGCATTTCTTGATCAAATAGTTCAATTAAAATTTTAAGATGAATTTGATCAAATCGAAGAGAGTAATTTCTTGCGGTGTGAAAAATAAAATCAAGCCAGTGTAAAAAATAAAAACAATTGAAACTATAACTTTAGGCCTTACATCTTAATTTTTTTTACAAAATTTGCAATTAAAATATCAAAAACAATTTAATCTAACAGAAAAGGGTAATCTATTACGTTGTGAAGAATTAAATCAAACGTATGTAAAAAGTAAAGACAATTGAGACTATAATCTTATGTCTCGCGTCTTAATTATATGCGTAAAATATTCGTTTAAAATTTCAAGAGATATTTGATCTAATAGGAGAGTAATTTCTTATAGTATGAATAATTAAACCAAACTCGTGTAATATACAAAACAACATGAACATAACTTTAGGTCTCACATCTTAATTATTTTTATAAAATGTTCCATTAAATATTCAAAGATATATGAACTAACGGAAGTGATTTATTTCTAATTGCGTAAACAATTAATAAAGCTCGTGTAAAAATTTAAATGAAGTTGATTAAAAGATGAAAATGTATGTTTAAATATTAGGGAGAAGAGAGTAATTTTCTCTAATATATTTTGTATAAGAGATGAGGAAAGTATATATTTTAACATAAAAGGGGAGAGTAATGTAATTTAAGCACTTCTCAAGAGAGGGTAATGTAATTTACTATAATATATATATATATATATATATATTATCTCTTAATTAATTTTTGTTTGTTTTTTATTTTGTAAGGTTTGTTATTATTTTTTTGGCAATACATTGAATAATTGGTAAAAAAAAAATAAACCAAGGCAATTTTATTATTTTGTTTGAGAATAGATTTTTTTTGTACTTATCCTATAGAATTCATCTCAATCTTAATATCTATATTATTTTTTTGTTTCACAATAGATTCAATAATCAATAAAAAAATAAAAAGCAAGGCAAAAAAAAAAGGAAAAAAAATCATAAAATTATTGTTTTGTTGTTAGTGGGAATTGAACCGTGTCCCTTTATGTCGTAAAGAAAAGACACATAGGCGCCACATCAATAAAATAATGCCACATATAAATTTTCTCCTTGAGAATAAACGTGAGAATGACAAATGTACTATTTACTTTGAGTAAGGTAAATAATAATAGTATAGATAAGTCTTTATCCTTGCAAAGTAGGCGAGTTTTTTTTTTCTCTATAATTATTTTTTTTGAGATCATCCCCTATAATGTTTTTTTATTTTTTCCGTAGTATATTTTACCCTCTGTGTTAAAAATAAAAATTCGACAGGGGGATAAAATACACTACGAAAAAAATAGAAAAACATTACAAAGGGTGATCTCAAAAAAAAAACTTATAGGGGGAAAAACAAAACTCACCTACTTTGCAGGGGATAAAGACCTATTAACACTTAAATAATTAAGCTCATAGTTTTTTTGAATGAATAAGGTCATAGATATAGTTATCAACATAAACTTGAGATTCATATAGAGAAACTATAAGATGTTAAATCTAATTATTATATTTTAAATTTTTATACTTTTTTTTTTAGGTCGTACTTATAATTATTTAGTTTTTTTTAAGAATAAAATTATTTATTTTATTGGAGGGCCTAGCTAATTAAAATGTATTTATATTTATTAAAAATATGCACCCAATTTGAAAAGATTTTTTTTCCATTAGTCTACATTAATTTCACTAATTAAGAAGAAATTGTTGGATTTTTGAAGATTGATTTAATTTTGCAAAAACAAGATTCTAGTCAAATGTTGTGTCAGATGTGGCAACACCGGTGAACAACATTGCCAGCTGGTAGGAAAATCCTAGTTCATGCTTCATATGCGCGCCGTTTTCTTGAATCCTTATTTTTTACACCTTCAGAAATTACTTGCGCGCCAAGACAAAGGATATCTCATGATTTGCCGAAGATTTCATAAAGAATATTTATTTCTTTATTATATTAAGATATTTAAAGAAAGATTATATTTGGTTCAAGAATACTTTTGTAACAATCCTACACACGCTTTCTAGCTAGGATTTTGAAGCCCTGAAGATTCAAAAAACCCATGCAACTCAGTGCTATTAGGGTTTAGTGTGTTTATCGAGTCTCTTTGCGAGCTTTTCTTGCATTGTTTTGATGCATGTTAAGGACTACGTTTTATTGAGTTGTAAGTGTAATCTTCTCCAAAGCTTTGAAGCAAGGAGATGTGTTAGTTGTCTAACACATGAAGCCTTTAGGTAAAAAGGTGTGGTTTGTCTAGGAGAGTGTCTCCAAACATTATTGTGTGTGTTTTTACCCTTAGACTGTAACGACATTGCTGGATGTACTGTTATTAGGAAGTGATCGAAGGTTGTCATATCTAGAGGTTATAGGTAGGATTAGCACGGGTAGTGATTATGTGATAAGTTGTAAACGATGGAGTTTAGCTTTGAATTGATACTATCATAGTGGGTTCCTTCCTGAATTGGTATCCTCCAAAGTATGAGAGGTTGCTCCGAACTGAGTCAACAAACATACTGTGCAAGTTTAATTTTCTGCAGCTTTTACTTGCTTTGTTGATTATATTGTTGCGTGTGTGTGGTCAAGTGTTGACACATCTGTCCCAACATCCAATTCTGCCTGGACCGATGTTGGACCATCGGACAACACATCTGTCTACTATGTGCCAGAATTTCAAAAATATTCCTATCAAAGTTGTCACAATGGAGATTTTACCTTATCTCATTTTTCCTAGGTAAAATCAAATTGGATCAACCTACACAAATTACACACCAATTAATCAAAACAACATCCAAAAAATTATCCATTTTTTTTTTAAATAAAAAAAGGTAAAATAGTCTTAAAGTAATAAAAACTACGATTTTGCACAATTTCACCGATTCTACCACGATTTAAATCATTCAAAATCGTGTCTGTAAGACCCGTAGAATTACTATAGCAAAAATATGATTTTTGATATATTAATTAGCTTGTGCTATTTGTTTTTATTGATTTTCTGTTTAATTGTCTGTTTTGACAGAATTTATGCTGAAATTGTGCCTGCGCGTAGTTTAACATTTGAAAAATGGGCACAATGATTTTATAAGCTCTAAATGAGTTTAGAAACATTTTTGTCTCGTTGAAATGTTGAAAATAATTTTCTAGTGGTTTTTGAGAAAAACGGGCAAGATATACCCGCTGTTTGAAAATTTTACGGTTTCTAATTTCCGTCAAAATTTTAATGAAGACTTTATATATCGACTGTGATGATAATTTGATCTCATTATATTTTTTTCGAGCTAAGGAGCGAAAATTTATTCGGAATAAAATTTAGTCGAAAATTTGTGTATTGTTTTTATTAAAAGGTTTACGATAGAATTTTTCTGTTTCCGTAAAGTTTATCGGTACGCGAGATATGACTCGTTTAAGAGCGAACCCAGGGACTGAGCGAGATGAGCTGGCAAGGATCACAAAATATCTAGATATTTTCTAGGATATATTATATTTTAATCTTGTGAGTGATGGAATGAATGGTTAGGATTAATTCATAGCAAGTTAGCACTATTTGATCCAAGGGTTAAGATTAATTGATGGAATGAATAAATAGGTTATGTCATGAAGCTTCCTTTCCTTTCCAACCCCCTTCCTCTGTCGTGAATCTCTCTCTCTCACTTAGCTCCATTCCAAGTTTTTCTTTCCTTGCATTTTGTGAGAGATTTAGGAAAAATTGCAAGAAGAGATTAAGAGCAAAGTTTATCCTCTCAACATGATGGTGATTATGAGGTAGAGTTTGAGGTAAGAAAAATCTCTCTCCCTCCTTTTCCTTGCTGGCCGAAATTCTTAGTGTTGTTGGGGATTTGATTTCGAATTTCTTTGCACTTAAATCTTGTTATATAATGTGATTGATCTTAGATCTAAAAGAATAGATAGATTTCCATGCTTGAAAACCATGTCCATTCATGAAGTTAGTAGCTAGGGTTCAAGAGAAATTTTTGTTTATGTTTGAAATAAAATTATGACATGATTTTCTTGCAATTGAACTTAGCCTTACTTGTTTTATGAGTGCGATTTTGAAATAAATGGTTAGAAGAGAAAAGCCTAAATTATTTATGTAAGGCTCATGTCTTTCTTTAAAAGAAAATTTCCAATTGATCAAGAACATGAAAATTGGTTTGAGTTTTGTGTAATCTTAATTGTTTTAAGACTTTTAGAAGCTTGAATTTCATGATTGTGGTTTGTATTTGAAAAGCCCTAAAATATTTTTGTGTAAGTTCATGAAGAATTCTTGAGAAACTTTTTATGTTAGTAAGCTCAGTTTAAAATGATTTTCTTATGCAATTTAGTGAAATTGTAAGCTATTTATTTTATGGTATGGTTTTGAAAATGAAATTTTTGGGAGCTAGCTTGTTTTGTTGTTCTTGGCCGTGGCACATTGTGTGTGTAACCATGGGATTTGCAAATTTTTAAGTCCTAAATTGGAAGGCAATGATCATGGTTTAAAGTGAATGATCATGGTTTAAAAAAGAATGGTTGTAGTGATTTCTAGTTGAAAATAACAACCTTGTAACCTGTGACGCAAGTAAACTTTTATTTTTGTGAAAATTTTCAAAGAGTTTTTGGGTTGTCTTCATACGGTTTTATTATGTATAATTGATTGCCTTGGAGTTAGGAATCAAAGTATTTCATAAATTGTTTTGAAACGAAATTATTTTCGCGTAACGAAAATAGTGCATTTAACTTCATGAATTTTTAATCACTATGGGGATGACTCGTAATCACAATCCGAGAGTGTTAGAAAGTCCCTTAGACCCCTCTAGATTTTTGGGTTTTGGTTTCTTTTCGATAGAATACAGTGAGAGTATTTTATTGATATTACGCTGCTTATATTTTAAGAAGCGCGATTTGTAGAGTTGAGCGAGAAATAGTTGTGGAAGCTTGCCATAATACATGAAAGGGCTCCTCCCACACTAGACGATGGATTCCCGCCTGATACTGTGGGTCGTGAGGACGACGGTAGCTTCTTGAGCCCCCGGTGATTGAGTGGCGTGGTATATCTAGTTAGGTTTATGCCGGTGCGTTGTACACCGTGCTTTTTGGTTAGGGAGTTTTATTTTGACTCTTTTGGATAAACTGTATCTGAGTATTTATATTTTTGGTTTAGACAGTTGTCTTTTGGATTGTAAATATTCAGGTACACACTTTACTTCTCGAAAGTACTTTTATGTATGATTAGTATTATGCCGATGCTTTGGTTGTACTAATATATATATAATTAGTCCTGTGGTATGATTAATGCCGGCTCGTCACAAAATTTATGCGCGCTCTGTTTGTTTTTAAAAAAAAAAAAATAATGCCCCTTTTTGGGCTTTGAAAAATCGGGGTGTTATAGTGTCAGACTATGATTTTATCCAGACACGATTCTACCAGCAATTAAACTCAAAATTGCTATCTAGAAACATAAAAGCTATGATTTTATTTTTTAAATCGTGATTTTAAAAGCCTTAATTCCTATTGATCTACTCACATGATTGTCTTAACATATCATTGTTATCTCAATTTATTTCTTTTTTTGAAGCAAGTATTGTATTAATCCAATAAAGGGATACCTTATATTGCTTATAAATAAGTATTTGTATGTTTGTTTTAGTGTGTTAAGGTGTAACATTAATCCAATATACTTTAAGATAGTTATTAATTTAAAAATTGTGACTATTTTTTAATAAAAAATAATGGGATTATTTACTTTATGCTTGAATAAGATTGCCTAACTTTTTTGGAAGCATAAGATTACTTAATTTACTAACATCTTTTCTTAAAAAATAAAATGATTTAGGCGAAGTTCATGAAAATAAAATAAAATAGTTAGAATTTATATAGAGATTATCCTTCAATATTTTGAAGTTGGTTTGACCTCTTTCTCCGAGAATTTATTTCCAATGCTCAATTTTTACCCTGCTTTGCAGGTTGAGTTTGATGAATTTATGAATTGGAAATGCAAGATAGTAGTGATTAATAATTAAAGATACATATTAAGAAGCAAGATTTGAAGTGAAAAATGTGATCAAACCTTATATTGAAAGTTGGAAAGTTGCATGTCCTTAACGTTCAATTTCGATCATAGTTATGGTGTGTTTGGTTGTGGAGAGAAGGTGAGAAGAGAGAAATAAGTGAGAGAGTATGAGAAGAAAGTAATAATTAAAAAATAGAGTAGATTTGACATATTATTTGGTTTAAAAGAAAGATAAAAGAGATAGAGAAGAAAGAAATATTAATTATTTATATAAGTACCAAAATACCCCAGATATATTTTAATAAGAACAAAAAGCAAATAAATAAATAAATAATGAAGAAGCAGAGAAATAAAAATCCCAATTCCAATTTTTTGAATCCTCACTTCCATTCCCAGATTACTCTCCTCCACATGCCATCACCATTCTTTACTTGATATTTGTTTTTTGAAGCTTCTTATTTATCGTTATCATCTACACTACATGGATGCATAACAGATTTTTTCCTATTTTTTATTATACTCTTCCTCGTCGATCATTCACGAAAAAATGGATGCATTCACAACTCTTCTTTAACAGTGTTTTCATGTGCCCCTTACATATTCAAGAGACACATGGTTGCAATTTGTATAAACAATTATAAATCATGTATTTAAGTATAAGATCTAAAAACAAAGGGTAAAAATGGAAGAATAAAAAATTAAGCTACTTCTCTCCCCTTTCTTTGCTGTTTAGCTATGAAGCCCCGATATTCAAAAAATGGCGACATATCGTGTCCGATACGTCCTCGATACCGATACTCTTCCGATACGTCCCGATACTCGTATCGGTAAAGTATCGATTAAATCATTATTTTTAAATAAAAAAATAATATTCGATACTCTTCCGATACATCTCGATACTCGTATCGGAAAAGTATTGGTTAAATCATTATTTTTAAATAAAAAAGTAATACCTGATACATGTCTGATACGTCCCAATATCCGATACTTGTTTGTATCTTTAGCACTTCTTGTAGTTTTCCTTTGTCAATATAATTTTTTACTTTTCAAAAGAAAAACTATGGTGTCAAACATTTGAGTTTTTTCCAAAATTCTGATATAAGATTAGATATTTTCTCTTTTAATTATTAATATTGTTGATTTTAGTCATGTTTATATAATGTGTATTTATATATTTAATTATATATTTAATTTTAAATTTAATTTTTAAATAACGTATCGCGGCAGTATCGGATTGCAGATTTTAAAAAAATTTACGTATCGGCGTATCGGTATCGTATCGTGTCGGTATCGTGTCCCGTATCGGGGCTTCATAGCTGTTTAGAGAAGAAAGCAAAAAGCAGTGGGACCCACACATTTGTAATCTTTCTTCTCTATTTCTTTGCATTCCAAACAAGAGAAAGTCACCATCTCTTCTCTATTTCTCTCTTCCGTATTTCTCTTTTTCCTATTTCTCTTTAAACAAACAGACCATTAATGATGATATGTTAATGAAGTGAAATTATAGGATGAGTAAGAGAAATATATCCCAAGACAAAAAATGAAGTGAATTGATAGGATGGGTAAGAGAAATGTATCCCAAGAGAAAAAAGATAAGCAAAGTTAGTTAACATAAGAAGAAGGTAACTAAGTGTCATCATTATTCTCTATGTTTCTTAAATTTGAAAAAATGACTACCAAAAGGGTATTATTGGAAGTAAAAAATGGCTACACCAAACTCAAGTTTTGCTTTTATATATCGGTATAGATAGATATAAAATATTCCCTCTGGTCTGATCATTATAAGTAATTTTTCACTTTCTTCTCCAATAACAGATGTATATCCTTTTTTTTTAATGGTAAATAATAATAGATACATCTAATCTATATATAATACTGACTACGTACATTAATTATTGAATGAATATAAAAAAGAAAACTCCTATTTATAGCGAGAAACTATCTCATGAATAGATCGCAAAGTGTATAGCTAGCCAATTAAATTCTCCACTGGCCAGAATACATGCAGGGTAGCCTTATTATTATATTTTTGTTATAATTTATTTTATACCTTCGTGATGTTTTCGCTATACCATTTTTCGCTGTATATATCATTTTACTATAAACAAAATGGAAAACAATACTTATATATCGGACAAGTTATTATGCATAAGGGTAATCCTTATGCATGGTGCATAAGTAATTCTCCATCGTCAGATTGTGTTTACACGTGGAATAATCCTAGCATCCCCTCCCTTGTTCTCAGTCTCACACTCTCTAACTGGAAATCTTTCACGGAATCCCGAAATCCAGATCTATTATGCTCTCAGCGTCATCTTCTTCGTCGAGTTCACTTTCGCCGATTTCCGGTTCAGTAAACAAACTGACTCGAGCACTATCAGAAACTGATCTCAGTAGCACGGAAGGATTCAATCGGTAATTTATGATTATGCATGTGTATGTTTTGAGCAAGAAGAAGGGTTAAGATGAAGAGACCATTTCCATGGGAGGATGAAGCTGATGTTCGTGTCTCAGTAGCACGAAAGGATTCAATTGGTAATGGAATTATTCAAATTCCCAAAACACAAGATTTCAACTTCTTAGGTATTTCCCTATTTCAATTTCCTTTTTCATTTTCTTATTAACATGTTAATTAATTAATTAATTAATTAATTAATTAATTAATGCATCACTTGCTGTTTTAATTTAACTTATGTTAATCTTTAATTAAGCTGTAATAGATTAGAAATTGTGCATGCAGGTATAGCCACTGACATTGCTATGGGTTTTGCAATTCCAATTTGAATATTTTTTAATCTAGTAGTAGTAATTAGATGATCATTCAATGTTTTTTTAATTCATTTATGTGTTTGTTTTGCTTTCAACTAATACTCATTGTTTGTTGATTTTTCAAGTTAATATTTGTTTCTGTTGTAATTGCATTTATGTTGTACTGATTTGTCAAATAAATGCATTGAGAGAAAATATTGGGATAGACTAAAATATGAGGGATGGGTCTTGATTTATAATGTACCCAAAAGATACATTGCACTCTCTATATATCATTTTTATTCATATCTATATTTCCTTCTTTCTGCATTTCGTACCTGCTCGAATAAGCTTAGAATCCAAGCTATTTTTCCTTTCGATTCTACATAAATAACACAACCGGAACGTTCGGTGCTCATTCCAGAACGGCGTCGTTTAGTTCCACGTTATGTTCTCTCTCTGAATTGGAAGAAGAACAAATTGGAGTCAATAGCAGAGACGTTGCTTCAACGCGTGTGTTAGTTGAAGAAGGCGGTAACGGTGGATTTGATAAAAACGACGGTGGAATTTCAAGATTCGGCGATTCAAATCACGGCAACGATAGTACCGATTTGTATTACCGTACAATGATCGAAGCTAATCATGAGAATCCACTTTTTCTTAACAACTACGCAAAGTACTTGAAAGAGGTACTTTAGATTCTTAATTACTATATTTTAGGCTTAATTAATTATTAATTATGTTGATTTGGTTTTTTCAATGATGATAGGTTCGTAAGGACTATGTGAAAGCGAAAGAGTGTTGTGGAAGAGTGATTTTGGCGAATCCAAATGATGGTAACGTTTTATCACTTTACGCAGATTTGATATGGGAGTGTCATAAGGATGCATCTCGTGCTGAGACTTATTTTGATCAAGCAGTTAAAGCAGCTCATGATGACTGGTATGATAAAATTTGAATTGAATTCTGATTATGATGTTGATTATGTTAGTAATAATGAATTAACGAAATGGTTTTTTATTTTGTTTTGTTGCAGTTATGTTCTAGCATCATGCGCACATTTTCTTTGGGATGTTGATGAAGAAGATGAAGTTGAAGAAGCAAAATCTAGCTACGGATTTTGGTGAATGGGTTAATGGTTAGATTATTCGTGTTAATGGTGGATATATTTAGTTAATAAATCCACGAGTTAGTGAAATAAATTGTAAAGTGAGAGAAATGTGAAATTATTAGTATTAATTAAAATGATATTATCAATTTTTTACGATTGTTTTTGTGGAAATTTGAACTCCTTTGTTGAGGTTACAATGTTAAAGGTTTAGCACCTAATTAACACTGGTCCACTGAGTTTGTTACAAATCTTTCTTGCTAAGTTAAAAATCATACCTAAACCATTTTCCTGGAAGAATGGTTTCAGAGAGTTGATGCTTAATTGTTGCTTCCTAAACCATTTTGCTGGAAGTATGGTTTCAGAGAGTTGTACTGCAAAACTATTTTGCTAGTAGGCTGGTTTCAGAGAGTTGATGCTTAATTGTTGCTTCCTAAATCATTTTGTTAGTAGAATGGTTTCAGAGAGTTGTACTTCAAAATCATTTTGCTAGTAGAATGGTTGCAAGGTTCTATCTTCAAGGCTTTCCTTTTGAGACCATAATATGATGACAACCTACAATAATAACAACAAAATTGACCACCTTAATTAAAGTGTACTTTTTAATCTCGTAATTATAATCAAATAGTAAAAAAGATTGGTGAGACATTTCATATGCGGAGCACTTAGTATGTATGAATTTCGCCGCTAGACTCTTATAAAAATGCAATTTTGACAATCTGTAACAAAAATGCAAGAGGAAAAGAATTTAACATTGAAAGCATAGGTTTCTATAAAAAAAAAAAAAGTTGATTAGTGGAAACTGAAAAGGGTGTTAGTATAAATACCCTAACTGCAAAGAAGTATCTGAAATCTCATTGTCCTCTGAAGCAAAATTGAAAAGAGGTTGTGAATCGTTGGCGGAAATTGTCCTATCAAATTAATCAAATTCAAGGCACTTTTCCTTTCTTTTGTTTTCTATCTCCTCAAGTTGTTTACAATATAAAAGATTAAATATTTGATAATCATGTATTAACGGTATTATCAGATGAATTCGTGAAGCAAACATCATGAAATTCGTTAAATAGATAAATGAATTCGTGAAATTCGTGAAGCAAACTTATGATTTGCACAATTATTTTGAATAAAATGTGAATATTTTATTGGAAACCATAAGAGATATACTTTAGTTTCACATACAACACTAGTGAAACCATTAAGCCACACTTATGGTTTCAGTTATAATATTTATTTTGAATAAAATATGAATCTTTTATTGGAAATCATAAGAGGGCTACTTTGGTTTCAGATACAAAACTAGTGAAACCATTAAACCACACTTATGGTTTCAGTTATAATATTTATTTTGAATAAAATATGAATATTTTATTGGAAACCATAAGAGGGCTACTTTGGTTTCAAATACAACAGTAGAGAAACCATCAAGCCACCCTTATGGTTTCAGTTATAATATTTATTTTGAATAAAATATGAATATTTTATTGGAAACCATAAGAGAGCTACTTTGGTTTCAGATACAAAAATAGTGAAACCATTAAGCCACACTTATGGTTTCAGTTATAATATTTATGTTAAATTAAATATGAATATATATTTTCTGTCTATGCATCAGTGAATTAGCATTTGAAAAGAAAAGACGGTACATGAGAATCAATAGTTCACGATTTTCACCATAAAATCATAATTTAGTATACAAATATCGAGAAAACTGATATACATGTGCAAATCTAATTGAATCATAAACATGTCTTCTAATAGTTCATGAAACCATCAAGTAAAAACTAAGTAGTTCTTACAATTATGACCTTCATAATTCATAATTTAAACCAAAAACAACAAACACGATAGAGAAACTACTGCTAAAATCACAATCCTAACAACTATCATGCACTCTTCAAATCACAATCCTAACAACTATCATGTTTCATCTGCTATCTTTCTAAGCATTTCCTTATAGTATAATGTTGCTTCCTTCTGCACATATTGTCCTTTGGAATTGCTGAGATATGTTAATATTGCTGAACATATTCCAATTCCGAGATCCATAATCTTTCTACTTCCTGAGCTTTAGCTCCCTTTGGCCAATTCATTGATGAAGCTGTTCTTTGACTAGTTAATCTCACCTGCATACATATATATATATATATATATATATATATATATATATATATATATATATATATAATAAATGGTTTAGGAAGCAACAATTATGCATCAACTATCTGAAATCATTCTCTCAGCAAAATGGTTTCAGAGTACAACTCTCTGAAACCATTCTACCAGCTAAATGGTTTAGGAAGCAGCAATTAAGCATCAAAGCAGCAATTAAGCATAAACTATCTGAAACTATCTACCAGCAAAATATTTAAACTGAAACCAATCCACAGTAAAATTTATCACACACATACAGTGAATCACCTCACCTTATATTACTAGTTATGTGAATTATATTGATCCCTGAAATAGACCTCATTATTTCTATAGAAGAGATCTTAAAAATGTGAATCTGATTATCTGCACAAGATATCTGCAGACCCTTAATTAGTTAAAACATTATGAAGAGCTAGTTAGCTGTTGGGTGATACCCATAGACTAACAACCATATGTTTGACTACACAAAGGTAAGCCTCACCGAGGAAAATGAACGATCCAGAGAATCTATGAAATGCTGAAGCGGAGATCCAATTCTTAGTAAAAATTTCTTCTTTCCGGTGTCTAGCTGCCAAAACACAAGAACTCCTTCCTTCCCACCTATTATAACATTATTATGCCCTTATTTATAACCTTATTAGAAGAATCAACCTTAAAACTAATGTACTTATCTCATTTAATTATCTATTACTACTTATGTAATATGTTTCTTCTTATAAGTAGTCCTAATTACTTATCAATTTCTTCTTAAAATGTTATTCACTTTTCTAACTATTTTTCTTGATGAAATTAGTATTAAAATCCCAAAATCCTTTTACATGCAATTCATTCACATAATACCAAGGTTCTATTACACTAACTATAAATCCAACATAATAGAAACTCACATGCAATTCAAACACAAATCAAAAATTGAAGATTAGGGCTGGGTTCGTGAGAAGAGTGAATAACACATAACAAAGGTTTAAATTGCTTACTTTGGTTCCTAGTTACTCTTAGGTGGTTGAAAGATAGAATGCTTCCAAGAGATTCACTATCAATTTGATGTTATGAGCTGGATTTGATCTTTTTCTTGAGAAGAAAAATGAGCGATGGTGAAGAGCTTTGTTATGGCGATGAAGGATGGAATCAGCGACGGTGATGATGATTTCTGCGATGGTGATGAACAACGAACTCGTCTGCGTTGGTGATGAACAATGGTGACATAAATGGGAAAAGCAAAAAACAAAAAGTGAAATGGTGGCCTTTGGGTGGGTGTATAACAAAATGGGAGTGGCCCAAATAGGAAGTTTATGCACGCTGCATAAACATGGTTTATGTATAATAACCGAACCCCATGACTAGTGTGAGGACCCGTGCGATGCACGGTGCTTTCAATGTTTTTAATTTTTAATTTTTTTTATTTTAATGTTATTGGTTTGCATATTTGACTACTAAGATAGGTATGACTACAAAATCGAAATACTTGATCACATTTTATTTATTTTATTTATTTAAGGGATCAAGACTCTTATTATTTGAACTAATTCATTGTTTATCGGTTCAAATAAATTTTATTACATGAATAAATAATTTATGTTTAAATACAATAAAAATAATTTGATATTGTTAAGGATAAAACATAGATAGAGTACCCATTGTATTTATTATAATTAAAATAAATTTAAATGTCTACACTATTTTTATTAATTTGATTAAGTTAAGATCATTTAGTTTATTAGTGTCAGACTCGAAATGCACACATGAGCAGGCAGGGTGTGCGACACCTCGAAACTCAACTCAGAATTTTGATGTCATATAATATTAATTATATATAATATATACTTATAAAATATTTGATGTGTATTAAATGATTAATTTTGAGATCCTAAAATAATAGTATATATTGTTAATGTTCATAAAATATCATATGAGTATCAAAAATTAGTTATCTATACACATAAATATAGTTCTAGTCCATTTTAATCTTTGCAACAAATTTAATCTTAAATTAAGATGTATTTTTTTGACATTATATATAATGAAGCATCAATACAAAACAATTAGAGGAAGAGAAATTACGGATCTGAAAAATTCAATTTGAGTTGCTCGCTTCTTCAAAGAAATGTCTGATAACCATTCATCCAAATTCCATTTATTATGAAAGCAAATATTTCATATGGAAAGGAAAATGAAAAAGAAGCAACAACCTATAGGTTGATGATGGCTCATTGGTCAAAGACAGGTGGAGAATTGACGGCGGAGCAGTGATGGCCAGTGGCGGATCCAAGACCCTGAATAAGGAGGTGTAAAATTTATAGTGAATTCTTAACTTCATTAATAATTTTCACAGCGCATATATATATATATATATATATATATATATATATATATATATATATATATATGTACCAGACAAAATATTATAGGCCCAATAACTCAATGATCCAACAATTGGCCTAAACAATTCAAATGGATAACTTGGCGGGAAAGACAAGGCAATGGCGAGACCTAGAAGATCGGGGACGACGCCCTCAGGTTATGACAACATCGCCCAGCAACGGATAACCGCCCACTACCACCACATAAGCGCGGAGGAGAGGAGCAACCGTCCATAACCACTTTTGAGACACGGTGGAAAACCACCCACGACCTCCATTAGAGAGGAGTGGGGTGGTTTTAGATATTTTCCGATCATTCTTTCCTCTATAAATAGAGAAGAAAAACTCATTGTAAGTGGTTCGACTTTTTGGTAAATAAAGATCTTAAGTATCATTATTTCTCACTAATATACTTGGACCACCCCCCTATTATTTTTACCAGAACATTTTGGCGCCCACCGTGAGGCTGCGGTAAAACGATTCCCAGCCTACCACTAAAACCAGACGAAATCCGAAGTCTTCCTCAAGAAAATGGCAGGAGGACAACCAGCAAATGACAACCAAAACAACCAAAACAATCAAAACACCAACATAACCTTGACAGATGCAGTAACACAATTACGTCGCCTGCAAGCCGAGGTTCAAAAAATCGATCAGGAAAAAGCAAACAGAGTTGATGAAACGGAAGAAACCAACATCACCAACTCCCAACCACTTGCCCAAAACCTCTGGGATGCGAGGGTACCGGATAACTTCAGAACACCCCATCTCCCAGACTTTGACGGGAAAACAGATCCCACAGAACACCTGATGGCGGTAGGAACTAAAACCGCCATCATCGGCGCAGCGGATCATTTGAAGTGCAAACTCCTCTCGGGCACGCTGAAAGAGGCGGCCCTAAGATGGTATATGAACCTGCCCAAGAATTCCATTCAAAGTTGGGCAGATTTTCAGCAAAAATTCACACAACAATTCGCCGGCTCCAAGCACATCAAGGTGACGGCGACAAGTTTGTTCTCATTAAGACAAAACTATAACGAATCTCTGAGAGAATACCTGGCGAGATTC
Organism: Trifolium fragiferum; assembly: GCA_954870985.1. Taxonomy (NCBI): domain Eukaryota; kingdom Viridiplantae; phylum Streptophyta; class Magnoliopsida; order Fabales; family Fabaceae; genus Trifolium; species Trifolium fragiferum. The sequence goes on along the minus strand of OX940789.1, from coordinate 72,528,842 downwards.
TGCGAATCCACAAGCAAAGTGAGCAACCCAAACCAGGAAATGTTCGTCTCCGCCTTCCATCACGGCCTCAAGGCGGGACATTTTAATGAATCCCTGGCACAAAAGCCGGCCACATCCATGCAGGAAGTCACAAGAAGAGCGGAAGGATACATAAAAGGCGAAGAGAGTAACGCCGAAAAAAGAATGAGAGACGCCAGAGAAAGAGGCCCGGTTAACAAAAGTAACGGACGAGGCAAATTTTATCATCATCACAGACGCCCGATTCCTAATCATCACGGAATTGAGCGTCATATGAAACCTTACCAACCACAAAGACACTTTCAAGAAGAAAGGAAGGAATACACACCACTAAACCGTGTCCAAGTCTACATCATGGAAGAAATCCTACAAACAGGATTAGGGCGACTACCCCCACCGAGGAACAAGGAGCACACTATGGGATTAAACCCCAACGCCTGGTGCGCTTATCACAGATGCAGAGGTCACGACACTGAGAAATGTTTCAGGGTAAGGGATTTAATCGAAGAACTGATAAAGAGCGGTCACTTGAGGAAGTTCATAGAGGACGCCGCGGCAGGGAAGGTGGTTGTCCCAAAGATACAACATAATCAAACAAAAGACCGTTCTGAAGGAGAAGATCCAGGAAAAGGTAAGAGAATCTCCGTCAACACCATTGCGGGCGGATTTGCAGGAGGAGGAGAATCCTCAAGTGCGAGAAAGCGTTATGTTAGGAGGATGGAGCAAAATGAGAAATTCATATGTCACACAGAGGTGACGCCCATCCTTGATCTGTCATTCACCAAAGAAGACAAAAGGGAAGTCATGCCACACAATGACGACCCTCTTGTGATACAAGTGCAGATATTAAATTGTGATGTCAAAAGAGTGCTAATAGACTCAGGAAGTTCAGCGGACATAATGTACTGGGAAGCCTTTAAGGCGATGCAATTGTCAGATGAATACCTATTGCCCTACAACGACACGTTGGTAGGCTTCGCCGGCGAGCAAGTAGAAGTTATGGGCTACACCACCCTCCTAACCACATTTGGAGAAGAGGAGAACGCCAAGACTATCAAAGTAAGATATTTAGTGGTCAAAACCCCATTCACTTCATACAACATCATCATTGGAAGGCCAGCCTTCAACACACTAGAGGCGGCACTGTCAACCCTCTATTTGTCCATCAAATATCCTTTGGACAACGGAAGGGTAGGAACCATCAGAGGAGACCAAAAGCTGGCGATGAGATGCTACGAATCTAGCCTGAAAATCAGACACAGACAAAGCCCCAAGGCGGAATCAATGGCGTCACCCAAAAAAGGAGGCGGAGTCAACATGATCTCGCCCCTAGACCTTGATCCAAGGGAAGATTTCACAGAAAGAAGAATGAGCCCCATTGAAGAATTAGAACAAGTCCAAATTGGCGATATGCCACACCAAGTAACCAACATCAGAACCACTTTGAAACCAAAAGAAAGAGAAAAGGTCGTAGCTATGTTAAAAAAGAACATAGACCTATTCGCATGGAAGCCATCTGATATGCCCGGAATAGACGAAAGCATGATAACGCACAAGTTATCTATCGCGCCCAACGTCAAACCTGTCTCACAAAGAAAGAGGAAGATTGGAGAAGAAAGGAGGACAGCGGTAAATGAAGAAGTGGAAAAACTGAAAGCAGCAAGGTTCATTGAAGAAATAAAGTATCCGTCATGGCTGGCGAACGTAGTAATGGTAAAGAAGGCAAACGGCAAGTGGAGGATGTGCGTAGATTTTACAGATTTAAACAAGGCCTACCCAAAAGATCCATATCCCTTGCCTAATATAGACAGGCTTATTGACGGAGCCTCCGGATACAAAATGTTAAGCTTTATGGATGCATACTCAGGATACAACCAAATAAAGATGAATCCTGCAGACGCGCCTCACACTGCCTTCATGACTAACACCTGCAATTACTTTTACAATGTTATGCCGTTTGGCCTGAAAAACAAAGGCGCCACATACCAGAGGCTAATGGACAGGGTATTCTCAGAGCAAATAGGCAAGAATGTAGAAGTGTACATAGACGACATGGTAGTCAAAACAACGGAAGATGGCGAGCATGACAAAGATCTAGGCGATATCCTCGCCTCGGTGAGAAAGTACTATATGAGATTGAACCCAGCGAAGTGCTCTTTTGGAGTTCAGTCAGAAAATTTTTTGGGATTCATGCTCACAAACAGAGGGATAGAAGCTAACCCGGACAAATGCCAAGCCATAATTGACATGAGAAGTCCAACCACAATAAAAGAAGTCCAACAGCTAGCAGGAAGAATCGCAGCCTTGTCAAGATTTTTATCTTGCTCTGGAGAAAAAGCATTTCACTTTTTCTCAACCCTGAGAAAGAGCGAAAGATTCATATGGACTCCTCAGTGCGAAGAAGTTTTTCTAAAGCTTAAGAGTTTTTTAGCGTCACCACCAATATTAACTCGCCTCAGAAAGGTAACATCTTGTACTTATACCTGGCAGTATCAGACAACGCCCTTAGTTCAGCATTGGTGCAAGAAGTCAAGGGCGAAGAGAAGCCGATATATTTTGTGAGCAGAACATTCAAAGGTGCTAAAGCAAAATACCAAAAGATAGAGAAATTGTTCTTGGCTGTTGTCATCACTGCGAGGAAGTTAAGGCAGTACTTTCAGAGTCACAAGGTAGTGGTTAAGACGGACTATCCCATAAAGAAAGTCCTAAGGAAGCCTGACCTAGCAGGGAGAATGGTAGCATGGGCAGTGGAGTTGTCGGAGTTTGACATAACCTTCTCCCCTATAGGCGCAATAAAATCGCAAATTCTGGCGGATTTTATGCTGGAATTATCAGCCCCGCCTAAAGAAAACAGCGAGGAACCTTGGACACTTTCAGTAGATGGTGCGTCTAACCTAAAGGGAAGTGGAGCAGGAGTAGTTCTAGAAGGACCTGATGGAGTACTCATAGAACAATCTTTGAGGTTCGCCTTCAAAGCAAGCAACAACCAGGCTGAATACGAAGCCCTTCTAGCAGGAATGAAGTTAGCAAAAGAAATGGAGGTCACGGACCTCAGAGTAAAAAGTGACTCACAATTGGTAACCAACCAAGTGTCAGGAGAATTCCAAACAAAAGACCCCCAATTAATCAAATATCTGGAAAAGGTAAACAAGTTGGCGAAATGTTTCAACTCTTTTCAGTTGATTTATGTACCTAGAGAGCAAAACGCTAGGGCAGACTTGTTATCCAAACTCGCCAGCACCAAGAAACCTGGGAGCAACAGGATCTTCATCAAAGAAACCATTGCAAACCCAAGCATCAACGAAGAGGAGGTTCACATGATCATAGAGGAAGAAGACTGGCGAACTCCCATTATCAAGTATTTACAGAGGGACGAACTCCCCAGACCAAGAGAAGAGGCATATAAAGTTAGAAGGATGGCATCATGGTACACCATGATGGGAGATAAGCTATACAAAAGGGGATTCTCGACCCCCTTACTGCTGTGTGTAAGCAAGGAAGAAGCCAAGTGAATTTTAGAAGAAGTTCATGAAGGATCATGTGGGAGCCACATAGGAGCAAGATCATTGGCAGATAAGATCCTTAGAGCAGGATTCTTTTGGCCGGAACTGCACAGCGACGCTGGAAGGTATGTGAGAGCATGTGATAAATGCCAAAGATTCTCAAACCTGCACTACGCCCCGGGCGAACCCCTCAAATCAGTCCTTTCGCCTTGGCCTTTCTTCATGTGGGGAGTGGATATATTGGGTCCTTTCCCTACCTCATGGAAACAAACTAGATGGCTCATAGTGGCTGTAGATTACTTCACCAAATGGGTAGAGGCGCAACCTTTATCAAACATCTCGGCAGAGCAAGTCAAAAAGTTTTACTGGAGGAATATCATATGCAGATTCGGCCTTCCTAAATACATTGTATCAGATAACGGCACACAGTTCGCAAGTGAGAAGGTAGTCTCATTTTGCAAAGAGAAAGGAATCCAAAACACTTTCATATCAGTTGAGCACCCTCAAGCCAATGGGCAGGCCGAATCGGCCAACAAAGTCATATTGAAGGCCCTGAAAAGGAGACTATCAAGCAAAGGAGAAGCTTGGGTAGCTCACCTCACCGCCATATTGTGGTCATATCATACAACTCCACAATCGTCAACAGGAGAGGCACCCTTCACTATGGTCTATGGCGCAGATGCCATGATTCATGCAGAAATAAATCCCCCAAGTTGGCGACGTGAAACCTCGACAACTCAAGAGAACAGCGAAGCATTGCAGGAGAACCTTGACATAATACAAGAAGTAAGGGATAAAGCGCATTTCAGAGAATTCGCCACTAAACAAAGTGGGAAGAAAATACAACACAAGGGTAATCCCAAGAAAATTCAAAGAAGGCGACCTAGTCCTGAAGAGACCAATGGGAAAAGATAAAGGTGGAAAATTGGCAGCAAATTGGGAAGGACCATTCAGAATCAATGAAGTCTTTGAAGGTGGAGCATACAGGTTGGAAACCATGGAGGGCGAAGTCCTGCACAGGACGTGGAATATCTCGAATCTCAGATTTTACTACAGCTAGGCCAACAACGCCTAACAGGCGAGACGTAGTCCAAAGAACATCATCAAATCTCGCCACGCCACCCCAAAGATATTTCTTGTTTTTACTTTCATTTCTTGTTTTTATTTTCAAAAAAAGAAAATGCATATGGATGTATTAATGATCCGAATGATGAGAAACTCTTTTCTCCGGCGAAAGCAGGAGTTTTTAACGAGACTCATCAGCCAAAATTCAAAAAATATTTCTTTGATCAAAAAGAGTCATTGTTCCAATGTTTGCAGATGGTTTATCATTATCTCAATCGTATACATGAAGACAACGAAGGTGAAAAAGTGTTGAAACACCATGACGTTATCTGTAAACCTTACGAGTTGGATACGTCTAAAAAAGAAACGGCGATACCCTTAAAGCCCTAAGAGCTGGGTACGACGGAAAAGCGTTGAAACACCATGGCATGATTTGTAAATCTTACGAGTTGAACATGTCTAAAATAGAAACGGCGATACCCTTAAAGCCCTAAGAGTTGGGTACGACGGAAAAGCGTTGAAACACCATGACGTTATCTGTAAACCTTACGAGTTGGATACGTCTAAAAAAGAAACGGCGATACCCTCAAAGCCCTAAGAGCTGGGTACGACGGAAAAGCGTTGAAACACCATGGCATGATTTGTAAATCTTACGAGTTGAACATGTCTAAAATAGAAACGGCGATACCCTTAAAGCCCTAAGAGCTGGGTACGACGGAAAAGCGTTGAAACACCATGGCATGATTTGTAAATCTTACGAGTTGAACATGTCTAAAATAGAAACGGCGATACCCTGAATAGCCCTAAGAGCTAGGTATGAAGGAAATGCGTTGAAACACCACGGTATGATCTGTAAATCTTACGAGTTGGACATATCAAAAATAGAAACGGCGTTATCCCTAAATCTTACGAGTAGGATATGACGGTAAAATAAAAGGCGCAAGGCGTAGGTGACATCAGAAACAATAATGTTAAAGGCGAAGTCCAAAAAACGCCAAAAGAAATTAAAGGTATAATGCATGTCGTTATTTTATTATTCTTTACAATATTATATAACACAACAATGCAAAAAAAGAGACAATATTAGAAACATTCATTTTTTCATTGATAAGAGAGATTACAATGAAATCAAGATACAAATTCAAAGACAAAGATAAAGAAAATTACAATGAAATCAAGATGCAAATTCAAAGAAAAAGAAATCCTAAATCTAACAAAGGATCCAGCTCCTTCAAGGAAGAGAAGAAAAAACTGGAGGCAGTCTCAATAGTTCCTCAATTCCACAAGATATCAGCTCCCCGCCGCAAGAGAAAAAAATCCGGTGGAAATCTCCCGAGTCTTTAATGGTAGAGGGAAAACCTGGAGGCGAGACCCCAACCCCTTGCCAAGAGGCTGCCATCAGGAGAAGGAACAACTCATCAGAGCAGAACTACCCCGGAGTTTTCCCTGAGGCCGTACATGATATCCTCCGTGGCTTTTCCTCAGCCCTCGTGACGATCCGGGATCCTTCTTCTTTACCAGAAGATTCAACATCAGAGGAAGACTCCCGAGAAGCACAGGTCCTCAGGTATTCAATGAAATCTTCATCAGCAGAGCCGGAAGAATCTGACGAAATGGCAAGAGTTTCCATTTTGACATTAGAAGAGGGCTTATCTCGCCTAAAGTTAGAAACAGAGATCTCTATCCTACGTTTCTTTTTCTGAGATTTTGATTTAGAAGCCACACGTTTCTTTTTGGGTTTATTTTTGTGATCCATGGAGGGATCAATGAAAGCAAGAATGAAGAAGAACGAAAGCAATCAGAGAAAAATGAAGAGAAACTCAATGAAAGAAAATCGAAACAAGTGAGAATGAATGTGCAGAAAATTGAAGATGAAAAAGGCTATTTATAAGGGAAATTCTGGACGGTGAGCAATAAGTGTGGTCAAACGGTTGCAATTTTCCACGTTTGACTGCATAGAAAACGGCGAAAGAATAAGACAGTTACGCTGACCACATTGATATCCGCGAAAAGTTCTCGGGAAACGGTTCACAGACGACGCCGCAGCTTAGCGACATCACGCCCAAGTATTTGCCTAGCCTCAGACATATCGGCGAGAAGGTTATACAGGTTGTACAGATACTACAAAGTTTCATACAGATAAGTATTCTCAAAATACAACAAAGTAATAGAAGGAAGATGCATGCCAATAAATGGAAAGATATTACATTAAGGGCCACGAAGGGCGAGAAGCATTGTAATTTTTGCCACAACAGGGCATACAGAAATTCATCAAAAAGCCACAAAGGGCATATAAGATCAAAAGAGAGAAATACAAAGATTAACTGGGCTTCATGGAGCAGAATCCGCAGGAGGAGTGTAAGGAACCAACTGACCATCCTTGATGACCATCAAAACACTGGCCTCGCCCAAACGCTCAGCATCGATATCAGGGAACAGGACTTTAACTTGCTCCATGGCGAAGTTAAAGCCATCATCAAATTGGGCTCCAATGCTTTCCTCCAGGCCCGCCTTCTCCTCAGACCAGCTCGCCTTCTCCTTAAGCAGAACGTCTCGATCCTCAGACAGCCACTTAATCTGGTCATCTTTATCAGCAGATGAATCTTTCAACGCTTTGATCTCGGCGGCGTGGTCTTCCTTCAACTTCTTCAAGGCGGCCTCCTTTTTCTCCTCCAGGTCGTCCAAGGCTTTCTTACTTTCAGCCTTGGCAGCCTCCATGTCAGCAACAAATTTATTCTGGGCAGCCTTAACCTTCTCCTCCATGGCATCCAACTCCTGGCGAATGACCTTCATCCTTTCTTCAGCAGAAGAGATAGCAAGCTTTTGGCGAGACGCCAAAGCATAATTAAGCAGGATTCCCTTCAGCTCGTAACCCATGGAAAGCCTGGCCAATTCCTCAGTGGAAGTGGAATCAAAGCGAGCTCCTCCGCCGGACAAATCCATAGCTTTCTCAATAAAAACCTCGGGATTTAAAAGAGGATCCCAAGGAGTTGGCGCTGTGTTGTTTGAAGGAGCAGAAGGAGAAGGCGAAGTCACATTAACAGCAGCAGCAGAAAGGCGTGGAGAAGGAGTCTTCTCAGGATCCTCTCCCTGTAGATGAACAACTTCCACACTAGAGGTGGCCCCAGAACTAGACGACCTCAGCTTCTTGGAGATAGGCTGTTCACCTTTTGAACTCCCGCCTAACTCAAGGTTTTTGGCAGGAATGGCAACGGAAATCCTTCCCTCATTCTTTCTCTTGTTCCTGCCCTTGGTGGCGTCATTGTCCACCACAACCAGTTGATTTAAAGGGTCAACCACAGCAACGGTTTCCCCAGAAGCGGCAAGGGCGGCATCCTTTTCTTTTTTGGCCCTGGCCCTCAGCAAGAATTCCATCCTCTTCTCCTGTGAGACCGACTTCATCCGATCTGCAAAAAAAATAAATAAATAAATAAAGGAAAAAGGTTAGTCTCTGGAAAAGAAAAATAAGCAAAGGCGAGACAGGAGGACAATAAAGAAACTCACCCATATACTCCACCAACTCTTCTATACAACCATCAGCCTTAAGAAGGTCGCCCACATTCAAAATACACAACGTCTCAATATAGGCGACGCATTCTCTCTCAAACTTGTCCAGAGATTCATAACGAGTCCCTTTGATGACACGGGGATTCTGGGTCCAATAAAAGGGAAACAAAGGTTATTGATTCCCGTCAAACATCACGTCAGGGAAAGATTCCCTACCACGGACGCGGAGAAAAGTGTTTTTGAAGTTTTTAAAATTGGAGGTATACAACTGGAAACGTTTTCGGCCTGGCTGACTCGAAAGAAAGACCTGAGAGTCAGGCGAGATGCTTTTAATGGTGTAGAAAGAAAAGAAAACAGCGACAGAGGGCTTCTCGATTTCCAGACAAAAACAGGCCAATTGAAAGGCTTTCATATAACCCCAACTGTTAGGACTCAGTTGACAACGGGCGACATTCAAGGTCCTAAACATTTGAACCTCAAAGAGAGTAAAGGGAAACCAGACATTGAAGGAATCAATTATGGAAGTGTACATATAAAAATAGTGGGGAGTTTGGGTGTTAGTGTCAGTAACGATCTCGTCCTCACCCACGGGCTCGGTAATGATGTCATTCTCATCATCAGAACCAGACAAGACGGTTTTCCACCTATACGCCACCACGGATTCCCAGTCTAAGTACTTTGAAGCTACGTCCATGGTCTCGGGAAGAGTTGGGGCGACAAAAATTGCAAGAGTGGTGTCCCTTCGTTTTCCTGTAAAAGACGAAGGCGAGATTATCACACAGTCACTATCACTACTCTCAGTATCGCTAGAGCTAATTTCAATATTCATTAAAGAATTGAAGTAACCATCATAATCAAGAGAACCATCGGCCCTTGTATGATGGTTACGTATTTGAGTCTCCAAAACAGAACCACGAGGAGGAACTTTGGTAAAACCCCCCCTCTTCATCGTCGCTCAAGCTACGTAAAATAACCATTTTTCCTACTTCAAACCCTAGAAATCAAAATGGGAACGTTGAAAAGGAGTAAAGACAGTTACGAAAGAAGAAATAGAAGTTACCTTAAATAAATGAAGTAAAGATGTAGTGGAGATCGTGTGAAGGGAAGTCCGCTGATTACTAAACCGCACAAAGTGGGTTTTGAAATTTGGAGAAAAACGTTGAGAAACGGAACAAACGAAGGAAGAGTTGATGAAAATAATTTGAAGTCCCTGTTTTATAGGAAAGTTGGAGGGTGAACGAAACGTCATAATATCCAACGGGTAAAAGAAGGTATCACTACGCGTGTCAGCATTAGGCGTACGCCTGGACACGTATCCCAAGGCAGGCGAGAAGGCCGAACGTTTGAAATTCAACGACCTTGCCAATGGGCGAGAACAAGTATATATTTAGAATTAATCAAGGATACATGGCGGAAAAGAAATTCATAAATTGAAGGAAAGGAATATCATTTCATTGAAGGAAATTCAACAAGTTACAAAGGAAGGCGGAACATATTCAACGCCATTTGGAAGAATTACAAAGCAACACACAAATGAAGGAAAATAAAGAAAAACTACTTAAAGGCTTTGTAAGCAGCCTCAACAGCACGGGCATGACAATCCTCCATCAAGCCCCTCAATTTCTTCGCCGCATCAGAATCTTGGGCAGTCTTCTTCATATCATCATTAAGAGCATCATCTTTCTCTTGAAGGCGACACAAGTGTGAGCGAGTTCGAATTAGCTTGGCGACGTCATACTGGATATCCATCTGCAAATTCCTTTTCCTCTTCACAAGGGATTTGAGTTGGTTCTCTAATTCATCGATTCGATTATCTATGGCCTCCTCGGCTAACAAGGAAAGCGCCATCACCTTCTCTTGAGATGTTATGTGTTCTTTCACCATCTCTATCCTTTTCTCCAAAGCATCAGAAAGCTCTTTTTTGACAATGATCAACAGTCTCGGTGGTTCCAATGAAAGCACCGTCATCCAAGAATCGTTTGTTTAGTTCCTGCACCACGGCCAAGAATTCCTTCTGTCCATCCGTCAACCTCCATGAGTAATCCTGCAACTCCTTCACCATATCAGCAAAATCATCCATCTGATCCAGAAAATCATCAGTATCGTAGCACAGCATGTTCCTTAGTTGGAACAACACCGGCATGGCAGGCGACTCCGGAATAGCAGTAGGAGAAGACATAGTCACAAAAAGCAAGAGATCTAGAGAAAGAGAAGTGAATTGAATTGCGTGTCGCAGAACTCATATTTATAGTCCGAGAATAGAGAACATGATCAGGAGGAGTGGGCAGTTACCACACCACGTCCGGCCATTATCAGCACTTCGCCTCTTTGAGCCTCGCGCTTGGGGGGCTATGTACCGGACAAAATATTATAGGCCCAATAACTCAATGATCCAACAATTGGCCCAAACAATTCATATGGATAACTTGGCGGGAAAGACAAGGCGAGGGCGAGACCCAGAAGATCGGGGACGACGACCTCAGGTTATGACAACATCACCCAGCAACGGATAACCGCCCAATACCACCACATAAGCGAGGAGGAGAGGAGCAACCGTCCATAACCACCTTTGAGACACGGTGGACACGATGGAAAACCACCCACGACCTCCATTAGAGAGGAGTGAGGTGGTTTTAGATATTTTCCGATCATTCTTTCCTCTATAAATAGAGAAGAAAAACTCATTGTAAGGGGTTCGACTTTTTGGTAAATAAAGATCTTAAGTATCATTATTTCTCACTAATATACTTTGACCATCCCCCTATTATTTTTACTAGAACAATATATATGAATTAGGAAATTGGTATTAAATTATTTGATTAGATATAAAAAAGTTAAAATTATAAATAATAAAAAATTCAAGATAATTTTTGTGGAAAAAAGGAAAAATTACTTTTTTTTGTCCTTTAACTTAATTTCAGAAAATCATTCGGTCATTTATCTTTTTTTTTTACGTCATTTTTTCCCCTTAATCAATGTCTATATATGACTTTTCAAGTTTCAAATATATAATTTTTTTTTACGGTACAAAATATACCTCATTTATGATTGCGAGCTAACACAAACTTTTTCAAATTATCGAAACACGAAAAGGACTAAAATGTTATAAAAAATATAAAAGATTAACAAAAATTAAGTTAATAAACTTAATATGTTATTTTGCCAAAAAAACTACACTAATATATAAATAAGACCCTAATTATAAGTATCATGTATCATATGAAAATATCTGAAATGCTTACTAAGTTTGGTGGCCCAGGCCTATTACGACACACATTATACACAATCCTAAATATTTGTGTTTTTTTTAAGAGAACCCTAGTTATTGTTGTTTACTACACTACATCAAGTTAATTAAAATCGGATCGGGTATCAAACCGGTAGAGCCACTGGTTCAAGGTTTAAAGGTCGGACCGAGACCGTATCGGGGTTCAACCGGTATTAATTAAATAGAATTTTTATATTTATAAATATTTAAATAGTATATAAAATAATAATAAATAAAATAATAATTTTTCATATTTATGAAAGCATAAAATAAATACATTTTTTATATTTTTATTAAAAGAAAAATAGTTGTTTTTTATAAAAATAAATGGGCTGTTTTTAGTGCATTTGTCTACTTAGGCCCAAACCAATTTATCCTAACCCTAAAGAAGGTTTCTCTCCCCACCCCCGTCTTTCTTTTTCACCCCCTGAGTTTCCATTTTTAACCTTAAAAAAAACTTCGGTACACGCGTACCGAAGTTTTTAACGATGTAAAACACCTGTTTTTCAATATCGAAAAACTTCAGTACGCGTGTACTGAAGTTTTCGAGGATAAAATCAAGGGTAAAGTTGGATTTCTGGGGGGGTGAAAAATAATGACGGGGGGTGGGGAGAGAAACCTTCAACCCTAAAACTCAAAAGAAACATGAGGGGGTGGGGAGAGAAACATGAGAAACCTTCAACCCTCTTTTATTTTGAATCTTAGTACTTTGTTTTGGTTTGAATCTCTGTGAATCTTAGTAAAAAAATTTTAAAATCTGTTTTGGTCCTTCTTGAAAGAGTTGCAATATGTGTTTTTTATGTTGCCAGTTAAATTCTGGATCTCTGTAGTTAACATGAGAGAGAAAGCAAAACAGTGAAACCTAGGTCCTATTAAAGTAATAATGTAGGATTTAAAAGTGGGACACCCCCTACTAAAAACTTTTTGCTTGCTATAATTCTCAACTCTTATTTTCAAGCCTCCAAGCCTCATTCTAAAGCCACGTGGCCTCTCTCAAATGTATGAATAGTGCTTTGAAGGCAAAATGAGAATTCCTGCTTTCTATAAGTGCGTGGATTATAGAAAAGCCACTTGTAACATGCAACATGAACTTTTATTGTAAAGAAGAGATTAAAGTTTGAAATTTTTTAATTTAAATGACTAAAAACTTGATATATTTAAGAGAATAAAAATATACCAACAATGAATTGATCTAAGGGGTAAATTTTTATATTTTCTTAAATATATGGCTAGGGGTTCGATTCCTCACTAATTATGTGTATGGATTAAGTTCGATTAGAAGTGGAGAACCAATCATGTGTGCTCCGCAAGTTTTCGAAGGATATTAATCATTCATTTATTAAAGACAATCAACATTTCGTACTAATATCATGATAAAAAAATATTATTTTTAACATTTTATTTTCTTCTTATGACAGTTTCAGTTTTTTTTTTTTTTTGTTTTTTTTTTTTTATAGGTTGTAGATTTGTAGATGAAAATGGAAGAATGTATTCAACTTTTGTATTTTGACATATATCTTAATTTTTTTGTTACATCAGACTTTTTTATTTTTGCCGTTAAAAATTAAACCAAGTATTGTGAATTGGCCCCTTCTAGCATGGGTGAGTGCCTTAGGTATCCCATGGTGGGAGAGTGAAAAACTACCTTCTATTATAAGTGAAACAAGTAATAATAATACAATAATAATTTAAGCTATTTATATATTTACCACAAATAACATATTTATAAAAACTGCCCATAACAATCTTAAATTTTAATTTAAACTCAACTAAAATTATAAATGTAATTTTTTTTGTTGCAATTTATTAGAATAAAAAAACTCCTTAACTAATAACTTTTTCTTACACATATTTTAAAATAACTCCTTGACAATTCATTTTTTTCTTACAAATGTTAAAAAAAAAAAAAGTCTTTAATATTACTCCTTTTTTCACACAAATTTTTTAAAAAGACTCCTTTACTCATAACTTTTTTTCACCAATATTTTAAATAGCTCCTTGACAATTAATTTTATTTTTGCTTACAAATGTTAAAGAAAAAGGCACGTTTACTATTTTTTTTTTCCACAAATATTTTAAGAAATAATCTCCTTCAGGTTTAATTTTTTGTCTTTTATCACATTTTTTCAAAAAAAAAATCATTTAGGATTAATTTTTTTATTCACAATTTTTTTAAAAAAAGGCTTCTTTATTTTTAATTTTGACTAAAATTAGTAATTAATATTAGGGCTGTAAATGAGTCGAGCTGAGTCAAACTTGTTTAGATAAGAATTGTTTAGTTCGAAACTCGTCTCAAGTTCGACACAAACTCTTTTTTCAACTCGAGTTCGGCTCGTTTAAAGTTCACGAATAATTCAGTTCGATTCGTTAGGTTCAACTCGTTAACTCAAATCACATGATTTTAAAGTAAATTTTTTGTCAAAATTTCAAATTTTGATCTTTAACCATTTAAACAATTTTTTTTTTTAAAAAAAAATAAAATTAAAATAAAAGTCATCCCAAATGTATAATGGATAAAGTTCGAGAAGTAACAATGAAAAACCTTTTGAGAAAAAGAGTTTAAAGCAGTAAAATTATTTTTTGATAAAGGGATAGTGGGTAATAGTCGTACTCGTACATACGAAACTGAAAAATTCTTAACTACGTTCAACACGTCATAAAAAGTCTAAATTAGTATAGAAATTGACCTAACAATTCTTAATGAGGTTAAATCTGGTATAATAAGTCTTAATAGTCTAATATTTAACCTATTTTTTTTTAATTAGGTTCAATGCGGTATAAAAATTCTACATTAGCAGCAGGCCCGGTCCTGAGGTAAGGCAAGCAGATCCACAGCCCAAGGCCTCACTTTTGTTGTGGCCTCATTTTATTTTATTTTTGCAAATCATCGTTAAAATATTGATTGAGTAGAATAATTGACTTAAAAATTCTTAGTTAGGTTAAATCCGGTATGATAAGTCTTAACTGGTCCAATATTTTACCTAAAAACCTAAATGTGGTTCAATCTAGTGTCATATTTCCTCATTAGTAAAATAATTGACTTGAAAAGTATTAACTAGCTTAAATCCGGTAAAATAAGTCTTAATTAGACCAATAATTTACCTCAAAAGTTATAACATTGTTCAATCCAGTATCATATGTCTTATTTGGTAGAATACTTGACCTAAAAATTCTTAGCTAGGTTCAAACGTAGTATAAAAAATCTTTAATAGTGTAATAATAAACCTAGAAAGTCTTAACTAAATTCTACGTAAGTAAATTAAGTTATGTTCCTTTAATAGTTTAATAATTCACCTAAAACTATCAAATTATGTTCATTTTTATATTCCTCGTGGTTAAATTAAAAAATGTAAGTTAATATTAAATCATAATTTTTTTTTTTTGAAAACTTGGTAACCGGCCAAGGACTCACTAATGAGTCGTTTTTTTATTTAATTTTTTTAACTCTGTATAAACTAATTAACTCACAAAATTGCACCAAGATGAATCAAACCTAAGACCTTAAAAGGAGCACACTTCAAGGTCTCAAGTCAACATCACTAAGTCAACTCAGGGCAAATGGTCATTTTTTTCCTCGAATGTGTAACTCGTTGTCATATTAGTCCCTGAATGTATTAAAATTGCAAACAGATCCACAAATATCTTTTTTGTTAGTCATTTTGGTCTTTGAATCTGTTTTTAAGTAGTCAATTTAATCATCGAATGTATTCCTTGTTGGTCATTTTAGTCCAAAAAAATTACTATCAAATGAGATACTAGGAACGTATTTGCAATTTCAATACATTCAAGGACCAATATGACACCAATTTACACTTTCAAGGACCAAAATGATGGTTTACCCGTCAACTCAAGATCATCATAATTAATCATACATAAACATAATAAAAATTAATGTTGGATAAAGTTCATTACGTTCAATATAATTAATTACCATTATCATCACAAACGTGATTTTAAACTCTTAATATATAATACTTTTGCATTATTAAAAATGTTGTTTGTGGTCCACAAGTCTTAGTTCAACTGATAAAAATTTGTTGAAATTGTTTGGTCGGACGAAATGATTGGAATTCAAACCCTGGCTGTCTCATTTGTGTATGTAAATTTATGATATATTTGTCATTTCGTCTATTTAAAAAAAAAAAAAATTATTTGTGGGTACTCCCTATTAATTAAAATTATATAAATCTTATTGACATTTAATATAAAATAATAATTAAATTGCATAAAAGTTAAGTAATTAATTTAAGCAACACAAAAAATATACATAACTTAAAGCAAGTAATAAATATTAAATATCATATTAATGCAAAATTTAAAAAAGACATACACAGCCAAGCGGATAGGTTATACTTATGGTATCATAGGGTCCCGGGTTCAAAACGACTTTGTACCCATATTAAGTTTTTTTTGTTGTTTTAATTTTTTTTAATTTGCTTCTTCAACCTCCAGACGGGTCAGAATGATCCGGTTGAAACTCATAAGACCCAAAAATTGAAAAGCGATTTCACCAAAAATCCAATTTTTTTATGCACATAATCATGAATCTAACAACATTTTCATATGATTCATCATTTTTTTCATCTAAAATAGTCATAATCTGATATCCAAATTTTAAAAGAACAAGCAAAACCCAAATTTTAAGAATCAAAACATATGAAAACTAAATTTTTCCAGATTCAAATATTCAACAAAACCCAAAATATATGAAATGAAAAGAATAATGGTAGAGGAGAAGTTTGGGATAAGAGAAGCTAAAAAATTTAGAGATTTGCAAGGGAAGAATAGTAATAAGGGATATACGAAGTAACTAGCTATCCATAATCAAGGTGTGTGTATATATGTTTTTTTTGTTTTATTTTAAAATTACTGGGATTAAAACTGAATAATAGAAAAATATATGGGTTATATTGGTATAAAAAGTGGACCTTATTATAAATAAAATTTAACTCGAAGAACATTGTACCTTCAGGTTTCCAGTAATTGATCTTGTCCTTTAATTATTTTATTAATAAATCTGATGGTTAAAAAGTTCATTCCCATGATGGGAGACCTACATTACTTACCCATGCTAGACTTGGCCTTGTGAATTTATGAAACCATGCGTGGAATTATATTTTTGCACACGTTCGTCGAATTTCGCACATGAATGCTTCGCACCATATTGTAAGACCCGTAGAATTTCAAAAGCAGGAATTATATTTTTGATATATTAATTAGCTTATGCTATTTGTTGTATCGGTTTTCTGCTTGATTGTTTGTTTCGACAGAATTTTTGCTGAGTTGGAGTCTGTTTTGTGCTCGTGTGCTGGAAAAGCACAGACTTTCGTTTCTTAGTCTTTATTTATCTATGAGATGGTTCCTGTGCTGTCAGAATTTCGAAATTTGGTTTTGTCTATTTTTTGGAAAAACGAGTAGAAATTATATTCGGTGTTTGAAAATTTTACGGTTTTCGATTTCCTTCAAAATTTAAATGGAGACTTTATATATCGACTGTGATGTGAATTTGATCTCATTATATTTTTCCGAGCTAATGAGAGAAAATTTATTCGGAATAAAATTTATTCGAATTGTAAGTGAATGGTTTTAAATGTATGGTTACGATAGAATTTTTCTGTTTCGGTAAAATTTATCGGTACACGAAATACGACTCGTTTAAAAGCGAACGTGGAGAATGAGTGAGATGAGTTGGCAAGTTCACATAATATCTAGATATTATGTGAGGTTACTTGGTGACCAAGATTGAGATGAATGGCTAGGATTTGCTCATAGAACTTTATCCTATTTGATCCAAGGGCTAGAAACCAACTAAGACACTTATTTAAGGATAGGCATTGAGACAAGTTTCATTCTTTCTCTCATTTCTCTCTCTGTCAACCGTAGCTCTCCCTCTCATTCTTGCTAAGTGTAGAAATCATGGAAAACAAATTGTTAGGATTTTGAGAGATCAAATTAAAAAGCTTGGATCATGTGACTTTAAGACCAAACACCACCACCTTGTGAACTAAGCTCCAAGAGGTAGAATTCTTTTCCCCTTTCATTTCTCTTTGGCCGAAAATGATCATTAAGGGTAGGGAGTTATGGTTGTTATTTTTTTAGCTTATTTCCTTTATTAATATAGTAGATCCATACTAGTGAGTGTTGGATCTAAAAGAAAATATGTGATTCAAAGTGTTTGATTTTATGCTCAATAATATTTTGTTAAGTTTTGATTTTCTTGCTTATTTTCTTTAGAAATATTGTTGTGTGAGTATATATGATTATATATCCAAAAGAAATTATTTGTTTTGAGCAGTTGAAAATTTTAGAGATTTTGTGAAATGTCAGAAAGTTGTTTTTATTTGATGAACATGTTTATATTGAGTGGATCTATCAACGTGTCGGTTTAGTTTTGAAAAGCCCTAAAAAAAATTTGTGTGTTCATGAAGAAATTTTTGGAAAAACTCTTATGATTTGTGAGTTGTGTTTTGAAATGATTTATTTATGTGAGCTAGTTGATTTGAGTCATGGTTTTCAATTGGAAAAGTTTGGGAGCTAGCCTTAATGTTTTGTTCTTGGCCGTGGCACTTTAGTGTTGTGACCATGTGGTTTTCAAATTTTGTAGGTCTTATTGGAAGGCAATGAATCTTGTTTTCAAAAGAATGACTAGTGTGGTTTTGTTTGGAAATAAAAAAACTAGTAACTTGTGTTTTAAGTAAACAAGTGAAGTTGTAAAGTTTTGAAAAGTTGTTAAGTGTGGGATTAAACCAAATTGAGTTGATTTATGTGAAATTGGTATTTTTATACTTGTTTTAACAAGTTAGATTTTTGAAAAGAGTTGCTTGGAGCTATTTTTAGGTTCTAGCCGAAATCTATAAGGGCCTTTAGGTCATTTTAAAATTGTTTTTGTGTCCTAGAAAGTTAACAATTTGATCCGCCTTTTCGAGACGATGAATTTGGCGTATGGCTCGTCTCGATCGGACAAAAATTGAATGAGTTATGGCCATTTTAGTTTGAAAACTGTTTTGTCGAGGATTTATATTTTAAAAGGTTGATGTTTGTGAACTATTCAGAAAAATGTTTTAGTTACGTGCACGCGAAAAGTATTTTGTTATACGTCGAACGAGGAAAGTTTTAGTTCGGACTTGTTTAGTTTTAAAAGATTTTGGTACTTATGGTCTGAGGCATAAGTTGTTTGAAAAGAGATTCGTTTTTGGAAAAACTTAAAATAGTTTGAATTTATATGGTGACGTTTTTGGATAAAACTATTTCTTATAGCGCTTTTACGATAAAAGCTATTTATTAAAGTGTTGTATTTTCAAGAGTTGTTTTGAAAAATGATTTGGCATTTTAAGTGTTTTAAAATAGCCGAGGTTTATTTAAATGACATTTTTGTGATAAGAAACTATTCTTCAAGGTGTTTAATGTTTTCAAAAGAGTTATTTGAAAATGAGTTGAGCCTAGCTAGTTGTGAGGGAACACCCATAAGTCTTGAATCCATTAGTAGTTGAGCTAGGACTGTTTGAGTGATCAATTAGAATGTGGTATTAACTTAGATAAGTTATGTGTTGTGAAAGGTTGAGAGGATTAGCCGATTTGGAGACTTCGTCGAGAGAGACGGATATTGCTTGCGTAGCGTAAGTTGATGTGTTGGAAGCTTGCCGAGGTAAGGGCACTTTCTAACGATTTCATATACCTCGAAATATCGAGTGCTTTTTATGCATGTGTAACTGTTTGCTTGAATATGTGTATTTGCTTGATGTGATGCAATATGAATTATGAGCATGGTTGTTTTGTGATGTATTCTCGTGACGAGAACTTGTTTGAGAACATGCTATATTCTACACATGTTTGAGTGGTTGTTGTGAATTTTATATGATTGAGAATATATGTATGTTGTTGTGATTGAATACATATGATTCAGAATATATGTATGTTGTTGTGATTGAATACATGTGATTGAGAATCTATGTATGTTGTTGTGGTTGTGATTACATATGCTTGTATGATATGTAATTAGTTGCATGAGCATATATGAACGTGTATGTCAGATGGGACTGCCCGGGGTATGTCAGATGGAGACTACCCTGTATATGTTGAAATAGAATATATTATGCTCATGCATTCATAGTCGTGTATGTTAGATGGGACTGCACGGGGTGTGTCAGATGGGACCACCTAATCCTGCGGGATTTTATTGAGTCGGTGATTGTCAGATGGAGACCTCACCTGCCCTGCGGGGTTTAGTAGGGGATGGACCTACGACTCTCTGCGGAGAGGTTAAATTCCGGAATTCATGCATATGAAACAGTCTTGGGTAGGGTGATCACAATCATGTAGAGTCTGCATTGATAGGCTAATTGTGCATTTGAATATTGTTGTGTGTGATTGATAGACGATTTGTGCACTTAAATTCTATGATGTGTGATTCATATGATAAATGAGTATATGCTGCCATGTATTGTATATCTTGCGCTGCGTATTTTTGGTTATATGTTATTTTTAGATCGTGACCCTCTACGAGCATTTTTAGGGCTTTATTTGTACCGCGTGGAGAAGCGGCGAGGCTTGAAGCTGTTTGTGGGTCTTCGTCACCCAGTCATCTTCAGTTAGAGTTTAAAGATTAGCTTAGAGGTAGTAGTTTAAGAGTCTCATTTACTCTTATTTATTGTCCGCTGTATTTGTATTGCAAACTTGTAGTATGATGTTTTATTTGGAATAAATGATGTCGCTATGTTTGTTTAGACATAGCGTTTGGTTTTAATCTTAAACTTTTATTCGTGAAAACAATTTATAAAAGAGGCATCGCATTCCGATCGTTATTTTGAAAATGGTTTACTCTGGTTTAATTTAAGGACGATCGTGAATGTGTTATTTCAGAGTTGTTGTTTTTAAAAAAAAAAATACCTACTTTTGAGCTTCGAAAATCGGGGTGTTACACATATAGCATAACTGATTGATTTATTACTATGCATGAGAACTTCAAAATTAATAGCGGAATCAACGGATAGCTCTCGTCAACTTTCAACAATGATTCCCTTTTTTTTCAAGTGATTATGTTGAGGGAGGAATTTTGACTATCAGTAGAGTGTTCCTTAACTACTCCAAAGAGCAATAAGTAGAGGTGAGAATAGACTAAGCTGAGTTAGGCTTTGCCAAGTTTAAACTTGGCTTGTCAAAAAATCAAAAGCCTGAGTTTGGTTTGTGACCTATCATATGCTTATCGTTTAGACCTGAGCATGACCTTTTGAAAGTCTAATGTGATCTATTAGTCTGTTTAAAAGTTTATTTCACATGAACATATTTAAATAAATAATTTATTTAATTTTTAAAATACTTATGAACTAATAAATCAACGTCTTTTTAATGTATAACATGATATTTTAGAGAATTTAACTATATATATCATTATATTTTAATTCTAGTTAATAATAATAAATTTATATATGTGAAAAACTAATGTAGATTAATAAAATTAAACTACTGAAAAATTTAATAAATATATAATTTAATCAAAGTACAAATTCTATTATATAAATAATAATAATAGTATTAAAAAAATATTATTCATATTAACTTAAATAGGTCGGTCTAGTAGGTTAAAAGGTTTTTTTAATAGTCTGCAGCCTGACCTATTTAATTAAATAGATTTATAAAAAAGTTTTAATCTACTCTATTTAAATAAATAGGCCAACCTGTCCTATTTCCACCTCTAGTAATAAGTATGATGTGTGAGGATATTTCACCGTTGATCTAAGAAATGCATTAAATTTAAGAAAAAAAATAAAGAGATCAATTTGTGAAAATAGTTTGATTTATTGTGTACGTAAAAAACAAAGTACATCTTAGATTTTTATAGGCAGGTGCTAGCCCAATTGGCCTGAAAATTGTGGCCTGTAGTGTACCAAATTATTATTTCTCCCTTAAGCGTGTTGTACTTTATAGTGCATCAAATTATAAATGAATCGCACCTATTTAATTGTATATGTGTAATTTTGTAACTTTCTGTAACGTTGACAATAATATTAAATCATCTATTTAATATTATAAATAGTGAATAGTATCTAAAAATATATCACAACTACTTCAGTGATGAGAATGTTATATGATCCGCTATAATCTTTATCTTTATATTATAAAGATTATGTGTATAATTCCATTTTCTCCTTATATCCAAATTGAACCTAGGAAATAGTATGTGTCATCCTTGTAGAGGTCAATTATTATATTCCTTAATGCATTAGTATGTTTAATACTTATTCCAAATCATATATCTCATATTGATTTATTCGGGTGTAGCCACAAACTTCACAATCATACTCGATTAGCATGACTTGTGGATAGGGATATCAATTTGATCCGTAAATTGGGATCTTTGTGGGGATGGCACCGTTTAGGGATCCGAAGACGGAAAAAACTTTCTTGTGGGGCTGAGGATGGAGCAAATAGTCCCCTGAAGGAGGTTTGGGGATGGAGATGGAATTTATCCTCCGACCTGCGGAGACTGTAACACCCGTATTTTATTTAGTTAGAATTAATTAGAATTAGTAGCCTTTTATATTATTTTATGTTGGTTAATAATTTAATAAAGTGTTATGTCTATATTAGAAAAGAGTAGAGACATTAAGTTAAATAAGGAATGAGTAGTGTCACAAGTTAGAAAGAGTTGAGATTTGATTAATTGGGCTTAGATTGTGAAGGAGGGTAAATTAGACTTTTGACTATTAGGTTAGAATGATGAGGATAGAGCTCTCATTCTTCATTCTCATCATTTGTGAAGAGAGAGAGAGAGAGAGAGAGAGAGAGAGAGAGAGAGAGAGAGAGAGAGAGAGAGAGAGAGAGAGAGAGAGAGAGAGAGAGAGAGAGAGAGAGAGAGAGAGAGAGATTGGAGGCTTAGAGGGGAAGAAGGAAGTAGAGGTGAAGAGGAGGACAAAAAATTTCATCAAATTAAGAAGGTAAGAGAGTAGTTTATGATTCATTTGAGATGATTCAAGAGAAGGGAGATGTCTATTCTCCATACCCAAACTCTCTCATCTCTTGGTTTGGGAAGGGATTATGGAAATGTTTATTGTGTTGAATGAATTGATTTAGGGTAAATAGGTTTATACCCCCTGTAATGTAGGCGTGTTTTGTTTTTCCCCCCTGTAATTTTTTTTTGTGACTCGTCCCTTGTAATGTTGAATTTTTTGGACTCGCCCCTTGGATGCTATAACACCCCATAGATAAATCTAGAATAATCATGGAATATTATTAAAGATAATGAATTCATTATTATTACAACAGAAGTTTATTGCACACACAAGTGCCAAATACACGAGAGTACAGATAAATAACTGCGGAAACAAAACAACACGATTAGACAGTGAAGAAAGCAAGAAAGTCTAAAATGCGATCCTCCAAACAGCAGCAGCTACTCCACAACACAGCTTACCTAATCCACCTGTTTTCCTGTTTCAAATAGGGAGTGGGGTGAGACAGTCACTTCGCCCCAGTGAAATCTACTACCCTCCTAGGCTATAAAGTTGGGGCTCCTAATCAGTCATATCATAATCTATATCCATAGCATAATTATCATAAGCAATAATATAAAGGTGTAACACAAAGTTTATCTTGTTCATTTTAAACCGCAAACCCTCTAAGGTGAGCACGTCTCAGGGGTTTGCCTTATCCGCGAACAGAAAGCGTTCCGGCATAAAGCTCACATGAATTTCTAATGGAACATCTAAAACGAAGTCCAACTGATATCATAACCATATTTTTATTTGACTGATCACTAGGTTCACAACATACTACCAATAATTCCCAATCCCGGGGCGCATACAAAATTCTAATTCCTTAGGTTAATGCCATAAGTGTTCCACTGTATTTGACCTCCTATTTAACATCAAATTATATACGCTTCTGCAGAATATCAATCTCTAACGAGGATATAAAACGAGTGTTTCATTTAACTTTGAAAATAAGGAAAATGAGTCATTTCTGGGTTTACTCGCTACGGCGAGTCACCAAGCTCGCTATGGCGAACTTACAGGTACTGGCCTAAACAACTCGCTAGGCGAGCAGATGCTCGCCATGGCGAAGTTCTTCAGCCCAGAACCTGGAGCTCGCCATGAAGGCTCGCTAGCAACTCTCTATGGTGAGTTCATGCAGAATTGCCTCTGTTTTGCGAAAATCATTAAATTTTATAAATAACACCTACAATCCTCATACAAGACAGTGCAGTAACATATATTAATTGATATAGAACAGGATAGCATGAAATTTGGGAGTTAATTTCACACCTACAGTTATTCCAATGAATTCCTAAATTTGCATGCATTTTCATAAATTGGGAAAAACTAGCTAAACTAGCCTAAGAACCCACCTAGAATGAAGCTTTGGACTTGATTCTTGGGCTCTAAACAGCTACCAATCCTTCCCAGCAAGCCCCACGAATTACCAGAGCTGATTTTGAACTTTAGACACTTGAAAACCCCTTAATATGAAGCTACAAATTTGTATGTGTTTGATGGTTTGAATCACTGAAGCTAAGTGGTATTTATAGGAATATTTCTGAGGTGTAAACAGTATAGGCTTTGGCCAGAGCTTTGCTTGCATGCAAGCTCATTGGGTGAACAAGAGGTGAGTTGAAAAGGGTTGTTGTTTTATGACTTGGTTAGAATTGATTCTTGCAATTACAGAGATTCTCTGTTAATTACTGCATATTAGGAATCTCTGGTAGTTTAGGTGCTGAAGAGGATGCATGTGATGGCTAAAAACAACTTTCATGTGAAGGAAGTGATTGAAGAATTTGTTGTCATGTGTGTGTGTTTTTGCGTGGAAGAAGAGGAGAGAATTGAGAATGAGTTGCTCAGTTGCTGAAGTGAAAATAATGAGAAATGAAAGAGCTTGGGTTGCATGTTGTTTTGATTGAATTAGAGGTATGGATTACTAGTGGAATTATGAGTCATGGTTTGAAAATGAGGTGTAGAGCCAAGAGGGGATGAGTCATAAGGAGGGGAAATTTGAATATTAGTTTAAACTCAAGTGATTAGTGATTTAAGTGTATGACTTAGGTTTATTTAAATTCCTAAATAAATACACCTAATACTCTTAACCTCCATGAATTAACTACTTAATTCCCTCTAATTAATTTTTAAATAATTAGACAACTCTAATTATAATCAATTAGGCAATCTAGAATTTGGGGATGTTACAGATGCACTTTTTAAATCGGTTATTTTGTTTAAACCGATTTAAAAAGTGCAAATTCCTTGCACCCAAGGGGAGAAATCAAAAAAATTTACTTTGCAAGGGGCAAGTCACAAAAAAAAATTACAGGGGGAAAAAACAAAACTTGACTATATTACAGGGGATAAAGACCTATTTACCCCTTGATTTAATATGTTTCTATGTTCTATTCATGTTCATACATAGATTCACTTGAATAATTTCATGATTATGTGAGTTTAATGAGTTGCTGTTCAAAAATGGGTTTTTGTGTTAAAATGTGATTTAATCTTTGATTCGTGACATGAAATGATGTTTGTTGAAGTTATAAGTTGTACTTCTATGCTTAGTATGATTATATATGCTTAAAGTTGGTAACTTTCTGGATTTATAAGCTTTGAATGGTGATTTTCGTGTGATTTTCGAGCAAACCCGAAAACAGAGTGTTGCTTCTGTGCAGTGCTCGCCCGGCAAAGTTTTTTAGCCGGCCCAGCGAACTCAGCTCGCCCAGTCTCGCAAGAAAACTAGAAAATTCTGAGTGGCATTCGCCCAGGCTCGCCCAAGCTCGCCCGGCGAGATCCCCTGGCCAGAATTTTATTGTTTGTTTAATTGAATGAGATGCATGTTTGGATTAGGTTGTAATGTGATCTTATACTTATATGATGTTACATATATCATTATAACATGAACTCTTAGTGGTAAAATGGTTAGCTATGAGAATTAAGCATGTTGGATTAAGATTATGATTCTATGATAAATTGATGATGAATTGAATTGATGATGATAAATTATGATAACATGATAAATGGTATTGTGCTTGAATATATGACCTTAATGATGATATGTTGATGTGAATTGAGAAGAATATAGGTTGTGTAGTCCTATTATTCATGAGGATTTGTTTAGAGGTATCATCGTAAACAATACATGTACTTTCATGCATTCATATGAGTTAATGATAGTGTGTCCATCATGACATAAAACTGAACTTGATGGATAAAAGGATATAATTTTATCCTAATAAATGATGGTGAATGGTACCGCATGCATTTAGTTATATCTAGGGTGACATGACATAAATGTTTGACATTAGTCACATTAGGAATCTTGTGCAATCTTAATTGCTATTTGGTAATTGATATTGTGTTCGATTATGATCAAGGTTGTCAAAACCGGACCGGTCAGACCGTGAACCGGTGATGTATCCAGTCCGATTAGGCCTAAAAACCGGCATGCGGACGAACCGGTAAAAAACCAGTCGAACCGGTCCTGAACCGGAAAAAACCGGTGAACCGGCCGGTCCAGACGATTCGATGATTCTGTTTTATTTTTTAAAAAGAGGAGGTAAAAGGAGGTCATATATATATATATATATATATATAACATCAAACAATGTTATTTGGTTTTATTTGTAAAAGAAAGATTAAAAAAATAAACAAGTTACAAACGATGTTATGATACTATTTTGTGTTATTGGACTTAGTTATTATGTAATTTTTAATTTAGTTTGAATTAGAAAATTTTATGTCTAATGTACTAAAGTTTTAATTTTATATTAACTTTATGACATTTCATCTTTTTCATGTGTAAAAATAAGAAATATTAAGTCATTATTTATTTATTTTTATTTATATATTAATTAAAATATATATTTGATTAAAAACGGTTTGACCGGTCCAACCCCGATCCGACCGGTTGAACCTTGAACCGGTAAGCTCACCGGTTCGATGACTGGTCCGGTTCTGAAAACATTGATTATGATTGATTGAGAATGACTAAGTGTGATACATGATTAATTGTTATCTAAGTTCCGATGAGTATGATTCCTTATTTATTATGCTTATTGAAATGCATGTAACTAGACAAGAATGTTGTCTAGTCATACTATGATGTTTTATAATATAAGTGTATCATATGCTTATTATTATGATATTGAATTGTAACTAACTCTCTATTTGTGTATTTGAATGGTTTGGGTCCAGATTCTTCGCTTGAGGGATCGTCTTGAAGGATTATGAGTTGCTTGTTGGTTAAGCTAGTCTAGCTTGGTAAGGAAGTGAGATAGGAAAATCCTAGTGGTGTCTAGATGTCTATGATTGCTCTGATACTTGTAACACTGTTTGGGATTTAGTATTTAGACTAGTTTGTTTGTTATTATGTTATGACCTTGCTTTAATTCTATGATTTGAGAACTTGTTGATGTATGGATATGATTCATGTTTGGAATCATATCTAAGTACTTGTAACGATTGAAGTACATTGCATGTTATGTTATTAGTTAAGTGACTTATTATTAATGTTTATGCTTCCGTTGCGATATGAATGAATATATCATGCATGTTTTGGAAATTTTATTTTATGTAGCACCTTAATGTGCTTGTATGTTTTAATTTAAGTTAATTAAATAGTATAAGTGGGTTAGGGTCAGTGGCGGAGCTAGGAAAAAAATAATGGGTGGGCCGCGAAAGAAAAATATAATATATAAATTAAATAAAAAAATTTATATTTAATATATAATAATTGAAGTTGTAATAAGTATAAAGTTGATCACTCGAGTTGATATACTATAAGTTTGTTTACGTCAAAAAAAGTTGGTCATTAAAAAATTAAACTTTGTATCTTAAAATAATATTTATGTGTACCAAGTGATTCAAAATAATCAAATATTAGCTTTGCAACAATATATATGCATTTTCTGTAAAACAAAACAACAATATATATGCATTCACCGAATATAATGAAATTGATTGTTATAAAAAACAGAAAATAAAAAGATTGCAAACTGTAGGAATCGAACCTGCACCATTATGCAATTGTAAGTGTATCACACCCGCCACTGGGACACGCAAGCTTTTTACATATTTCGTTGCATTCATTAATATATGTACCATATATTTAAAATATTATGTAGATATAGGGGTATTCAAGTAATTTCCATTTTTCCGGGATGGGCCGTGGCCCGGCTCAGCCACCCCTGGCTCCGCCTCTGGTTAGGGTGATATAGAGACTACGTCCTTGAACACTTTATTAAAATAACATTTATATTTGTATATTTAAGTACTTTATTGTTATATTTATTTATATTTTCACACAATATGTGGATAAATTTATTTTTATGTGATGTTTATTATTGTCACAACTCACAAGATTCATAAAAATGTGTTAATTTTTTATTTGTTTTATGGATAAATTTTTTTACAACTAGTTTGATTGAAAATAATAGAAATTCGATAACCCCGTGGAAACTAGGAGGATCCGCAGGGATGGGATGAAGAATGAATACTCACAAAAAGTGTAAAATGAAAACGGGAATGTGAGTCATTTTAAATTGTGGGAAATTAAGTGGTAAAGACTCCCCGCTCATTCTTCGTTCCGTTGACATGTCCACTAGTTGGACATTATAGTAATCTTGTTATGGATAACATTTGAACGGCAACCCAGTACTCGACTCTACATTTAAGATCCATAGTACTTTCAAGTGGAAGAGTGATATACACCACTATTACCATGAGAATAACTTACAAAACTTATATAACACACTTTGTAGTGTTCTCACGATGTGTCGATTCAATATAACTCCTAATATATATATATATGATGGCTAATGCTACGGTGGACCACCTTCACAAGTGGTCCACCGTGGACAAGTGATCTAACCGAATACAAATTTTACAAAATTTATTGGTAGATTGAAAGTTTATATCATATAGAGCATCCATAAAAAAATTTAAAAAAATTGAAAATTATTTGATATTTTATTGGGATTTATCAAGATTTATAGTATTTAATAAACCATTAATCTTGATGGATCTCAATAACATATCAAATGATTTTCAATTTTTCTAAAATTTTCTATAGATGATCTATATGATATAAACTTTCAATCCAACGGTGGATTTTGTAAAATTCATATTCGTTATAGGATTTTTCATGAGTGGTCCATCATGGACCACTTGAAGAAGTGGTCCATGTTGGAATATTTTATGATATTCCAATAATATTATGTGGACAAATATCTTTATATAATTATATTAGCTATTTATCAATTAAGAGCCTAATTGATTTAGTGATCAAATAAAGTTAAAAGGCTAATTGGATTTTTATTTAGGAATTAATTAATTAATTAATTTGATATGGGCTCAATATGAGTGGATGTCATGATGACCCATTTCGGGATAATGGGAACCCTAATGAGTCATCACCCTATATATAGGCTATGGTCCCCAATATACCGTATGTAAGCAAACACTCTCTTCTCCCCATCTGAAGAGAATCAAAGCATGAGGGTACTGGTTGAGGAAGAGCCATACTAGCCGCCATTCGTTTCTGTTTCAGGATTACTGCAAAAAGAATTTTCTCCATGGATCCAAGTATTCCTAAAGATCAACTTGTCGATCCTATGATTTTATACATGCTTATATGACTATTTGGTTTCCGCATAAAGTATATGTTATATAAAAAGTTGAGCATGTATATGTGAATTAATGTATTGTCAATTTAATTCCAACAAGTGGTATCAGAGCAGGACATGATTGATCGTTAAAAATACCTTTTAGTTTCGGTTGATTTCTTTTCAATTTCGGCTTGTATTATTTTGAATATATGATCGATACAATTGTCTTCCTGAATTTTGTGATTCTGCATAATAAAATATAATTGAGGTTTGTTCATTTATTTTATTTTTTTGCGGTTCTTTCTTTCTTGGCGTTGGCATATACTAATTAATGTTCTAACAACAAGATTCAATATTTTGAAAATATGTATATGTTGTCACCGTTTGGATCAAAGGATTTAGTGTCTTGATTGATGTTGTTTTTTTCATGGCTTGAAATAATAAGTTATGAATTAATTTATTTTATGCCGTTATGCAATTTTGGTCTATTTGGTTTATGAATACAAATTAGAACTATTTTGTTTAAATTTGGATTCTTGTGTTTTCAAAATTGTTTATTGTTTGGATATAATAGTTCGTTTGATTTTCCAGAACAAAAATATTGGCTTTATATTGGTTTTAACTAAGCCATAAAGAATATTGACTTTATGCAGTATGAATTATTTTTGTTTGGCAATATAATTCCTTTTATGGTATGGCGCCTATAATATATTATATAGGCAAGTAAATATGGCAATTTCTCTAAGATGATTTTATGTATAATACATAACTTGAGCCACTCATTAAGGAACATTATAAAACTAAGGCTAAAGTAACGTTCATTCGGGTTTTTTATTTCTTTGAAACGTGATAATGCCTTTGATATTTGGGGATATTGTTAAAATCAACTTAATGACAACCCTTTTTTTTTGAAGAATTCTTTCCAAAATTATGGATTTGATGATGATTATAGTGAAATAATTTCGTGCGTTTATATATGGCAAATTCAGGTTGTTGCCACATACTAAGGATTTCAATTTGTTTTTTGGTAATTCATTTTTTAAATCGATCTTTGGTTTGCCTTTATTATAAAAGTTTCTTATATTGTAATAAATATATGACCATTGTTATAGCAAATAAGGATTTTGATGATCTTCATATTTTAAATCAAATATTTCGATTGACTTATTCATAAAGTTATGTTGGTATATTGTTGTACCTATCCGGTCAATGCTATTAGCAATTAAAGATTTTGATTTGTTTTGAAATTGAGAATATTCTAAAATCAAATATTTGATTTAAAACTAAAATTGATTCACATTAATTTTGTATTTAAAGTTTATTTTGAGAAATAAAGCATATGAAGATTTGATATATATATTTGGTTGTTATATATATTTTTGGAAGATTAATTGTGATTAAATAGCAATTAATAATGATTCTCAAAATAGTAATTTTGGTCTAGCACAAAATTAAAATTTTGATTCTTTATTTTTGTCAAATATAGATTCTATAATTATTTCTTTAATCACAGATATATAAAGTTTTTGGTTTCCTTCTATTTTGGAAAATACAATTATAGAATTCTATTATTTATTTGAAGAATCTTTGGTATATGTGAATCAATTGTGGCATGAATAATTTTTTGTATATATAAATATTTAATTTTATTTGATTTAAAATTAAATGTTTGGTTTATAGTATGATGACATGTTTGAGTTTATTGTTATTAAGTTTGTATAATAATTTTATTTTGTCATGCTCTTCAAATATTTTTTCATGCCAATTTTAGTTTGATAAGTGAGAATTTATTCTCACATAAAGGAGATGTCATTTAATCTTATGATTATCAAGCAACATCATAAAGGAATACGGCCTACATTTTGTGGGTAGTGCCTTGTAAATTTAAGACTTTCCCATTTGATTTAGTAAATTGTCAGGTGATTTTGATTGAATTGGCTGAAGCAACATGTTGCAAAAGTAGCCTCTGTTGTGTAGATTTGATTCAATTGAAATCACAAAATATGTATAAAATTGTTCATGCAAGCTATTTTGGTCTGTCAAAAGGTAGACACAGTTTGGCCGAATAATTATATACATATATACTCAATTTATTAAATTGTCTAGTAATTTTGATTGAGTTGGTTGAAACAACAAGTTGCAAAAGTAACCTCTGTTGCGTAAATTTGATTCAATTGGAATTACAAAAGATGTGGTGTGGAATTATTCATGCGAGCTGTTATGTCGGCCAAAAGGAAGACACAGTTTGGCCGGAAAATTACATACTTGTGATGGTAAATGTGTGATAATTATTAAGTTTTTTTCCATGTGGATAATGGTTGGTGTCAAAGACATACATTATCTGACAGGACTTATTACCAATGTTTGATCATTACGTTGAGAGTACCGCTTGCAGTTAATTCTTGGCAATCAAAGATTGTGGATTAATGGTGCGTTTGGTATCTTGTTTTGTCTTATAATTTACAAATAAAGATGTGCATGTCCATGTAATAATTTATTGACATGCATAATAAAATTGTGTAAGTGTAAATCCGTACAAGTATTTAGTGGATTGCATTCGCACTATAATGGTAAACATGTGACGATCATAAGGATTTATTGTTTTTCAATATTGATTGTGAGTGTTTGATCATTGTCACAAAATACCACTAGCAATTGATGTAATTTTCTAAGGGCTTGACATCAATGGTGCACTAGGTATTTTGGTGAGTAATTTTTTGTTCTCTATAAACTAATATAGTTTATGTATCTGCAAAATAACGTTGGAATTTAAATTCTTAAAAAATTCTAACTCTTTGGAATAAAAGAAGAACATTATGTTCTTCGATAAAAATGGAGAAACTCAAATTCTCTCACAATTCAGTAGATTTAAAGTGAGAATTAAGTTTAGAAAGTGAGTATACTCCTAATCACGTAGGTCGTGTGATCATAAAGTTTTGTTTTCCAGAGATATTGGAGGTGTTATTTAAGATGACATTAAGTTTGTGTCATATTTTCTTTGCTTAAATTAAAGTGCTTCTAAAGCAATAAGGCGAAAGATAAGCTCTCATTGGAGAGATAATATTTCATTAGGTCATTGAGCAAAGAAAATATCAGGAGCACATTATATAATTATTTAATCTTGCTAAAGCGTTGTAGTTTCAACAATCAGGTGACTTAGTCGAAAATATAGCATTTAGTGTTCTCTTTACACAATTAGTTTTATCGCTATTAAAGTTAGAAATGAATCTTTAAAATGATCATTTCATAAAGTGTGCAATAAAGAGATGATTGAAGCAAGAGAAAATAAAATAGTGCTCATTATGTAAATACCTCAAAGGATAAGGGCAAATAAAGAATAATAAGAAAATATGATCTAAATTGACAAATCTCCATTGATGTTGAAAGACACATCAATCTAGAGGGGAAATAAGTCGGTGAAGATTGATGGTATTTCAACTATTTGTTAGATTGTTGTTACTAACTTATATTTGTATTTAAAAGACAATTTGTGGATCATTATTTAAATTTAGTTTTGTTTTAATTCTTTATTATTATTATTTTAAAATGTGGGATCCAATATGTCTTTTAAATATAAATATTATTATAGTCAATTCAGTTATTACTTGTGACAATCTAGAATTGTTGAAACTTTTAAGAAATATAAACTTTGGTCTCATGTTAATGAACATTTTGAGATAGAAACTTCAAAGTTTCTTGAAGATATTGAGTTTGGGGGAGAGATATGGTAAAAGAACAAAATTGAGTGAGGAAGAATTGGTCCTATACCAATTCATAAAGTTGCTATTTATATAGGAAATTTGGATCCTCATAAGGACATTAGTGTTCTTCCTCTCAATTAAGTTAAGAAATTATTTCATAAATATCAAACGCAATACCTTCAAGAGTTGTGGCGTCAAGTGTCATAAAGTATTGACTGGAAAGAGAAATCATATCTATTTTCATTTGAAAACTCTATTAGGATAGTCACAACACTTGTTACTTATTATAATTTTGGAGCTTCATAAGACGGATATCAAGATAGTATTTCTTAATGGTGACATTATGAAATACAATAAGGTGCAATAAGAGAAATTTTGTGTCAATAAACACAAAGTGGTTTGTAAACAAATAAAATCCATTTATGAGTTTAGAAAGTTGTCTCATTAATGATACCACAAAAGTCTCATCAAGTAATTGTCTCATTTGGTTCTGAGATTTATATTATGGAGAGTTGTGGGTTATACAGGTTCAGTGGGAGTATGTTTATATTCTTAGTTTAATATGTCGATTTTATTTTATCAAGTCAACAGTGATATATGATTGTTGTGTGAAACCAAGATATTACTAACAAAAGTTTAGTGACAAAAGATCTTAGGCACACCTCTTTTGTATTAGGAAATTTGATACTTAGAGATCATCCTCATTGTATCATTCGGTTTTTCAAAAGAGTTATATCAATAAAGTTGAAAATAAATTCGACATGAAAGTCAATAAACTAAGGAATTGTTTTAATCATAAAGCGAGACTGTTTAAAAGTCTAAATAATTGCCCAAAAGAAAATCTGGAAATTTAGAAAATAAAGTGTTTTCTTATATGCTTTAACTTTGAAGAAACTTATGTATGATCGTACTTATATGCATCCAGAAATAGCGTATATAATAAGATCATTTGGCAGATACTTGAGCAATTCAAAATTAGAATTGTTGAAATGAAGCAACCATAAGGATTGTTATAGAGAACAAAAATAATTTGTGCTCACATATCGGAGATCAAATAATTTGGAGATCATCAGTATGTTCGACTCTGAACATTTTGAATGTCCATTTATAATGGAAATCCTAACTCAAGAAATAACTGTAAGTATTTATGTCACTTGGTTGCATAAAGTAAAAGATTTTTGAAAGACAACTCAAGATATATTGTGACATAAATTAGTTAGATAATGTTTCAACAACTGTTTTATTGTTTATCAATTTATAAGTTGTTGAAGG
Organism: Trifolium fragiferum; assembly: GCA_954870985.1. Classification (NCBI taxonomy): domain Eukaryota; kingdom Viridiplantae; phylum Streptophyta; class Magnoliopsida; order Fabales; family Fabaceae; genus Trifolium; species Trifolium fragiferum. The sequence goes on along the minus strand of OX940789.1, from coordinate 72,494,927 downwards.
ATAGAACATATAGATATAAATTTTATGCTAGTTGACTCACTAATCGAAGACTTGACACCTAAGGTCTTTCATATTGTTGTTGTCACTAAGGATGTCTTGGATTAGTGGGAGTCTCTCTTTAGTTATGTTCTAACTTTGGTATTGATACAAATTCATAATTTTTGTTAAGGTTTTCTGCAGAAATAAAGTTTGAGGTTATAATTGTTATAACCGATTATGTATCTTTTGTGCAAATTTGATTTGCAAACTTCAGTTTGATCTCACTAAAGACTTTAGTTGGACCAGTTGGAAATAGGCATGATTTAAAGATCACGTTGCATGAAATTTCCATGCCACTCATCCATATCGATCTATGTCGTCAAGTACGTTGATATGGTGGTCGTCGGGGTTCCCTCACGTTATACGTCAGTGACGACAGCCGCGGTGGTCCCATCATTGATGTATGAGATGAACCAGATTGTAAGGTTGAAATCTAAAGATAAATAGTATTCGGATGCGCGCCAAAGGAATAATGATATAATTGTTACGATATATTGCCCAAGTGGGAGATTGTTGGAATATTTTATGATATTCCAATAATATTATGTGAACAAATATCTTTATATAATTATATTAGCTATTTATCAATTAAAAGCCTAATTGATTTAGTGATCAAATAAAGTTAAAAGGTTAATTGGATTTTTATTTAGGAATTAATTAATTAATTAATTTGATATGGGCTCAATATGAGTGGATGTCATGATGGCCCATTTCGGGATAATGGGAACCCTAATGAGCCATCACCCTATATATATAGGCTATGGTCCCCAATATACCGTACGTAAGCAAACACTCTCATCTCCCCATCTGAAGAGAATCAAGGCATGAGGGTACTGGTTGAGGAAGAGCCATACTAGCTGCCATTCGTTTCTGTTTCAGGATTACTGCAAAAGGAATTTTCTCCATGGATCCAGGTATTCCTAAAGATCAACTTGTCGATCCTATGATTTTATACATGCTTATATGACTATTTGGCTTCCGCATAAAGTATATGTTATATAAAAATTTGAGCATGTATATGTGAATTAATGTATTGTCAATTTAATTCCAACAGTCCATGTTAGAATTTTCCTATATATATATATATATATATATATATATATATATATATATATATATATATATATATATGTGTGTGTGTGTGTGTGTGAAGACTTGATAATTGATATCTCATATCCATGACATGAGATGTGGTATCAATCTACTCACATAATATCTCATATCCATAACTTGATTTACAATAAAATTTTGAATACAAATACTTTAAGAATAATGTCATTTTAAATAATACAGTCTCGCGATTAAGTCACACTAAATATTCCATTAAACAGAGAAACTATTTAGGAATTTTATTACTTTGGAAATATACATAATAAATTACTTTATTAGTGCTATTTTATATTGTACGTCTTTATCTTTTTTTGAAACATACATTGTAAATTACTTTATATTGTCTTTATCTTGTGATCCTTAATACCAAAATTAAAATATTCTCTAATTTTGAGGAATATATCAATGTTACCACAAATTAAATTTGCTTTTAAATATTGAGATTTATCAATTTTTTGTGTGTTAATTTTCTAGTTCCCAGGGTAAGGTCTAGCTGGAAATCCAAATTCGACGATGAGGTAAGCATAGTATGATTAAAAAATTGTTCTGTTTAAGAATCGAACTTAAACTCTTTCTAATAATCTGTTCTTTAGTGAAATTTATTAATCAATTTTCAATTATTCTATCAATTCAATTAATATATATCATACATTTTTTATTTTTTTTGACAAAATATATATATCATACATTAATCTTACACTAAATGGGAAGGCAGAACAACATAATTATAATATATATAATCGTAAATTGTCTTTTATTTATTAAAGTGGATTATTTTAATTGTGTAGTGACATTATTTTCTATAACTTCTAAGAGAGAACAAATATAACAACACTTACATAATACAATAATATGGTTTTGAGTTGATCAAATACTCGTAATATATATATATATATATATATATATATATATATATATATATATATATATATATATATATATATATATATATATATATATATACTCTCTTAGAAATACCATGAAATTATTTTAAAATTTACTTGCTACTATTCCACACATTGACACATAATCCCTATGCACCTTGGAAATTCAGGAGCGAGGCATCTATAACTACGACAATCTTTATCAGAGTCGCATATAAAAACTTCTGTGATGTCAAATAAAAAACAAATTTATTATTAATAATAGGAAATAAAACATTGTGTAAAAAATAAATAAAGGGAACCTTAAAAAACAAAAAAGGTACATAAATCGACTTACTGTCAATTACAGCAATAAATATGAAAAGATAAATAATCATAACATAATTAAGCTTGGGAACTTCTGCCATATTTTTTTCTTATTTTCATGTAGAAGTAGAAAATTGTATAATTATTTATAGTGTGAAAACCACCATTCTTCAAATTATTTTTAAATGTCTCTTGATTGTTGTTAGAGCTCGTTTCTATTTTATACTTTCATCATAGGCAAAGGAAAACATTAAAAGGTATAATGATAATGATATATATAAAACTTGATTGTAGGATTTACCAAAATAATAAACAACTTGGTTGTAGGAATAATGCATCGATGAGTTGTTTCGACATATAAAACTTAATTAACTGACTGATGCAATTCACGAGTTAATATTCAATGAAAAATATGAATTATTAAAAAAAATTATTCAATTGTACAAAATTAAATTAAATTAGTATAAATAGTTCAGGTTATAGACAATTAGTTGAAATATTAGTTTTTTGGATTTAATTTTAGTTTCTATTTAGTAAAAAAAAAAAAAATTATAGTTTCTATAATTATTTTGAATCTTATTTTCGGTTAATGTATTTTTTATCCATGTAATTTTTTTTTTGGTGCTTTTTTATCCATGTAGTTTAGATGCTAAAATTTGAACTTTTTCAAGTGAGCAAGTAAATGAATCAGAGTAATTTGATGTCCAAACAGATCAAAAGACTCAACCACCAACGATAAAAGTTGGAGACTAAAGTAATGTCCATCGTTCGTATCCACTAATAGGAAAATATTTTGACTTTGTCTAGAAACTGATTCACAAAATTTACCGAGTTTCAAAAGACTCGGAAATTTCTTTTATTTCACACTACTCAAACACAAGCAAGCCAAACATACTTCAAATTATAAGTATTTGTACTAGTTAGAAATGGTACAAGTAACATTTTGATAGAATTATTTACTATGAATACTCATTACTCCCTAAATAGATACACCTAGTTCCGTCTCTAATAACAAAAGAAATATTACATAATGATAAATATACATTTTCTAATCATAAATACATAATAACAAGTGTATATATAATGTTATTGTAAAAAAAAAAATATAATGTTAGCAGCTCACTAAACACTCTTTAAAAATCTATTAAAGTCATAATCTCATTCACTACTGAATTGAAATTTCAAATTAGTTATAAAATAATCAATTTGATTTTAATTAAAATGAGATTATGTATATATTTTTGTATTCTATCTACACACAATTTACTAACCAATTTGGCCAACCTTGACTCTAATCACCGGCCAGGCCACAACCACCTCCAACTACACGCCATCAACACCATCGATCATTATTCTAAAATAACAATCATCGTTCAAAATGCTATCAAATAATTATATCATATATTCATAATATTTTAATTATTTTGCAAATAAGATGGCATAAATCATTTGGATTAAAATATTTATGTTATAGTTTATATTCAAATTTGTTTTAATTTTTTAAAAATTTTATAACTGAAAACAAAACTTATTTTAAAATCATAATCTTTAAAATTTTCAAAACACTAAACATAAATTTAATCCAAATGAATCTAAAATATAGACATTCTTATTTAGGCATAATAATATAGACATAATATTTAGGCTCACACATCAATAAAAATAAAAAATAAATAAAATAGTTACATCAATTAATATTATTTTAATTATTTTCTCTTTAACTAGTACTCCAAAACATTAAATTTGTAATTATGCTTAACTAAGTGTGTGTTTGGTTCTGCTGTAGTAAGAATTGATTTTGATAAAATTGATTATCTAAAATTGATAATGGTTAAAATTGGTTTTAAGTTAAAGTGATTTATGTTTGAATATATTAATGCAAAAGTAAGTTGAACAAAATATTTGAATGTCAGAATCAATTCTAGAATCAGAATCTACGATTTCTAACTTCAAGCAAAATTAATTCTGGAATAAGAATCAATTCTACTTTTAAGAAATCAAACAAGTAAAAGGCTCTGTTTGTCACAAATAGTGGTTAGCTTATAAGCTAGCTAATGGCTGATAGCTTATGACTGATAGCTGATGACTTATAGCTAATAAGCTAATTGAAGTGTTTGGTAAAATTAGCGGTTCAACTAGCTGATAAATGTAAAATGACACAAAAAGGTATTGTTAATTAATGATAAAATTTATACAAAATTATTATTTAACATACTTAGAATTTAAGATTACATTTTTTAATATACTATTTTTTTAAGTTATGAAACTAATTTTTATTCGTTGAAATTTCAATTCTAATAATTATGGTTTTTCTAAAAACTCATAATAAAAATTGATATTTTTATTAAAATATAAATATGATTTCTTATTGTTTTTTTGGAAGAAAAAAAATAACAATAAGGATATATTATAAAAACAAGAGCAACGTAATTTTTTTACAATGAGAGCAACTATAAATTATTCACATAATAATTGCTACCCATCAATAATCATGGTTTATTAAAAAAATGCCATGGCTATATTGACGTTTTATTTAAAATCATATTAAATTATAAAGAATATAGTTGAATTTTAGATGAAATAATAGGAGTAAAAATGGAAGAAAAAAATGATAAGTTATAAGTTCTAAGTTCATAAGTTAATTGAAATAGCTCATAAGCTAATAAAATAAGCTATAAGCCCATTCTAAAAAGACTGTTACCAAACAGATCTTTTAACTTATAAACTATAAGACATAAACTATAAACTAACTTATTGTGCTTGCCAAACAAAACCAAAATCAATTCTAACTGCTACAGAATTCAAACAAAACATACTCTTTTCCTCTAAAATATACTAATAATTTTTTAGATCTTATGTTTGTGAGCTCACAAACACAGTGCAAGTTTAAATATCATCATCACACTATCAACACATTCGATGCAACCGAGGTCTCCCTTGTCTCCTTAGAACCTCCGCCGCATTACTGCCTATCTTTCCAAATCACCATTTCCTCATTTCTCCCACTTTCCATATCTCTCTCACACACACTCTTCATCTTCTCTAACAATGTCTCAAGTTGTTGCCACAAGATCCATTCAAACCACACTTCCTAGTTCTGGATCTACACATGATAGAGCTCACAAGTTGTTAAAGGTTCCAACTTTTGGTTCCAAAGTGTTCCAACAAAAAAGGAATAAGTGTTCTAAATTGGTGTTTAGAACTTGTCATGTCAGTGCTATAAAATCAGCTGCTATTGAAGTTGTTCCTGTTTCACCTGAAGATGATATAAAGGTTTGTGATTTTTGTTGTAAAAGTTTGAAAATTTAAGGTTTTGGGAATGGCCCAGAAGTTTAAAATGATGGGAAATGGAAATGGGTTGTGGGTTTTTGAGTTTTAGCTAAACTAGTATCTCTACGCGCAACTGCAGAGATTAATAGCTCGAACCTTGTAGGATCCAAATGAGTGGCAAACTCTTTTTAAGAGTTTTAACGCTACTTCATACCCAAACTATAGATTGATCGTGAGCTATGATGCACGGGTACCGGGTACGTACCCGTATCAGTAATAACCATACATGATCATTGATTTTTTAAAAATTGTCGTACCCGGTACCAGCACCCGTATCGGGTACCGGTAGCGTACCCGCAACTAGGCAACACAAATTGTGAGTTTTAGTAATTCCTCACTTTTGATTATACTTTAGGAAATCTCTAAAATGTATATAATAATAATAATAATGGTTTGTTTGATTGGCTTATTTGAGCTTATATACGCGGAAGCACTGGTGGGACCGTCCAAGATAGCTTATGAAAACTAATTTGTTTATTGAAATAGGGCTCTAGTAGTATATTCTTTGAAGTATATACAAAATTGTTACATTAGTGCTCTTATATACCAACAAGTTGTTAGGGACTAACTTGACCTATGAAGCACATAAACTGGACACTGACACATCGACACATGTAATAGTTTTAGAAGATGAAGCAAGTTGAATGTAAGCACATGTGTCTTTGTCATGTCGGTGTTGGACACTGATAGGTTCAGACACACTTTCAATATGAAGTGTCCGTGCTACATAGAACAAGACAATGACAAATTTTTATAATTTTTATACTTATAAAATTTTAGGGATTGGTTTTGGTTAAATAGGAGACAATGATGCTTCATGAACTAAATTGGAGGGAGTGTTACTCTTTTGTGTTTTCTTTTTTGTTTAGTAAACTGTTTTTGACCCTTTTGATGTCATGGTGATTAGATTGAGGAGCATTTGCAACGTTTACGCGGGGTGCAACCATTTGGTGATACTTCAAATGGAATATGGTCGAAGCCAACGTTTAAGCGTAAGACGAAGATAGTATGTACTATTGGACCTTCTACCGATACTAAGGAAATGATTTGGAAGTTGGCTGAGGCTGGTATGAATGTTGCTCGCCTCAATATGTCTCATGGTGATCATGCTTCTCATCAGAAAGTTATTGACCTGGTTAAAGAATATAATGCACAATCTAAGGACAATGTTATTGCAATTATGCTTGACACTAAGGTCTGTTGTTCTTACCTCAACATTCTTTCCGCCGTTTAAAGATGCTTTAACTGTTCAGTTTCCTCAATAATAATTTGATGGAATGCTAATAATTAACTGCAATATTCCATTTTATAGTGTTTAAACTTTTCTTTAAAAAACTTTTGTTTAAAGTAGCCTGCAAAAGTTATTCCGGCTTCATTAAAATTTTAGGCTTCTATAATTTGATATGCCTTTTATTTTTATTTCTTTCGGCATTTCATATGATTTTTTTTTTTGAATTATCACTGCATCATATTGCAGGGTGACTGATTCATATTTTGAGTCTCATCTGTAACTAAACTTTTAGTCGACAATATCACATCTCCTACATTACATGACTGATTGATGCCAACGTTTTAAAAACTTGTCTGGTAAGACCTATGAGTCATGGTTTAATTGGTTCGAACAGTTCAAACACGATTTAATTGGATGACAAATAAATAATAAAAATGAATTGAAAAAAAGAGAGAAAATGCAAAAAAAAAAAAAAAAAAAAAAAAAAACACTGGTTGAACCAACTGCACTTCAACCTGTTCAATCCTGGCTCAATCAGATTTCGATACTATCAGGACCAACCGGTAAACTGGCCTTAATTTATGTCACTAGCTGACGTGAATGATCAAACCAACTGGTGAACTGGACAACTGGTTATAACCTCAAATATCAGTGCTTTATTCGGTGTTTCAGTAGCTGACATGTTATTTATGTTCCTTTTATTTCTGATGTTGGAACATGAAACCATAATTTTATGGTATTTAGGTGATTGTTTGACTCAGTTATCAATAAATACATATGCCGTAATTTAATGTGGATGTTTAAGCCGTTAGTTTTGATGACCAAATCCTACTTCATCATCTTACAGAAAAAAATCTTGATCAAATTTATTTGAATGTACTTTCTGTGGAATCCAGGCATAGGTCTAGACATAGTAGAATCTTTCCTTCGACCAATGTGTTACATTGCACCATTAGCTACTGTGTTCATAATTAGCTGCTAAGTCATTAAATTGTAGTCAAAATTCTGAGTGCTATGCTCCAACCAAATGCTCTAAATATTATCATAGATTGAATGATGCTGCTAAAAGTTAGACAGCAGAAATTGTTCCATGCCGGAAGCATCAACAATGGCACACCTTAACTCATGTTTAGAATATCATCACTTGGTCAACTACATTTGATTTGATTAACTAGTGATTAGTCTATGTTTCAGCTACTAATTAAACCACTTTGTTACTCTGTTGACTGATTGTAATCAATTTAATAATAAGAGTAGCATGCGTGGTTTCGTTTAAATTAGTAAGAGTAGTTACTTTTTCTTCTTTCTTTTTTTCCTCTTGAAAAGCTCCCTATAAATTTTTATTTTAAACTGATTTGAAACCAAAATAACATAATCATATATACACGATATAAAAAATGCTGCTTATATATGATATTTGATATATTTTTTCTTTAAATGTTAGGGTCCTGAGGTTAGGAGTGGTGACTTGCCACAACCAATCAATTTAACAACGGGGCAGGAATTCACTTTTACTATTCAGAGAGGTGTTGGAACTGCAGATTGTGTCAGTGTCAACTATGATGATTTTGTCAATGATGTAGCAGTCGGGGACATGATTCTTGTTGATGGTACGGTCGTTATCTAGTGATAAATTAAAATATTCACATTACATACTCCCTCTGGTCTCGATTATAAGGAAAATTACTCACTTTACACTCATTAATGAATTTTAGTTGAGAATGAATAGTTTCCTTAATTTAATCAAAAAAGTATCTGTAATTCCCAAAATGCCCTTCATGAAAACTTGTTCAACATGAATAAAAAGTCATTGAAAATTAAAATTGAAAACTGAAATAAACCAAACTGTTGAAACAAACATGATATTTTTCTAAAGAATATTATGATAGACTAGATATATAATGTTCAACATAGTCAATAGCTTATTCGACACTCAAATTGTATGATATCATCACTTGTCATTTATTATTCTATAAAAATGGTGGAACTCTTTGGTGTAAGAGAAATCTTGTTAACTGTTTGATGCATGCTATATGCAAACTATACATCAATGAACTTATGATACTTGTATGATATAGGTGGTATGATGTCCATGGTTGTTAAGTCTAAGACAGAGAGTTCAGTGAAATGTGAAGTTGTTGATGGAGGAGAGCTTAAGTCAAGGAGACATTTGAACGTTAGAGGAAAAAGTGCAACATTGCCTTCAATAACTGGTCAGAATTCATATGATTAAACCATTCTAGTTGATTATAGTGGTTTCGTATGGATATAGTTTTAACATTGATTTATTGCAGAGAAGGATTGGGATGATATCAAATTCGGGGTGGATAACAAAGTTGATTTCTATGCTGTTTCCTTTGTTAAGGATGCCGAAGTCGTACATGAGCTGAAGAATTATTTGAAGAGTAAATATCTAACTGAAAAATATGTTTCTAAAATTTGATAGATTATTATTATTTTAAACATTTATATTATGAATTATGAATATGATGAATTGATCATTCGATTCAATACTGCAGGCTGTGGTGCTGATATACATGTCATCGTAAAAATTGAAAGCGCGGATTCTATACCAAATTTGAATTCAATTATCACTGCATCTGATGGGGTGCTAGCCTAATCCTTGCATTATTTCTTCATGCTTGCTGCTTGATCATGTGAATTCTTTCGAATATGTTGTAAATAAAGAAATCTTCTTTTTCCTTAAGGCCTTGTTTGGATAAACAACTTAATTAAGCATTTATAGCATAATCACTTATCATATAAGTTCTTATGTATAAGTTATTACTATAACAAAAGTTAAAATAACGCCAAATTTTTTTATTTTTATAAGTTATAAGCTATTTTCATAAGATATCCTGGAGAACTTATGGAAATAAGCTGTAAACCGCTTACGGGCATGTCATAAGCCTGTTTTCATTAGCTCTCTCAATTCCCAAAGAGTTTCACAAGTGCTTATGCATGCAGATAGGCTCAAATAAGCTAATCTAAACAGACTCTAAATGTATTTTTCTTAGCGCTTATGATAATTGATAGAGTTTTTGTGAAATGCTTCTATACTTGTTGATGTTGACCTGTCTACGCCATCTTGTTTAGGCTATGGTTGCCAGAGGAGATCTTGGTGCTGAGCTCCCTATTGAAGAGGTTCCTCTTTTACAGGTAAAGATGGTTATCAATTGGTGTCGTTTATGTAACTTGACATCAATTTAAGCTTATCTTTTAAGTCTCAAAATCATCGATGCCTGTAAATGTAGGAAGAGATAATCAACTTGTGTCGTAGCATGGGAAAGGCTGTGATTGTTGCAACGAATATGTTGGAAAGCATGATTGTTCACCCAACTCCAACAAGAGCTGAGGTATCAGATATAGCTATTGCCGTCCGAGAAGGTTCTGATGGAATAATGCTTTCTGGAGAAACCGCTCATGGAAAGTAAGTAAATAGCTTTTACTTTCGGTTCAAATTTTATTTTTTTTATCCCTAGACAATGCTAGTTTTATTATATAGTTTTCGTATACACCTATTGAAGTTAACCACCAAATGCAGGTTTCCACTAAAAGCAGTGAAAGTGATGCACACAGTAGCGTTGCGGACGGAAGCCACTATACAAGGTGGACAAATGCCACCTAATATTGGTCAAGTGTTCAAGGTCTAAAGTCAATCTTTTTTGTATCACATTCCTTATTTTTTTAACCTATGGTATTCTCATCATTTCAATATCTGAACTAAAAATTGTATATTTTTAATTTTATTCTATGTAGAACCACATGAGTGAAATGTTTGCATACCATGCAACCATGATGTCTAACACCCTTGGAACTTCTACTGTTGTCTTCACTCGAACCGGTTTCATGGCTGTCCTATTGAGCCACTATCGTCCTTCTGGAACAATATTTGCTTTCACAGACGAGTGAGTTATTTTCTTTCCTTTTCTCTTATTCTAAGTTGATTTTTCGTTTTGTTAACACGTGTATCTGTAAAACCAGAATTGGTTTTCATCTATATTCTTTTATATTATGAAAAATTTATTATTCTCCTACTTTTTCTTGAAATGCAGGAAGAGGGTACAACAAAGATTGGCTTTGTATCAAGGAGTTTGTCCTGTATACATGGAGTTCAGCGATGATTCCGAAGAAACTTTTAGAAGAGCCTTGGATTTCCTACAGGTAACTTTGGAAGACGCAAAAATATATTCAGTTATTACACCTTCATAGTTCTTTTAACCAGATTTTTAAATCGAAGTCATAGTTGCAATTCTTTTATTGCGGAGAATGGAAGTAAAATGTGACTGACATGGCTTCAATCGCAGTCACAATATATTCACGGAGACACAAAAAGCCTTGATGTCGAGGCTTAGATCGCAATCACAAAGCCTTTTTTTTTTAAACACCTTGTGTAATGTGGTTTTAACTTATTTTAAAATCATCATGTAAGGAAAGCTTTTACATTCAAGATTTGTCTCTGGTTTTACACAAACATAATTAAAACAAAAAGAGTTTAATGGAGATGCATTGATAGTGTAAAATAGTTTTACACAATTGTCCAATAAAAACTATCAATTGGTCATGTCATATCAAGCAAGTGGGGTGATATGGCGGAAAACATGCTTGTCATTGGTTGACTGTGTAATTTTTTTTTGAAAACTTGGTATCCGGCCCTAGGATCGAGTAATCCAAGGGTACCAATCTCACCGTCCACTTGCAGGGGCCTCATTTAAAGCCAGAGTTTTTTTGCTCTGTATTGACAGTGTAAAATTATTTTACACTGTCTGCGGATATTCCTTTTTCTAAATTTGAAAAAGGTGATTTTATCCAACAGACTTACTTGTATGGTTTGAATATGCAGACACAAGGAATGGTGAAAGTAGGAGAAGAAGTTGCACTTGTACAAAGTGGTAGGCAACCTATTTGGAGGTTCCAATCAACTCATAATATCCAAGTCAGGAAAGTTTAATAATAATAATAATCAAAAAAGAAATAATAGATGGAGAAAAGACACTAATAATTGTTTCAAGACACTTATTTTGTTTCATTTTAGAATTACATCATATTAATTATTTTCTCTATTGGTTTGTCTCCTTCCTTCCTAAGATTCTTGTTCTCTTTCATTATATCATTGGTATTAGGTCTTTTTCTTTGTTGTTTTGTTATGCATTTACAAACTGTAATGTATGTTGCTGAAATATGGTGAGAAATTGAAATGGAAATTATTTCAGCCATCAAGGACTGACATTTTGCTATCAATTTGAAAAACTTTCAAATTATAATGTCTTTGAGATACTTTTGTATTGTTATATTTCAAAAAGAAAAATCATTAGTTTTTTTTAACCCTCTGGTTTTCAGAGACTCGTAATCTAGAGTTCAACCGCAACATAGATAAAATCTAACCAATAATTATTTTCACTAGGAATTTAATTTAGATTCTCTCGAACGAAACTCAATGTCTTGATTTAAAAAAAATCATTAAATTTTGTTTCAAAGGACAGAACACAAAATAAACTTTATTTCACTCACTTTAAAACCAGAAGCATCACTTTCAAGCATAAAAGGCTATAAAAATATGGAAGAGTTAGAGTTATGACAAACTTGAGTACAACTTTCAGAGCCAAGAAAGCTAAAGATAAGCTGTTGTTAGATTTGAAGTTATCCTTCATAAGCAATCTTGTTAAGTGCTTATGCAATCGTTTTCATAATCCTTGACAAATCTTCGATAATAACTAGTATCGCCAACTTCAAGATAAATTTGTGTTCGAATAAAACTACTTACGAAAATTTGACCAATCAGAAGGAAAGGAAGCTGATAACTATGCAGGGTAATGCCAAAAACATAATAACTTATGTTAAGTTTAGCACAAACAAAATATAATTCATACTATAATATTAAGTTTTCACTATCTACAAAAACATGGAAATTATACCATCATAAAACATTTTCTTTAGATCTTTCATTAGAATGAAATTTGACATAAAATCAATGATATAAATTTGAAATGAGTAACTATTTCCAACACGAAATTGAACCATTGTATAATTAAAAGTTGAATCGAAAATGATTATGGTCCTCCAAGTACAGCATTCTCAATGTCTTCTCTACTCAAAGCATAACTAAACCTTCTCTCTACATCTTTTTCAAGATTCCCAGGTCCACTCTTCAAGTACCTGCACCAAATTAAAAATAAAAATAAAAATTAATGTCAACAAATGAGAAATTTAAATCTCACTTATACAATGCGATTAATCTATAAAATGTTACCACGTATTTTACATCCAACGTGCTACAAGACCGACCGACAATTTGTATACAATCTGGTTTGGATTTGATTATTATAACTTATCTACTGGCAAAAGCACTTGTGACACTGTTTGAAGAGCTTTTAGAAACAACTGATGACATGGTCAAAAACTATTTTTAACTTATTTCCATAAGCTCTCAATGACAGCTTACAAAACAAGGGCTACATAACCACTTAATTAAACTGTCTATCCAAACAAGGGCTACATAAACATAATAGAAAGGAGTTTCTCAAATGAGAAAAATATTTGGTTTCTAACAATGAGAATGTCTTAAGTTTATAAATGTTGATGAAGAAGTTATATAAAGGAAACTATGAAAAAAATAGTGAGGTGTGTAAGCTCATTTCAACTTATGTAAGAAAGATATCATTTAAAAGACTCTGTCATTGTAAGATCATTTCGACTTTTCTTTCTATGTAAGTGTTCAATGAAAAGTTTATCCGAAACGACTCTTACTATAGGATATTAAGCATTACTATAGCATAATATCAGTGAAGCTATTTTGTCTTATTTCATGTAGAAAGTTATTAGTCACAAGTAGCTCCTGTTATCTCCATATTCCGCTGCGTTTCTGCTACTAGATATATAGAGATAACAACACTTATACATTGTCATTGTATCAGTTTAGAAATCTCTTCAATCAGCGCAGAATACTGCACAAGATTCAGTTCTATCCTATGAAACACCAACACAGACGCGTAACACGTCATGTTAATGTAAACCAGTTTATGAAAAAAAAAAATGCAAGACAAAAATATTTGACCTAAGTTTACTTCAGTGGTGTTATATATTTGACCTAGCAAATAAAAATGCAATGGAACAACAACAACAATGTGAATGTTCGGTACTGCCCTCTCTGGCCCAACCTTGAATGCCTAGTCTATTTGTGCGACCTGAGAAGCTCAATCTAACTCAAAAAGTAACGAAGACTGACTCGGTTCTAGTACTCAGGCCCGGCTCAAGAAAATCCTTACTCAGGAAACAAACCCCTTCATTTAGCTCAGTTATAAGTCATGTCGTATGTTACCATAACGAGACACCCCCACTACGAGGAGTCAAGAACTTAGATAAAGGGCCGAATTTTTCGGAAGCGTGGGCAGAGAAGGGGAACATTTTAATGCCTATATAAAGGGACTTATACTGTAAGACATTATGTTCTCATTCTCTGAATACAAACAGAAGGTATATTGCATTTAATAGATCTTTTTAGTTTTGAATGTGCTTGTGAAAAGGTATTAGCATACTTCTAGCAATTGGGTCAATTATTCAAAGGACAAAACAAATTATTTATGCTACTTAGCATTTTCAGAAAAGATCAGTAAACGGAATTTGGGCCGTCCAATTAAGATTTTTGATGTCTCTGCTGTGACCGTGGTTAAAGCTGCATTGGCAGCATTTGATCGAGATTTCAAATAACCACCGATGGTGAGTCAAATAAGTGATGTTACTTTCAAGTTTCAATGCCACAGTTCATAATCGGGCTTATAGCATACTTATCTTCTAGCAGCTAGGTAGCTTATTAAATTAGACAAAACAAATTCTTTAAGCTACTAACTAACTAAGAATTTTAGAAAAAGTTCCACAAACACATTTTGGGCGGTCACATTAAGGTTTTTGTGTCTCTGCGATCGTAATTGAAGCCATATCAGAAACATTTGATCGTGATTCTCCCCAATATCAACTACTATGACGCAACTGCGATTTAAAACATTTGCTACTTACAAAATTCATTAGAAGTTTAACTCTTCACCAAATTCCATCTTAAATATCGAATCTCAAATACCCAATGAAGCATTATGACAGACTCATGGACACCAGTAATAATTAAAGAAATGGAAATGATTGAACGTAACTGCATGTGTTGGTGTCGTGTCAGTGTTGGTGCATTGAGACATGGACACTAGGAATAATTTAAGAAATGAAAGTAACCGAATGTAACTACATGTGTCGGTGTGCCGTTTAGTGTCAGTGCACTGAGCCAAGCACACCAGTAATAATTTAAGCAATGGAATTGATTGAATGTAACTACATGCGTCAATGTCGTGTCAGTGCCAATGAAAGTGATCGAATGTAACTACATGTGTCGGCCGTTTAGTGTCGGTGCACTGAGCCAAGCACACCGGTAATAATTTAAGCAACGGAATTGATCGAATGTAACTACATGCGTCAGTGTCATGTCGTGCCAATGAGCAAAAACTAATTGAGCAATTTTGAACCACACAAAGATAGATAGCATATTATCATGTGTACAAATTCATACAATCACACACATAAAAATCAAAACCTCAAAAACAACCAACAAAGAAACAAGAACACAAAATAAACACTTTAAGAGAAAGAAACTAACCTAATGTAGAGGTCTGTGACATCAAGAGATAGCTGAGCATGCCAATCACCCTTATTCACAAACCACGAAGCCCTTTCATCCTTAGTCTGATTAAACCCCAAACTCTTCAACCATGCTTCAATACAAGGCAAGCTATGTGAATAAAGAGGCTTAGTCTTATCAGGTAGTTTCTGAAGCCACTCATCTTCTGGGTTTGATGGCTCTTCTGACTCTGATGAAGCTTCAGGTGACTTGCAGAAAACTATGGTGGTGATGGGTTTTCTGAGGGATATGGAAAGTGGGTTTTGAAAAAGAAGTGGTTTTGTGAAATGGGTTGTGTGAAAGATTGGATTTTGTGAATGGGATGAAGAGATTGAAGATGAACAAGATGGGAATGAGAATGAGATGATATTGGTGTTTGTGAATGTTGAGGATGAAATGGTGAACATGTTTTCTGTTATTTTGATGATGTTTTTATCTTTGTTTGTTTTTGTGATGGTTTTGGTTATTTGTGTGATGAAGGAAATCGGATTTTGGACAAGGAGGAAGTTTGAGCAGAGCAGGATTTGTATTGTAGAAGACTGTTTGTTATCTTTACAAAAGGGTGTTTGAAGGGTAATTTTGTCATATATATATATATATATATTGTCTTAAATGAAGTGATAATTCACTGAAATTAAACTCGCGTAATTGTGAGATGCTATGTTTGAACCCGGGTCATGATACAGGTAGAAAGTTTTTATTTAGCAATGATTAATTTCTATCGAAGAACTTGTGGGGCCACACAAGGCGGATTTTTTTTCTTCAACTGAGTTCTTTTCATAAGAGGCTAAAGACACTTATCATTTAACCAAAAGAAGAGGAGTAGCAAACTGTTACTACATCGAAAGATATATATTATCAAAAAGCAAGAGATATACAAAAGAAAGAGATTACTACGCCAAAACCTCCATGTAAATTAACAAACCTAAAATTAAGTTTTTCCAATCTATTATCAACAAAATGATCTAAGATCCGAGAAGGAATCTCATATCATATGGTAAAACTATCTATGTTAAGACCTATATTAACAAGCCCATCAGCACATTGGTTCTCTTCTCTATACACACGAGTGAGAACAAAATTCATGTTTCTAATAAGCTTAACCATCAATTACTTAAGTCCTTAGACACTAGTGCAGAAGGTTTAAAAGCCATAACAACAAGAGATGAATAAGTCTCTAACCATAGATTACTCAAGTTCTTGCTAGCAACTATTTTAGTAGCTCCCATAAAATCACATATATCTGCCTTGTAAGCTGATTTCAAACATGTATTATCAGCAAAGGCATCAAAAAAATTTACATTGTGATTTCTGAAAATTCCACCATGTTAGGAACCAAAAAACAACAATGCAAGGAAATAAACGAAACAGAGCAAATGGATAATATGATGAGCCTTATTGATAACAAACGATGGAGGAAAATACAGGATTTAGGGAAAAAGGAACCCTAGATCTGCCTGAGAGCTACGCTCACTAGTAAGAAGCTCGCAGCTTCTTACACATTCTAGAAGAATATTGTAAAATCCAAAGTACCCATCATTACCACCTCAGCCTCCTTATATTTAGCACAAAAACGGTTACTAGCTCATCTCTCATTCACCACGTCACCTCATCAAGCTGCAGTGACTTTTCTGCCCCTCCTGCTGTAAACCTTCCACACCCTGGGTCCCACCGTACCATGATCAATCACTGAGTCAGATGGGCCCCTCAAGTCAACATTCTCTGGTCCAAGCTCATTTGTATCAGCAGTCCTAACAATACTCCCTCCAGAAATTACAACCTTGTCCTCAAGGTTGAAAGTAGGAAATTGACTCTTCAATGACATTACATCTTCCCATGTGGCCTCTTCAGCTTTTTGTCCTTTCCATTGTACCAACAGCTGGCAAATTTCCTCTCCCTGCACCACAATTGTCCTCTTTGCCAATATATCCTCTGGTTCATAGTAGTGACCCTTGTCTCCTTCTAAATGGTCCGGTAACTCTGCCTCCTCCCTGTGCTCACCCACTGCTTTCTTTAAAAGTGAAACATGGAATACAGGGTGTACACGTGACCCATTAGGAAGCTTAACACGGTAAGCAACTGCTCCCACTCGCGCGACCACGGGGAAAGGACCATAGTACTTGGCTGATAGCTTAGCATGAATTCTCGATACCACTGATTTCTGTCTATGGGCCCGCAGCTTAACAAAGACCCATTCCCCAATCTCAAAGCTCCTATCACTTCTTTTTTTGTCAGCAAAATGCTTCATTCTCTCTTGAGCACGCAACAGTTGGTCTCTTAGTTGCCTAATAGCTTCATCCCTCTCCATTAATTCTTTCTGTACAGCTTCCACTCTAGTTTCACCTTGTACACAGCGGATCAAGGTTGGGGGAGGTCTCCCATACACTATTTCAAAAGGTGATTGTCCTGTGGATGCATTATAAGTGGTATTGAACCAATATTCAGCCCAAGGAATCCAATGTGCCCAAGTCTTGGGTTGATCTCCTATGAAACACCTGAGATAAGTCTCCAGACAACGATTCACCACTTCCGTTTGCCCATCAGCTTCGGGATGATACGCCGTACTCATCTTCAACTGTGTACCCTGCAGCTTGAATAGCTCCCTCCAGAAATTACTCATGAAAATCGGGTCTCTGTCACTTACAATGGATAAAGGGACTCTATGTAATCTTACAATTTCCTTCACAAACACTTCTGCTATGGTTTTGGCTGTATATGGGTGCTTCAAGGTAATAAAATGGCTGTACTTGGATAGCCTATCCACCACCACGAAAATTGCCTCACTACCCTTGGATTTTGGTAAACCGGTGATAAAATCCATAAAGATATCCTCCTAGATTCTTTCAGGAATTGGTAGGGGTTGTAGAAGGCCGCCTGGAGAACTTGCCATGTATTTCTGTCGTTGGCAAACATCACAGCTCCTCACAAACTGCTGTACAGTGTTCTTCATTCCCACCCAATAAACATTAGCAACTACACGCCGATAAGTACGGTAAAAACCCGAGTGCCCTCCACTTGGAGAAGAATGAAATTCCTGAAGTAAAGTAGGAATGAGTGCATAATTTTTTGAAATGACCAACCTCCCTTCATATAAGAGCACCCCGTGTTTGAATTCAAACCCCGGTTTGGAATTGGGATTTTGCTGCAGGGCGGCTACAATTTGTTGCAAATACTCATCTTTCTCAAATTCCTCTCTGAGTATTTCGGCGTCTTTCCACTGCAAAATGGTTGTGGATACATTTAATTCCCCTCCTTCATGGATTCTTGACAAAGCATTCGCACCTCTGTTTGATTTACCGGTTTTATACACAATATCAAAATCAAAACCAAGGAGTTTAGCAGCCCAATTTTGTTGTTCAGCGGTGACGATCCTTTGTTGTAATAACTGCTTGAGGCTCTTCTGATCTGTGGATACCGTGAATCTTCTCCCAATCAAATATGGTCGCCAATGTTGAATGGCTAAAACCACCGCCATCAGCTCCTTCTCATAAGCTGATTTCGCCATATTTCGCACACCTAACGCTTTGCTGAAATAAGCTACCGGCTTCTTGTTCTGTATGAGAATGGCTCCAATACCCACGCCCGATGCATCACACTCAATAATGAATTCCTGATTGAAATTGGGTAGCGCCAGAACAGGGGCAGAAGTGAGGCTCTTCTTCAGCTTCTCAAAAGCTATTTGTGCTGCCTCATTCCATCCAAAGGCATCCTTCTTGGTTAACTCTGTCAACGGTCTAGCCACTTTACCATAATCCTTGATAAATTTACGGTAATAACCTGTTAACCCCAAAAAACCTCTAACCCCCTTGACATTCCGCGGAATAGGCCAATTTGTGACACTCTCCACTTTGCTAGGATCCACAGCCACACCCTTTTGAGAGATAACATGCCCCAAATATTCAATGGAATTTTGAGCAAACTGACATTTCTTCTTATTGGCAACCAGCCCATGTTTCTCTAGTATCCACAATACTTCCCTCAAATGTTTCATGTGTGAATTCCAATCCTTACTGTAAACAAGGATATCATCAAAGAATACTAAAACAAACTTCCTCAACATAGAGCGAAATACCTCGTTCATGAGACTTTGAAAGGTGGAGGGGGCGTTCATTAACCCAAACGGCATTACAAGGAATTCGTAATGTCCCTCGTGAGTACGGAAGGCCGTCTTGTGTATATCTTCTTCTCTAACCCTCACTTGGTGGTATCCGGATTTCAAATCGAGTTTAGAGAAAACACTAGCACCGTTGAGTTCATCAAGCAATTCTTCAATAACCGGAATGGGGAACTTATCCGGAATTGTGACTTTGTTCAAAGCTCTATAGTCAATACACATCCTCCAAGACCCATCTTTCTTTTTGACAAGGATAACTGGGCTTGAAAAAGAACTAATGTTGTGTCGTATTACACCCGTAGGCAACAACTCTTTCACTTGCTTCTCAATCTCATTCTTGTGGTGGTGGGGGTAGCGATATGGCCTCACATTTACTGCATCACAACCAGCCTTCAAATTAATAATGTGCTCTTTCGGTCTCTTGGGTGGAAGACCTGTAGGTTCCTTAAAAACATCCCCAAATGCCTTCAACAACTCTGTTAATTCCTCTTGTTGCTTGGGGTCTTGATTACTCATTTGTTGTAGCACTCCTGCACTTCTTTTTCTAATGGGCCGCAAGATATGGTTCAATGTTTCTACATCTCCACTCAACCCATGGAAAGTCACCCATTTTTTGTTGTACCAAAAACTCATGGAATGATTGCTCCAATTCATAATAATGTCACCTAGGGTCCTCAGCCATTCAACACCCAATATCAAATCCATTCCACCCAAATCAAACAATTGGGCCTCAATTTCTACCTGCACCCTTTCTATGTCAATGCTCAAATTACTGCATACACCCCCAGATTGCACTCGTGACCCATCACCGAGTCGGATACACATACTTCTTGTGTTATCTGCTGGCCAGCCCATCTTTTGTACCAATCTTTTGTCAATGAAGTTGTGGGTAGCTCCACTATCAACCAGTATTACTATTGGCACCTCCTGTATCATACCCTTGACTTGGATAGATTGGGGTTTATTCACCCCCTTCTGACTCAATTGGCCCAACTGAAATAAACTCAACACATTCATTTCTCCATCCACCCCCTCTTCTTCTTCACTCACCTCCACAGCTAAAATTCTCCCTTCCTCCTCACTTCCCTCTTCATCATCCATCACCAATACCTTTAAGTGTTTTTCGGGACATTGGTGTGTTCTAGAATACGGCCCCTTACATTTGAAACACAGATTTTTTTGTTTCCGATCCATTAACTCATTGTAGGACAATCGAGTGTACCCCCTATCCCTTGGAGTACCCCCTCTTCTATCAACATGGGTAGATCTATCTCCTTGCACCCCCCTCTCACTATTTCTGCTGCCTCCACTGGATCCACCCTCCTTTCCTCCTTTAACTAACACCCAATCTGACCCACCACTCCTATTGGGCCCAAACCCAGCATTCCGGTTCGACCCAAAACCATTGTGAGGGGTTTTGTTGCGACCCGGCCCATTTCTCCCTTCAACCTCCTTCTCTATAGCACGTGTGACCTGTAACAATTTGGACCGGCCCAAATCTCCCATCACCGCCATACTTCTAACCTTTCCATGTATTTCTCCTTTCAAACCGTGCAGAAAATACCCCTGAAATTGCTTATCAGGTAAACGTGGGATTTGTGCAGTGAGGTACTCGAATTCGGTGATGTAATCATCCACGTTGCCGGTTTGGCGCAACTCCGTCAATTGCTCGTAAATGTCACCCTCTCCATGACCGCCGTACCTGTCTAACAGCGCTTGCTTCAGCTGTTCCCAGGTTACACCTTCATCGTCGTTGATTAACGAGTTGAAGAAGTGTATGGTTGCACCCTCCATACACAGTTGAGCTAGACACACCTTTACTTCTGGCCTGGTTCCCTGTACGCGAAAATAAACCTCTGCACGTGAGATCCACCCTGCTGGATCTCCTCCGTCGAACATTGGAAGCTCGACCTTCTTCACCGCTTGACGGAACTCCAACAACGCTGCATCGCTGTTTTCGTTCGAGCTGGATCCTCCAGTTTTGGGTTTCGATTCGTCGCCGGGATCTTTCTCCGGTATCTCGTCGACGATCACGATCTCTCCTTCCTTCCTCTTACCAAAGCTTTTCTCAAACATCGCTATGAGCGTTGCTTGACCTTGTTCCATTGTTGACAGGGTCGCTTTGATTCCAGCAATCTCTCCTTCCAACGCAACAACTCTAGCCTCCATTCTTCGAATGATAGTAATCTGATTCTGTTTGGGTGGCATTCACTGGCCTCCGTTACGTATCCGGCAGGTCGGACCAGTTTGTTAGGAACCAAAAAACAACAATGCAAGGAAATAAACGAAACAGAGCAAATGGATAATATGATGAGCTTTATTGATAACAAACGATGGAGGAAAATACAGGATTTAGGGAAAAAGGAACCCTAGATCTGCCTGAGAGCTACGCTCACTAGTAAGAAGCTCGCAGCTTCTTACACATTCTAGAAGAATATTGTAAAATCCAAAGTACCCATCATTATCACCTCAGCCTCCTTATATTTAGCACAAAAACGGTTACTAGCTCATCTCTCATTCACCACGTCACCTCATCAAGCTGCAGTGACTTTTCTGCCCCTCCTGCTGTAAACCTTCCACACCCTGGGTCCCACCGTACCATGATCAATCACTGAGTCAGATGGGCCCCTCAAGTCAACATTCTCTGGTCCAAGCTCATTTGTATCAGCAGTCCTAACACACCACATGATGATGTAGAGGTGTTGGAAGCACCGTCTGTATTGCATTTTACCCAATAAGATATGGGAGGTTGCCAAATGATCTCTTTAACGGCAATGACCTTTGGGGGGTGCAAAGTAACATTTAAGCTCTTCAAAATCATAAAATCTTTGATGGAAGCAAAAGATACAATACTTGAGTTGTTGCATGCAAGAACTATGCTAGACAAAATCCATGCTACTGCTAACTTCCGATGAGTAGTGTTGCTATTAAATTTAGCATTATTTGTGGCAAACCAAATTGCATTCAGCAAGTTTATGATTGTAGCTTTGATCGTGATTTTGCATTGAAGGGACGAATTCCTGTCACACAGCTGCCAAATATCACTACAAGAAATATGATTTTTGACTACAATTTTTTTCGTTAAAAGTTGTTACAAGTCGCTGGAAAAACAACCAAATGTAATTTTGTCAACGACTTGTAACAAAAAAAGTCGTTGCCAAAAATTATATTTCTTGCAGTGTATCTTCCATGGATTGAAAGTACAAAGTTCAATTCAAAATAGAGGCTAACCAAACACCATAGAGTAAAAGCAAAGATGCATTCAAAGAATAGATGAAATGTTGTCTCCATATAAGAAAGACAAAGAGAGCACAAAGATGGAATATTGCAACCCCTTTCCATTAACTTGTCATCTATTAGAATTTTATCATGCATCAATCACCACGCTTAGAGGGATTTTGAAGGTGGAACATCTATGCATTAAATTGTTTTAACCCAGTGCTTAGAAAAGAAGTGCTTTCTTTTGAAATCATAGGTCAATTTCATGGTTATCATTCCAACCACTACAAGAAATATGATTTTTGGCAGCGATTTTTTTTGTTATAAGTTGTTATAAGTCGTTGGCAAAACCAACTTATAATAAAAAAAGTCGCCGCCAAAAATCATATTTTTAGTAGTGAGCTGATCAGGAGTAATATCTACTATGAGAGTAATCTTTTGCGCCAGGTTCTTAAGATTTGGAAACATCAAATCCAAAGCATAAAGGATATGCCATTGCTAATTGAGGATAGTATCACTAATTTGATGAGGAAGCCAAATAACAACATTTTGAGGAATATTTAAAGTATGAGCTAATGGATTGCCACACCAAGAATCATTCCACAAATTAATTTTTTGACTTATACCAACTTTAATTTCAACATGACTTATCTTTGATAACTACTCCCTCCGTTCCAAAATATATGACGTTTTGGGAAAAAAAAATTGTTCAAAAATATAAGTCGTTTTGCAATATCAATGTAAATTTATTGTTGAACTTCCTAAATTACCCTTTGTACTATTGCTTTCCCATACATTACACATAGCACAAAAAAAGTCCGTTGTTTGAATTTATGCATTGTAACTAGAGATGTTTGAATTTATGCATTGTAACTAGAGAAATTCAATGACACTTTCTCTCTCTCCAACTTTCAATGCACCATAATTTACTACACCTTCTTTATAAAATCCAAAAAGGCAACAACCCTGGAATGAAAGTAATGTAGTTTTTCTTGTATTAATGAAAGTAATGCAGTTTTTAAGATGAAAGTAATGCAGTTTTTAAGTAGCAGCATTTTTCTTCTTTCAAGATGCAGTTACAAGGAGAGAGAAGGGAGTTACAAGGTCACTTTAAAAGGCATTGAGTAAAAGAGAGAGAGAAAGAAAAACATTCTATGACATGACTTTAAATGTTCTGTTAAGGGTAAAAAAGGAAAATAAAATTAAACTTTGACAATAATCACAAAAGTTAGGGATTTCTTAATATGCGTAAAAAGTCCAAAGCAACATATATTTTGAAACGGAGGGAGTAACACTTTAGTTTTGATACTGCTCAATATAGATGAGTAGATGCGATGGTTAATGACTAGATCACCTCTAAGAACTCTACTGCTAAGACAACCTACAAAGTAAATGAATAGTAACATAAGACAACATGTATTATTGAATAGAAGGACTTTTTTATAGGTTTAAATGATCTTTTGGTCCTTGAATGTTCGTGAATTCTTTTTTGGTTCCTGTATCTTTTTTTGTTGCAAATAAGCCCCTGTATGTTCGCAATTTTTTTGTTTTAGTCCCTAAAGTCAAAATCCGCAGGAAAATCTGAAGGAAAATCTACACGAAAACTGTAGATTTTCCTGCAGATTTTGACTATAGGGACTAAAACAAAAAATTCGCGAACATATAGGGACTTATTTGCAACAAAAAAAGATATAGGGACTAAAACAAAAAATTTACAAACATACAGGGATATAAATGATATTCAAGCCTTTTTTTATATAAAATAAATGGATACTCTTCATTGTTTATATAGTAAATGCATTGAAGAATTTAAATATATAGAAATGCTTGAGAAACTAAGCATAAGATATATCGATAAGGAAGAGGCAACCACAACTATCAAATATTTGGAGAATCATTATACACTAGAAACTCTCTAAATTAATAATGTCAGGACTGAAGAAATTTATTAATTTATAGAATTATTAATTTATGTATCGATAAATTAATAATTATTAATTTAAAGAGTTTTTAAGTAATTATTCTGTACATACCAAACAAAAAAGCAAATTAACTATTGCAGCAAACCTTGGGACTCAACGTAAATTAATAACTACTGTGTTCATATGCATTGGAAATCAATAATGACTTTTGAAGTACAATAAATATAAACAAGAGGAACAAATGTGTTCAATGTATTTCAATAGAGTGTAATATTTTTTATTTTATTTTTTTTCAGTTTCTATGAATTATTAATTTATGATTTTCTTAGGACCGAAAATTATAAAGGATCTCGCGAAAAATTATTATCTTATTATTTTATCGAGTTTTTCAATTTTTTACATTGGTCCAAGTCGGGACCGGAAGAATTTATTATTTTAGAGAATTTATTAATTTACCGAGTATTAATTTAAAGAGTTTCTACTGTATTGCAAAGGATGGCCTTTTATAAAATGTGATATTTAAATAACATTTTGTTATTGCGTAAAAAATATACGTTGATACTTAGTCAGAAATGCTCTTCATTGAAGTTTAGAATAAGTAAACATTAGGGGTGCTCAAATCCAATCCGATCCAAAAAATAACCGCAAATCGATCCAAAAAAACCGAAAACCGCAAAAAACCGAATAATTTTGGATGTGTTTGGATGTTCTTTTGTGAAAACCGCTGGATCGGATCGGATTTTGGATTGATTTTTCAAAACCGATCAAAATCGAAACAAACCGCATACATATTTTTTAATACTTATTTAACTTTTTATTAATATGATGTATTCCATTAACATATTAATTATTGGTTTTAAAATTTCTCAATAATACTTATTAGTTCAATTTAGGGCCCGTTTGGCCTAGCTTATTTTTAAGCTTATACAAACGACTTATGCAATATAAATTAGGTTTTATGCTATTTTATAAGTTCAAACTAGTGAAAATTGAATTTTTATAAGCTATTTTATCATAAACTACATTAAAAAACTTATAATAATACATAAAAATTGCATAAGCTTTTGCATAAGCTCAAAAATAAGCTAGGCCAAACGGGCCCTTAATCTATTTCTTTTTACTATTTCATAGATTTCAAATATAATTGATAATTTTCATCGCAAAATATTAATTTTTAACTTATTATATATTATATTTTACATCAAATATATTATTTTACCATGTTTTTATAATATTAATATTTAATTAAAAAATTTCAATTTATAATTTGGATATCCAAAAATCGATCCAAATTAAACCGCACAAAATTGGATCGGATTTTTTTTAATTAGCCATCCAAAACCGAACCGAACCGCAACTAATATTAACTTTGGATCGGATGAATTTTTACTTCAAAATCGATCTAAACCGAACCATGATCAACCTAGTAAACATGTAGAAAGTGATGATCCTTTTCATATCACTAGGGTTTAAAATATATAAGCTATGTGGTACCTGACTCAGCGAGAATATTTTGCGGGCGTAGTGGCAGTTGTTGGCTCTGCCTCTTCGAGTGAGGTGTCCCATGCATGCCACATGGGCTATGATTTTGGGCTGGTCCTTTAGGCGTATTGGGCTCTTCTCTCATTTGATGAACAACTTTGTATGCAATATAATTTTTGTATTTAATTTATATATTATAATTTGTTTATAGTAGACCACCTGAATTGTTTTCCCCAACTCTTGCTTACATAATGTCTATTTAAGAGTAGGAGATTTTACACATTATCGGGAGCTATATATATTTATTTTACTTTTTCATTAGGTTTAGATTTATGTCCCTTGTTTTCTTTTTTCTTCGATGAATATATATATTCTTAAAAAAACATTTTGAGTAAAAATTACACTATTTTTTATTGACGGAAAAACTAAATTATTTTATGAAAAATACTAAATAGTGCACCTGATGCACTAGTTAAGAAAATTTAATATAGTAAAATTATCTTGGAGTTTGTGTAGTCAATATTTTAAAAGTATAAATAATACAATTTTCAATGTAAAATTTTCATTTTTTAATTCCTTAACTAGTGCATCGGGCGCACTAGTTAACATTACCCTTATTTTATTTATGATTGAGTTACCACTTTTAACAAATATTTAATATATATTTAGTATGTATATATATATATATATATATATATATATATATATATATATATATATATATTGGGTTAAATATGGTTTCCCCTAAAAAATTATCAAACTTTATTGTTGGTCCTATAAAAAAAAGTGGCATGTTTTAGTACATACTTGAAATCAAATTAATGTGTATTTTTGAACGATTATTTAACAGATATGTTTAATAAATTATAAAATATTCCTCGAAAAAAAATAAACTCAAAATTTGATTTCTAAATCAAAATTTTCGTTACCCTTATGTTTATTTTTTGAAAATTTAAAAAATCATATTTAATTCATTTCAATTTAAAAAAAATTCTATGTTTTTAAATAAACATTTTATATTATTTTAAACATGTCTAAAATTTATTATAATTTTTTTTTCAAGTGGCTTACCGACTAGAATTTCACCATACATATAATAATAATAATGTGATATCGCTACCTACTTAGCTAAGTTCATGCGAATTTGGTAAAATATGAGTTAATTACAACAAAAGAATGGACACACATCTCTTAATTTTATTTCCTACGGAATAAAAAACAAGGGAGAAACATGTTAATTTTTCTTCTCAGTCAAAAAGAAACATTAATTTTTTGTTTTTGCCAAACAAGTTAAAAAGACAAATAAAAAATAAGCACAAAAAAAAAAAAGACAAATAAAAAAGTGATATTCTTGAATGAGTTACCACTTACTACATGTAATTCGTTTACTTTACTTATATATTATTTTTCTATATAAATTTTTTTTTTGACAAATTTTCCTATATCAATTAAAATTCCTTTTTTCTTCAAATTAAAGGAGCAACTTTTAATTTTTTTCATAATAAAAAACTTTTCATTTTTAAATTAATATCATTAACCAAAACCTATATTATTATACATCCTAAATTAATTAAAAACATTAAAAATTTATGTTCATGAATGAGTTACCCATTTCCCATATTTACTGGGTCTGGTTATTATACATAAGGGAAACTTATGTACGCTGCATAAGTTCAGCCCATTAGCCGCTAGCCCAACACATTTCCTGCGTAAACCGACCCATTTCGTTTCCCTCTATATTCAACAAACGTTTATCCTCCAAACTAACGGTTACCTCCAAACAAGTTTCGTCGTCGGAATCAACATCATCATCACCGTCGCCGGAATCAACATCATCACCGTCGCCGGAATCAACATCATCACCATCACCGTTACCAAAACAACATTCATCATCGCCATCACCGTTCACTCCTTCATCATCACCGTCACCGAAATCAAGCTTCAACAACAATTTCAGTGGATTACCGTGCAATTCTTACACGCAACAACAACATCATCATCACATATTAACTTGCGAAAATCAAAATGAAGAAGACAAAACAGGTTTGAACTTCTCTAATAATTTTGAAAGTGTATCTATTAGTTGGAAATGGTTTTGTTTAAATTGAAAAGTAATTGAATCTGTATAAACCTAAAAATTGATTTGGGGAAAATCATAGGCTGAAATGATTTTGTTTAGTTTGAAATGTATTTGCATCTGTGTAACCCTAAATTTCTAATTGGGAGAAATCAACTCAAATACCTAGTTTAAAAACTGTATATGTCAAATTTCTAGTTGGAAATAGTTGGAAAACTGTATATGTTAGTGTGAAATGGTTTCAGAGAGTTGTGCTCCAAAATCATAAGATGATCATTAACAATACATGTCATGTTGTATGAACCTAATTACTATTGCAAAGTTAATATAAAATTTTTCAGTTCCAAACAGATAAACCTAAACCATTTTGCTGGAAGAATGGTTTCAGAAAGTTGTATTCCAAAACCATTTTGCTGGTAGAATGGTTTCAGGGATTTAATGCTTAATTGTTGTATCCTAAACCACTTTGTGTTTGTGACTGTGCAGGTGTGGTTTCAGGTGCAGGGGTGGTTTTGTTAAGCATGTTCGTGGTGGTGGCCAAGGTAAAAAGGAAGAAGACTACTCTTTGTTGAGGCAACAAAGGAAATAAAATGAAGAAATCTGGTAGAGAAGATAAGGGTTCATGTGGTCATTTTACTTGCAATAAGTTTTTTTATTCTCAAAGTAAGTTATGCACCCAAAAAATAATGTTATTTACAAAAATGTCACCTTAGAAGACTAACATACTATTGGAGGTAAACTAAACAGGACTATGAGTGATCCCTTTAAATTAGGGACCATATTAGGAGTTTCCATCTTTGTCAAATTTCTAGTTGGAAATAGTTGGAAAATTGTATATGTTAGTGTGGAATGGTTTCAGAGAGTTGTGCTCCAAAATCATAAGATGATCATTAACAACACATGCCATGTTGTATGAACCTAATTACTATTGCAAAGTTAGTATAAAAGTTTTCAGTTTCAAACAGATAAACCTAAACCATTTTGCTGGAAGAATGGTTTCCGAAAGTTGTATTCCAAAACCATTTTGCTGGTAGAATGGTTTCAGGGATTTAATGCTTAATTGTTGTATCCTAAACCACTTTGTGTTTGTGACTGTGCAGGTGCAGGTGTGGTTTCAGAGATCTTCGTGTTGAGGGACTGATGCTATTTAGTTTTGTGCTTCTGTTTGTAGGCCTCAGTTTGTTTAGCTTTGGTTAAGCTTAGTGTTTTGGCATAGTAGCATTCTTTAGTTTTGGTTAAGCTTAGTAGATCTCTTATGATATAGTAGCTTTGGTTAAGCTTAGTGTTTTGCAGGCCTCATTTTGTTGTTTGTAAGAACAATATTTTTATATAGCACAAATTGTAATGGGGAATGATAATAGAAAATGAAGAATATGAAAATGAGGTTATGATGTGAAAGATTATTTTCTGTAATTGTTGATTTTTTTCTAAATCATGATTGAAAATGAATGTTACAATGTTCATTTATGTGCTAACTAGTAATCACTATTGGTCTTAAAGTTGAACTAAATATGAAAATAACTTATGGTGATAATTTTGTTCTTATGGTTTGCACAATTATTCATGTTTTATTGGAAACCATAAGAGATTTACTTTGGTTTCAGATACAACACTAGTGAAACCATTAAGTCACACTTATGGTTGCAATTATCATGTTTATTTTAAATTAAATATGAATATTTTATTGAAAATCATAAGAGAACTAATTTGGTTTCTTTGATTAATCTTTTTAATCTCACATGCATATACATAAAATAAATGGTTTAGTAAGCAACAATTAAGCATCAACGCTCTGAAACCATTCTACCAGCAAAATGGTTTTGGACTACAACTCTTTGAAACCATTCGTCCAGCAAAATGGTTTAGGAAGCAACAATTAGTCTCACATATAATAAAAAAATAAAAAAATTTAAAGTCTTAAATATAAGCAAAAGTCTACTTCAATTATTAAGTTTTATCACATTATTCCAATTTCAACCAATGAATGCAATGTTTTACATTTTCCAAGAAGGGTATAATGTGTTTTTCTCCTCGGTTAATGTATTTTACCTACTTTCTTAAAGGAAGAACTTTTTTGAAAATTTTCTTATATACAAGACTAGAGGGAGTACAACTATCTGAAACCATTCTACGAACAAAAATGATTTGGGAAGCAACAATTAAGCACCAACTCTTTGAAACCATTCTACCACCAAAATAGTTTTGGAGTACAACTCTCTGAAACCATTCTTCCAGCAAAATGGTTTAGGAAACAACAATTAAGCATCAACTCTTTGAAACAATTCTACCAGCAAAATGGTTTTGGAGTACAACTCTCTGAAACCATTCTTGCTGGAAAATGGTTTAGGTATGATTTTTAACTTAGCAAGAAAGATTTGTAACAAACTCATTAGATCAGTGTTAATTAGGTGCTAAACCTTTAACATTTTAACCTCAACAAAGGAGTTCAAATTTCCACAAAAACAATAGTAATAAATTGATAATATCATTTTAATTAATACTAATAATTTTTCATTTCTCTCACTTTTTATAAGTAGAATGGTAAATATAAATCATAATACAAGAGTTCAATTCATATATGCTCAAAACCATACCTAAAATTAGAAATCATTTGAAAACTATCAATATAAAAGAACTTTGGTATACACACACATCCCTCTGTTTCACTACCACCATCTTCATTACTAAATTTTACAAAGGAAAATGCTAACTAGATCATCCATTTTACAATTTATTTCACTAACTCGTAGATTTATTAACTAAATATATCCACCATTAACACGAATAATATGATCATTAACCCATTCACCAAAATCCGTAGCTAGATTCTTCTTCTTCAACTTCATCTTCTTTATCAGCATCCCAAAAAATGTGTGTATAATTCTAGAACATAACTGCAACAAAACAAAATTTAAAATCATTTCGTTAATTCATTATTACTAACATAACATCATAATCGGAATTCAATTCAAATTTTATCATACCAGTCATCAGGAGCTGCTTTAAATGCTTGATCAAAATAAGTCTCAGCACAAGATGCATCCTTATGACACTCTCATATCAAATCTGCATAAAGTGACAGAATGTTACCATCATTTGGATTCGCCAAAATCGCTCTTCCACAATACTCTTTCGCTTTCACATAGTCCTTACTAACCTATCATCATTGAAAAAACCAAATTAGCATAATTAATAATTAATTAAGCCTAAAATATAGTGTAATTAAGAATCTAAAGTACCTCTTTCAAGTACTTTGCGTAGTTGCTAAAAAAGGTTCAAGTTCAAATTGCAAGCCTAGTTAGAGGAGCTCTATAGACTATTTTTCACTATTATCTGCCTAAAAGGATTTAGTCCATTTTGAACATTAACACCATTTTTCTGAAATTTCATTGCAGCAAAAAGATTATGCAGAACATCACCTGTGGTTGGTCTCTCCACTCCTCTTTCAGCCAAACATTGCATAGCAACACCTAAATATAACTCAAAGCACTCCTTAACAATGCTTTCTTCCATGTTTGGATCCACTATTTCTTCCATATTTCCATTCTCAATGCAAAACTTAGCCCATTCAGCCAAGTTTAAATGCTCAAGATCATCATCATCATCATCATCATCATCATCATCATCATCTTCATATGGATTTAGAGCTTGTCTTGCACTTAACACTTCCAACAAAACCGGTGCTAACTGCGTCCTCTCCCTTGGTAAAAATGCTTTATTCGCACTATTTCCACTTTCAAGAACAAAATGGGAAGTGATTCCATCATTAATTCGGGATTGTATATAATATTTGTACTGAAACCATTACTATTGTAAAATGGTTTATCAAGGGCCTCCATTAGAAAATTGTAAGAAACATAAATGCATTTAAAAAAAACACACTCTGATAAAATCAGTAGACTAAAACTCTCTTAAACACCCAAACTATTGATTCTTTTACATCCTCATGCAAATCAAAAATGATGGAATCAATGAAATTAAAATCAAAATCAGTACAAAACTCATGAAAATTAAACACATATAGAAAACTTATGAAATTAAATACTATGTATGTAAAAATATCAGTACAAAATGAAGGTGATAACTGTGATTCTTACTGTGTTTGAATAATAACCAAACCTGTTCTCGGCGACGGCGAATAATGATGGAATCGATGAAGATAACGATGATTCCGGCGAAGAATGATAAAATCGATGAAGGTGATGATGACTCCGGCGAAGAATAATGGAATCGGTGACGATGATGATGGTAATGACGTCGACGGCGATCGTCGGAGAAGACGCGATTAGCTTCGTGAGGATTCCGTCAACTCTTCCGTTAGCAGGTTTGAGATCCAGTAATTTGCTGAGATTATTACACGTGTTACATGATCTGATGGTTGTGGTTCAATTCCTTTGACACACTGAGATTATAACATGTGTCAATGGCTTCTGATGGTTGTGCTTTACTTATGCACCATCCATAAGTTTAAGGCTTAAGGACAATAACTTTTGCCATATTTACTTATTTTCTTTTTTTTTCTCTCTCATTTTTAAAGTAGTATTGTAAATAAAATTCTATATTTATTATAATCTAAATTTAAAAATATTATAAATTGATATTCATGAATAGTTACCAACTATAGCATTAATTTCCAAATTAATTTTTCAAATTGATCCACGTCATATGAAAGGAGGAAAAACAAAATTTCTAAAGAATTTGAGCCATTATGAATCTGCCCTAATTTTTAGTGTTTATGCATGTTATTGTTTTCAATCCAATCCAAAAAGTTCATTATAAAACCAAATTCACACGCATTTGTTTATACAACAACATATCTTGTCTTTCATGGCCTTTTTTTTTCCTCTCCTTTCTTGTTTGTGTTGCATTTCATTGTGAGTTTTTATTATAAAATTTGTTGTTCCAATTCAAACAATCCCCACCATCATTAACAACAAGTGAGTATCTATAATTTTGCAAATGGCAAAACCTTTCACCAGGTTTGTTTTTTAACCTTCTATTATTGTTTAGTTTTTTATCTTCTCTTTGATTTTACTTTGTTGTTTTTTAATTTTTCGGGTTGATGATTTGTTGAATTATTAAACATGTAAGGTTTTTAGTCGTGGTGATGGCTGTCACTGTCTTTGATAAAAAATATTGATATCAAGAACTAGATTGTAATCATACAATTTTTTAAAGACGTAATTTTAATGTGAAGATAAAATAAAATAATTTTATGGATTTTAGAATTATAAATATTTAAGGTTTAATTTTTGTGTGTTTCTTTTTTTTTATTTGGATTTTGATTTATGAAGTGATGACATGATGGTTCGATGATAAAATTTCTTTGATTTTAAAAACATACAAAAGTTTATGATATCGAGAAAAAATATGTCGGTGTTTTTTAAATTATGGTATAAAAATAAATAAAAGTGATGATTTCAAAATTGCTACTTTATTTACATCCATAATATATATATATATATATATATATATATACCATAAAAAACAAAATTTGATGGGATGTTGATTGATAAAAGTGGCACCAAACCAACTCATCACCTCCAACTACCACCACCATCCCATCACCACTCCAACACCCACAAAACTTAGAACAGCGCCATCCCCCAAACAGCCACCCTCAGCTCACAAAAAATCTAAAATCGTGACCACCACCCCAATCCACGAGACACGGACCAAATATGGTCAGAAAAACCCAGATCCACAACCTTAAAACGGAAAAATACCATATGAAAATCCAAACCCACCGTGACCCAAGCCATCCCCGAAGAAACCAGAGGAAAACGACGACAGAAGAGAGAACACGCAGGAAAAGTGATGACCGTCGGAAAGGGATTTTACCAATCGGGAGAGACGGTGGTGCGGCTGTGAGAGGCTAAGCACCACCGGAGTTGAGATCTACATCTTGAAGATGAGGTTTAGATTGAAAAATGGAGAAGGTTTGGCGACGGATCCAAAAGTTTTTAGAGAGAGGTTAGAGTTTTTGAAATTTAGTGAGAGAAGGTAATTTTTTGATATCTTTTAACATAAAAAATTGTCTTCTCTCTAAATTTCAAAAATTCTAACCTCTCTCTAAAAACTTTTAGATCCGCCGTCCAAACTCTCTCCATTTTCAATCCAAACCTCATCTTCAAGATGTAGATCTCAACTCCGGTGGTGCTTAGCCTCTCACGGCCGCACCACCATCTTTCCCAGTTGGTAAAACCCCTTTCCGGTGGCTGTCATTTTTCTTGTGTGTTCGCTCCTCCGCCGTCATTTTCCTCTAGTTTCTTCGGTGATGGCTTGGGTCATGGTGGGTTTGGATTTTCAGGTGGTGTTTGGCCATTTTATGGTTGTGGATCTGAGTTTTTATGACCGTGTTTGGTTCGTGTCTCGTGGGTTGGGAGTGGTGGTCATGGTTTTAGTTTTTTCCTTGGGTTAAGGGTGGCTGTTTGGGGGAAGACGTTGTTCTGAGTTTTGTCGCTGTTGGTGGGTGTTGGAGTGGTGATGGGATAATGGTGGTGGTAGTTGGAGGTGATGAGTTGGTTTGGTGCCACTTTAGGATGATGTGTATGAGAATGGTACTATATTTGATGTTAAAATATTTGCCATCAAATATGACTTGTATAATTTCATTTGTGATGTTAAATAACGAAAAAAAGCTTGATATTGAAACCTTTTTTAAAACGTTAAATTTGTTTGTTTGATTTCTCACATTTAAGTGTAGACAAAAATTAAGATATATATATATATATATTTTTTTTTTTTTTCGTAAAAGGAAGCATTAGGCCAATAACTATTGGAACAAAGTTCACATTGGTGTGTGAATTGAAAATAAAATTGAGTCTCATACTAGTATGTTGTAGCATACTAGTGTGTAATTTGAGAAAATAAATAAATGAATTAAGTCCTACTTTAGTGAGATTAGACAATTTATTTATTTAATTTATTATGATTTATTTTACATCATCTTGTAACCATTAATTTATGAGAGATTAACTCTAATTGATAGTTACACTAAGAAAAAGAATATTTGCTCTACTTTTGCTATAATTTAAGTTTTAGAGCTGAATGCAAACACAATGAACATACACACAAAATGTCTCGGTGGCTAACTGCTAACAAACACAATAAGAAAAGCCTCCGTACCGTATGTTATTCTTGCTTAATTCACGTTGCAATATTGTTAATAAACTGGAGCAATAACATGTGCAACCAAACCATAGTATGAGAAATAAGGTGAAGAGAAAGATGTTCACAGTCTTTGGAAGAGAGGTTAGTCAATTTTATTGGCTTTGCACTATATCTCTAGCAAGGTATCTCTAACATGTCATGTTCATGAATTTGTTAGTTAATTCAAATTGAAACTCATTTGATTTATAGTGTTTATAATCATGTCTTAATGTTGTAAGGAGTTGTGAAGGCTCCAACGTTATCTACTTATTGTTTTATTGGTTGGACAAAATGTGTTAATAGTTAAATTGGATTTATGTTATTGCTATGAAACTATGTGGTAATGTGAAATTCATAAGTTTCTAGTATCATGATTTTTTTATGTATCTCCCTATAAATCAAATGTTAGAATTGTGTCATATTAAAATTAGAATGATTTGCATTATATTAGAAAGATTAATGTTTCGTTATTTGATTATGCAAATTAGAAAGATTTACATTATATTTTGTTCCCAATTGTTGAGAAAAAAAAAATAATGTTTATTCTATATAGTTTGTGATATTAATATTATTATTAGTATTTATTTGGTTTAAGAGTGATATTATATCACTAGTTTCTTCAAAATTAAGAATGTTCTTAGCACCATTATCCCTTTAATTTGAGATTGGTCTTAGTATCATATTAGAATGACATCAGTGTCATTATATTGATTGATATTGTAGTATCATCAATACATGTGGTATTGTAGTACCACACATGGTATCGTAGTACCGGTGTTTCATAGATTGATGTCGTATCATCAATTTGAGTGGTATTGTAGTACCACTGAATCACCGATGAATCATAGATTGATGTCGTAGCTTCAATTCGAGTGGTATTGTAGTACCATTCAAGGTGTAATTCTTGACCGATTTCTATAAGTGCAGTAGCAATTCGGTATACAATTATTACTGGGCTGTTTTATCCTGGAGACGGCGTGGTTGATAGTCTGCATGCACAATTTTGGGCAGTGCCACAAAACATCTTAAAGAGAGAGACCTGGTCGTGACTCAGCCAGTAATTTCTTTGGTTCCTGTTTTTTTTTTATTGTGAGAAGAATGAAGACTTAGGAATCTCCCACTCAAAGTCCTAGTCTTTCAAAATTTAATAGTTTGTGCTTTTTTTAACAGTAGTTTATATTGTCCTTAACCTAATGGGTCATTTCTCTCTTTTGTGCTCAATTTATAGAAAAGTGGCTGCATCCACAATAAAAGTGGTTGAATCTGTGAAAACTGTGATTCATAAGCAATGAATGATGTTGATCAACATAGTTTGAGGAAGAAGAAGGCCACGATAGTGGTGAAAAATCAGAGAAAATTTATGATGCACACTTAGTTCTTACAAAGTGAAATAGCTAGACTACATATATAAAGTAAAAAGCTTAACTACAATGCTAACTAACTCATTTTAGTTAGTAACTGAATTGTAACTACCAAAACTAACTGCAAAACATATTAAACAGTTGTCTTGTTGTGCAAGTCACTTTGTGATTCTTCAATCTCATCATTGTTAATAGTCCCCCTCAAGCTGAAATATATGTCTAAAGTTCCAAATTTGATCTGCAATGTATGCACTACAAGAAAAAAATGATTTTTTGACCGCCAAATGGCAGCCACAAAGTGGCAAAAACGGCCACAAAATGAAAAAAAAACACAAATTTTGTGGCGGCCAGGATCGGCCGGAAAAACAGTGGCCACAAACACGTAGCGGCGGCCAAAGCGGCCGCAAAATTTTAAAATTTTCTGACACAAAATTATCGGCGGCTAAAGCCGCCGCAAAATCTGGACGCAAAAAAATATGGGAAACGTTAGTGGTGGCCAGAACCGCCGCAAAATCTGCAGAATTTAAAACTTAGCGGCGGCCTGGGCCGTCGTAAATTCTGTAGAATTTTTTTAAAAAAAATTATTTAAATAATTTTTTTTAAAATAATTATTTTACATAAAACAAAAATGTTATTTAAAAAACGTATTTTATTTATTATATTTAAAGTGAGGATATTTATAAAAAAATGTTATTTAAAAAATGTGATTTTTTTTTGCTACATTATTTTATTTATTATTACAGTGTATTATATAAAAAACTGTATTATATTTATTTTTTATAAACATAATTTTATTGTATGTTTATTTATAAAGAAATTATTTAAAGTATAATTATGTTTTATTTTTATAAATAATTAAAAAAATTGGATGAAGAAGTTTATAGAAAAGGAAGAAAAATTTAGAGAGAAGGTAGAGAAAATTATTAAGTGAAGATGAAAAAATTTAGATGAAGAAGTTTAGAGAGAATGTGGAGAAATTTGTAGAGAGAATGGATGAAAGGGAGAAATGAATGAGATTGTGTATATATAAAGGTTGGTGAAGAAAGTTATTTTTTTTTTTTTAAAAAAAAAAAAACTGTGTTTTGCAGCGGCTTAAGCCGTCGCTAACTTTTCCCCCTTTTTTTGAATTCTGGGTTACTTTGCGGTGGCCATGGCCGCCGCTAAGTTTTCCCACTTTTTTTTTAATTCTGGGTTAATTTGCGGCGGCTTTGACCGCCGCTAAAGTTTCCCGCTTTTTTTTTTGAATTTTGTGTGCATTTTTGCGGCGGCCAAGGCCGCTGGTAAATTATTGCATTTTTTTTTGCGTCGGCTGTGGCCGCCGGTAAATTACAGATTTTTTTTTTTTTTTTTTTTGGCCGTTTTGCCTTATTTTGTGGCGCCTTTGGCGGCCACAAACTTACTGGCTGCCAAAGCGGCCAGTAAATTAATAGTGGATTGACCACTAAAATGATGTTTTCTTGTAGTGATGGAATGGTTCTAGGGTGAAGAGATTTTATGAGGATGTCAGCTATTTGATCCTTTGAAGTAAAAGTAGATGAATGATCGATGTTAGCTTGAACTTTGCCTCTTATAACATTGCAATCTATCTCTTTGTTTGGTTCTTTCATGGAGTAGGTTTCCATAGTTACTCTAGTCGTATTTTTTTGTTCCGTTTGTGTTATTTCTCTTTTTCTTTCGTTTTATTTTGTTTCATGTTTTTTTTCTTTCTTTTATTTGTTATGGGCTTGGCTTTGGCCCCATAATTTCAGTTTCTTTGTTGCTTTTGTTTGAGAAGGTTTTGGTCGATGTCCTCCTTCTTTTTTTGTAATGTTGCTGTTTTATTTTATCTGTATATTTAGGGTGTTGTATAGTTGGTTCACCATCTACACCCCTTTTGCTTAAAAAGAGTTAAAAAATATATTATGAACTAAAAATTTAAAAATACAGGGGACTAAAAGTTTAATTAAAAATACCTAGTATGTAAATAGAAAATCAAAAGTGCATTTAAGTTAAAAACCTTTTTGTGTATATAAACCAATCTATTCATAAAATTTAAGAAAAATTATGTTTTAACGTAATTAAAAAATATTTTTTAATCAATTAATAAAAAACATTAAAATTGGCTTGAGTATTGTTATTATTGGCAAAAAAACGATGATGATTTGTTTTTTGTGTTTCATTTGATCCCGTTGGATGCTAGGATCGCCGTTTCAAATTAAATATGCACAAAAGCGCCAAGTTGATTATGGAAATGAAATAAAATTGACTTTTTCTATACTTTAGGGACTAAATTAGAGATAAAATGATAGTTTAGGGCCTACGTTGATATTTTGTTCATTTATAATTTTTTTTTTTTTACTGTTTAGTGTCGCTTGCTTACTTTAATTGTGATTGTTTCAATGTAATTATGAACAACCATTTCAACTATAGATCTTGAAAGAAGGATTCTTCTCAGTGGCGGAACCAGAAAATTTCTGAAGTCTGGGTAAATTATCAGTTTTAAACAAAAACACTGAAAAATTTCAATTTAGAACAAAATATCTCAGTTTTGTCCTAAATTAATCTCTAAAAATTTTAATTTTACTCTAAACTAACCCCTAAAATACCAAAAGATTATGGTTACACCGGAAAATTTCAGTTTTGAACAAAATATCTCAGTTTTGCCCTAAATTAATCCTTAAAAATTTTAGTTTTGCTCTAAACTAACCCCTAAAATACCAAAAATTTTCGATCGAGCTCGGGCAAGTGCCCAGGCTAGCTGGGCCTTGTATCCGACTGATCCTTCCACTTTTGATAATGTGTATTGAATATTCATTAAGGTAGAGCTGGAAAAATGGGCTAGCTCGAATGGGTTGGCCCGAAAAACCCGATTTTTTTTCCGGGTTTGGGCCTTCAAATTTGAGGCTAAAATTTTTTCCGAACTTTTTAGTCCGGTTCATTTAAGCCCGCTTAAAATATGGGCGAGCTCGAATGGGTCGCGGGTAGCTCGTAGCCCGCATAAATTATAATAAAAAAATATAAAAATAAATATTAGTTATTATGTTACATTTTAAGTGTTAATTTTTTTTATTTGAGTCAACTTAACCTAATATCTTTTTTTTAAGCAAACTAATATGTGAACCTAAATCTAATCCTGTTGTTGATTTGTTTTTTGTATGTGAATTAATATTTCGAAGTTCTCTTGTGTTGAATTTATATATAAACTTAAATATGTGTAACTCTATTTCTTTAGTTTTCTATGTTTATTTTTTGTAACTTAAATATGTTGAGTTTATGGAATTAAAGAAAAATAACACTAGTAACATCTATTATTTAATTGAGTACTAATAGCTAAAAAAATTTAAAATTAAAATAAAACGGACCTTAATTTTGGAACCCATATTTTATCAGGGCTTTTTTAACCGGCCCGATCGAATCCGAAGCCCATCCGAGCCGACCTGTTTCGGGGCAGGTCGTCCGTTTTGATAGCTCAACATCAAGGTACCTAACATGGCTAATAGTTTGAAATTAGTTCTTTAGATTTTTATGTGATGTTGGGAATTCCACCTTTTTCGTTTGTGTTTGATTTAGAATGTGGCTCCTTTAGACAGAGAGATAACTTTTTTTTTATAGGGTTTTGACTATGGTTAGTTACTAGATGTAGAATTGTAATACTTGATGATTATGATTAATCGCTATACATTGACAATGTACAATATTTTTACACATACTTCCAATGAAATCATATTACAGTGTCACTTTACAAGTTTGTTCTTAAAATATAACCTCAAATATTTACATATAATGATTTGATATAGAATCGATGTGAATACTAATTTTACATTGTCATTGTATATAAATTAAACATACTTTAAAAAAGAGAATAATTGCTATATCTGATAGCTGGGTAAAATATTATTACACATGTATCCAATGAGAGCATATCCGATATATAAGAATAATTGCTATATTTGATAGTATAAATAAACTTTTTATAGTATTTTAAACATGTCTGAAATGAAATGAAGCAACTTATAGAATTTCACAATCTACATATAAAATGTGATATCAGTGACTATATGGCTAAGAATGAACACAAGTTTTAATTTTATTTCCTACGGGATAAAAAAGAAGGGAGAAACATGTTAATTTTTTTGCAATAAAACACATTTATTTTTGTTTTGCTAAAAATGTTAAAATGGCATAATTTTTTTTTACTAAAAAAGACATAAATTAAAAAGTGATATTCATGAATGAGTTACCACTTACTACATTTATATATTATTTTTCTATATCAATTAAAATTCCAATTTTTTTTGCAAATTAAAGGAAGCAACTTTTCATTATTTTTCCTAATAAACAAATTTTCATTTTTAAATTTAATATAATTAAACAAAACCTATATTTACTATATATCCTAAATTAATTAAAAACATTAAGAATTTATGTTCATGAAAGAGTTACCCATTTCACTTATTTATTTTTCTCTCATTTAAAGAATTTGAGCCCTTATGAATCTATCCTCATTTTCAGTGTTTATGCATGTCATAATTTTCAATCCAATCCAAAAATTTCATTATAGAACCAAAGTCACACTCATTTCACTATACCACAAAATATCTTCTCTTTATTTGGTTTTTTTTCTCTCCTTTCTTGTTTGTGTTGTGTCATTGTGAGTTTCTACCATCAAATTTGTTGTTCCAATTCAACCGATCCCCACCACCATTAATTAACAACAAGTGAGTATTAAAAGAATCTATAATTTTGCAAATGGCACATTTCATCAGGTTTGTCTTTTAACCTTCTATGATATGGTTGTGTTATTTTTTTCTCAAAAATTTAACTTTGTTGGTTTTTAATATTTTAAGTTGATGATTTGTTGAGTTATTGAACATGTAAGGTTTTTTAGTCGTGGTTGTGGTGATTTTTCACTGTCTTTGATAAAAAATCTTGATATCAAGAACTAGATTGTGATAAGTGATAACTTACATTTTATAAAGATGTAATTTAATGTGAAATTTTTTATTTTATTTTATGGATTTTATAATTATAACTTTTGAAGGTTTAATTTTTGAGTGTGTTTCTTTATTTTTTTTGTTGATTTTTTTCTTTATTTTAATTTTTTGTTTATCTTTTGTTGATTTATGAAGGGTTTTAAATAAAATTTGAAGTTATGACATCATTTTTGATGTAACAAAAAATGTTTCTCTATATAGTTGATAAAATTCCTATGATTTCAAAAACATAAACAAAATTAGGTTTTTTTTAAACTATCTCCTCATAATTTGGAGTTATTTACCCATCAATTGATAAAAATAAATCATATGCATGTGAAATAAAAGTTAATTATGAAGAAGTAAATTAACACTCACCATAAAATTATGATATCAAAAAAATACGTGGGTGTTTTTTAAATTATGATATCATAAAAAAAAAGTGATGATTTCATAATTACCACTTTAGTTTTTTTTTTTTTTGTCAAATAATTACCACTTTAGTTAAATCCCTAATATATCATAAAAATTAATTTGATGGGATGTTGATTGATAAAGCTTGGATGTTTACTATGTGTGGGTGTTATGTTTACAAGTTTTGTCTATTCTTGTAGTTTTTAATTTACATTATTAATTATAGTAATTTTTTTATGTTTATAATTTAGGAGTGTTCGTTGGTATTGACGTTGTGGTGTGGTCGGAAGAGTATTTGGTATAGCGCGACGTCAGACTCTACTCGGCATACCAAGTAAGTAAAATAAATTAAATTGTGTAAATTTTATGTTTTGAAGTTTAAAATAAATTTTATAAATGTAATAATTCTTGTAATTGACTAAGTTTTTGTTTAAAAGTTTTTTACTATTGTTATTTGTGTTAGAAAAAAAAAACACTTTAGCTTAATTTTTTTTACGTAAAAGCTATATTATAATATTAAAATAATGATACGAAGAACACTTGCTCAGGGAAATATCTGTCACAAACATATGACATTAAAATAATAATATGAAAACAACTTTATGAGGGAATTATATACGCCACAAACTTATATATTAAAATAATAATACGTAGACAACTTACTGAGGGAAATTTCCGCCAGTAAGTTTCAGATTCCGTTTTGTTTGTTATTGAGGGAAATTTCCTCCAGAAACTGAAGGGAATCTGACAAACCGTTTGGTCGGATTTAGTGAGGGAAATTTCTGTCAGAAAATTTACTGGCATCTGATTTACTGGCAGACTGATTCCGCCAGTAAATTTACATTTTATAGCGGAAATCAGCACTTAATAAAGAAAATTTGTTGCCGCTAAAACATGTTTTTCTGACAGTTGCATGACGTGGTATTGTTGTATTTGTGATGTTAATAAAGAAATAAAGCTTGATATTGAAACCTTTTTTTTACAGTCTCATGCGAACGTGCTGTTCATTTAGTTTGAAAGTTTATTTGATAACAAAGAATTTGTTTGTTTATTTTCTCACATTTAAGTGTAGCCAAAAATTAAGAAATGTTCTTTTTTTTTTTCCCTAGAAGAGAACACAATAATTAAAGAAAACAACAGTTACTTCTTGTCATAAAAGGTTAACTAGTTTATATTGACCTTAACCTAATGGTACATCCTCTCTTTCGTGACTTGAATCCATAGAAATATTGACGATGCTGTCACTTTTATATAAAATGAGTAACAAGAGAGGATTTGTCATTAGGATCAAGACAATAGTAAAATGTAAGTTATTGACACTAGAACGTAAGGCATAAAATGATTCCCAAAAAATATTTTAAGAAGGGTTTGGAGTTCTTGTATTGTAAGTTGACAAACACTCAAACTATTAAAATTGAATAAGTTTAATCTATGGTTTGGCGGTTGAGAATGATTACAAAATGAATCAAATCATCGTCCAAATCATAATCCTCCAAAAGAATTTTCCTAACATCACTATCTAAATTCTCACAAACTCCTTCTTCGTACTCCACTCTATAAAATCCAATCTTATAACTAACAACTTTTTTGATTCGAACACGACTATTCGAAAACTCTTTCGAAACGAACCGTCCAATCAATCTAATAGGCTTTGATATCTTTGATTCACTGGTTACAATTTTGTTTTGCTTTCTTCTCCGTTTTTGCGGTCAGCCTCTTCGATTTGAAGCCGATTGTGGTTCCGTCAATTTGGATTTTTGCAAAAGCTTAATAGTTAGGGTTTTTGA
The DNA here is from genome assembly GCA_954870985.1 of Trifolium fragiferum. Lineage (NCBI taxonomy): Eukaryota > Viridiplantae > Streptophyta > Magnoliopsida > Fabales > Fabaceae > Trifolium > Trifolium fragiferum. The sequence continues at coordinate 72,450,888 of OX940789.1, read as the reverse complement.
GATTTTAGGTTCTATGAAAGGTTCGGTGAATAACCATAACTATATGAAGCTTCCGCAAAAATCCAAAGCGATGGAATCACCATCACTTTCGAAACAAAGAGGTCGACATCAAAAACATATTAGAAAACAGAATTAAACTGTAACTGATGAATTGAAGAAGATTTCAAAGTCGACTACATTGATCGAACGTTACATTTCAAAAGAGATTTCAAAAAGCGTTGTTCGAATTGGAAAAGTTGTTAGCTATAGGATCATATTTTACAGAGTTGAGTACGAAGAAGGTATTTATGAGGATTTATATAGTGGTGATATTTGGAGAATGCTTTTGGAAGATTATGATTTGGATGATGATTTGATTCGTTCTGTAATCGATCTCAGCTGTCAAATCATAGATTGAACATATTCAATTTAGATTTGTACCTGTGTCCATACTTTATGAGTACCTAACCATTGCTAAAAAATAAAACGATCAATTATAAATATCATATCATTTTAATAAAATTAAACAAAAATCAAAGATTTTAACATTGACTTATGAAAATTATAAACAAGATTATTACTAACCTCATGCTAATTGTTCATATCTCTGTTGAAATATTCATATTCTGTTTGTATTATGTTATAAATAAATATTTTTATTAAAAACATATAATAGTTTAGGAAAATTAGACAAAACCTAATTGATTCTCAACCAAAACTCCGATAAGAGGTGCATACACGAAAATTAGACAAACCTAATTGATTCTTAACCAAATTATCTAAAATAAACAAAGGAACCTCATTCCATTAAGCAATATTAGATAAGGCTAAACCAAAATTTGTAGGAAAATCTGCTACTTAGTTTCCTTCTTTAAAAATATGTGTAACAAAACAATTCATCTGCTTGAAAAGAACCATAGTAATTCATCCGTCCTAATTTGTTTGAGCCATTTGATCAAAATACGCATATTAAGAAAATGGTATAAATGAATGAGAGATATTATTCATTTTACCAAATTACCCTTATATACTCCCTATGCATTATTTAAGTGCAATAATAATTATTCTAAAAAGTAAATTATGTAGGGGTAGAAGTGGAAATACAAGTAGAAAATTGTAAATGATTCAAGTGTTTTGAGACAATTTATATTTTTGCAAATGGCTCAAACAAATTGGAACGTAGGGAGTATTAATCATTGATCAGAGTCAAACCGTGAATAAAATAATTTGATTGATTTGTGTGTCATCCGAATCTGAGTAAATAAATTCACCTGCTTAATATACATAAGGTGAATTAAATTCACCTATTTTTAGTCTATTCTTAACTTTTTTTTACAGGATTGGGTAAATAAATTCATCTGCTTTAATATACATAAAGGTGATAAATTGGGAATCAGATCCTCTCCTTCTCTAACTGTCTCCTTCTCTCTCCTTCTGTAAATATGGGCCGCTAGATCAAATCTAATGGATGAGAAATGTCCTTTCACAAAAATATATTATGTATCTTTTCACATAGAATATTTTCCTCTTCATCTTCCACAACAAAGTGAACAAACCCGACTGCATTATTTCTCTTGCTCTATTTGATGTTTTTGCACAATATTGAATTTCTTAAGTTTCAAATAGCTTCCACAAGAAAGTGAACAAACTGATTCATTTGGAGTGCATTTTATTGAACCGATCTTGCTGGCCACATGTTACTTCTTTTAAATTAAAAACAGTATATATCAATGCAAGCTTCCACCATCGTCATTCTGTAACACAAGCTTCCACGTCCGACCGTTGCCGCTGTATCACCGACCACCGGGTATCTCGCCGCTGTGTTGCCGGTCGTCCAAGCTGGTGGTGGTGTCGTGGAATGCATGATAAGCTATGGGTTGAAGAAGGGTAATTTTCAGATCCAGATTGGGGATTTATTTTATATTTTAATTTTATTCTTTTAAATTTTGAACCATTAAATTAATCTAACAGTCAATATTCGAAGAAGGAGAGAGAAGGAGACAATTTTGGAAGGAGAGGATCCGGATCCGATAAATTGTATGCAAAGTAATTGTGTCGGGTCAATATGTGTTGGGTTCGGTTTTGAAAAGTACTCTTATTGGTGACTGGTGAGTCCCAAATAAGAGTTAGGTAGTGGTTTCTGTTTGTTGTTGGATGTTGAAAACAATTAACTAATTTTATAAACTAATTTAGAAGTCTTTAGGACTAGACGTTGTATCTGAAATACTTTAATTGTTTTTGTTTATTGAGTGAATAATTCTTGTTGTTCTCGAGTCGAGTTATTTATTTTGCGCGGAGTGAAATAATTAAAATAATTAATATTTCAATAATTGTGATGTTGAGTTATAAAAAAGGAAAATGTTAAACAATGCACCAGATTTTGTTAAGTATATTAATATAGAAATTTTTTCTTGAAACTTATGCAATTAATGTGTTAAAGATGCAAAAAGTTATCTCTCTAATATTAATTTTGTTTTTTTATTCCCTTTTTGGGTATGCTTAACTAATGCACCGGATGCACTATTTAGCATAACCCATAATGATTTAGGCATGTAGCCATGATACGACATGTAGTGGCTATGATATGACAATGATATAGCTATTAAAGAGGCATTCTTTTATAAGCACAACCACAAATTAATTTTGTTTAGGCACACACACAAATCTAATAAATTAAAAGAAAAATAATAAAGTCACATCAATCATATCATTTTAATTCATTCTTTTTAACTTTTTTCTTCTTTATATGAGTGTGCCTAACAATGAGGTGTTGAGGTTGTGTCTAGGTTAGACTTTCTCAACTATTAAGTAGCAATGAAGTAACAATATCCATGAAGTAATAATATATATGATGTAGTAATATCAATGAAGTAGTAATATTTGAAGGTTGAAAAACACACAAGAAGGGGGGGTTGAATTGTGTTGAGACTTTTTCTAAACAAATTGCAGCGGATAAGGTATAACACACACAATATATGAGGATAGGGTTAGAGAGAGATGCTCAGAATTTTTATACTGGTTCCTCCCACTAACAGGAGTAGTCCAGTCCTCTTGTCCTTCACAAGAGATTTCACTATAATCACTCAGATTACAAATGCTCAAGCACTAAGCAAGAGACTTCAAACTGCTCAAGCACAAAGCAAGAGACTTCTAACTGCTCAAGCACAAAGCAAGAGACTTCCAATGCTCAAGCACAAAGCAAGAGACTTCCAATGCTCAAGCACAAAGCAAGAGACTTCCAATGCTCAAGCACAAAGCAAGAGACTTCCAATGCTCAAGCACAAAGCAAGAGACTTCCAATGCTCAAGCACAAAGCAAGAGACTTCCAATGCTCAAGCACAAAGCAAGAGACTTCAAACTGGTTTTAATGTTAATAAAGATAAGAGATTAACACTTGATATACAATCAGATGTGTTTACAAAATACAACGCAGTTACAAGACTAACTTAGAAAATTATCACAAAGTTTCTAAGTGTTTGATAGCTTCAGAATTTGACAGAGTTTCAGCACGTTCAGAAGCTTAAGTCTTGATTACATTTCTTCACAAATCTTCTTCCTTTTATAGATGATAAAATGAACGTTGAAGATTATAGCCGTTTGAAGAATTGAGACGCTCCTTTGTATAGATCAGTGAGCTTATTAGCTGTTCTGATTTGCAGTAGCTTAGGAGCTTAACGTTTACTACAAAATGAGAGATTCCTTTTGGCTTTTGATATTTGAACCTTGGTGAAAGCCAAATAAGGAAATAATCGTTTCTGAAGCCTGACTTGAAAAGGACCTTTCCATGGTCAAACCTTTTCATTCTTGGTTTCTGCGTTTGGACTTAGTCAGGCACAGTCTTCAATAAAATTGTACTCTCAAATGTAGCTTAACACTTATATCTGACGAGCCTTCAGATTTTGATAGGCTCAGAATTACTTGTTTCAGATCTGGTGAGCTCAGATGTTCTTCAGATTTTGATAGGCTCAGAATTACTTGTTTCAGATCTGGTGAGCTCAGATGTTCTTCAGATTTTGATAGGCTCAGAATTACTTGTTTCAGATCTGGTGAGCTCAGAAGTAATTCCTTCAGAAATTCTAAGGTTCAGATAATAACTTCAGAGTTTCACAGGCTCAGAATTACTTGCTTCAGATCTGGTGAGCTCAGAAGTAATTCCTTCAGAAATTCTAAGGTTCAGATAATAACTTCAGAGTTTCACAGGCTCAGAATTACTTGCTTCAGATCTGGTGAGCTCAGAAGTAATTCCTTCAGAAATTCTAAGGTTCAGATAATAACTTCAGAGTTTCACTTGCTTCAGATCTGGTGAGCTCAGAAGTAATTCCTTCAGAAATTCTAAGGTTCTTTAGTACGCAAATTTTAACTTTTAATCCTGCACACTGAATTAAATTATTAGTATTCCAATTTAACCTTAAATACATTGTTATCATCAAAATCAATTAAGGAGATACAAAATCATAATTTTGTTCCAACAATCTCCCCCTTTTTGATGATGACAACTATATGTATTTAAAATCAATTGTTGTTGTTTTTATTTAACATTTTGACTTCAGGTTCTGAGATTTGCAAGCTCCCCCTGAGTCTGATAAGCTTCAAAAGTTTATCAATGATAAATATAAAACAGTCTAAGAGTAATATTTAATGTCAAATATAATTTCATATATTCTACCTTCAGAATTAGAGGTTTGCAAGCTCTATTTCTTCAGACTGACAAATATAAGATATGGTTTGCAAGCGTATCTTATATTATATGAATTTATGTTGGACAAAATTTATTACTCCCCCTCATTAAAAGTTTAAAAGACTTTAATATAACTTAATAAGAGTAGAGTTCAGAAAATGTGATCTATAACTTAATAAGAGTAGAGTTCAGAAAATGTGATATTTAGAGCTTCAGAAATAATTTCACTGCCATAGGAAATGAAATAATATTTTCTCCCCCTTTGTCATTATCAAAAACAGGTCAGTCAAAGCACAAGTTACAGGGTAGTAAATGCACACAGCAAACAACCACCAGCAGTAAATGCATTCAACGGTAAAAGGGAATTGTTAAGTACCATGGTGAAACAGGGAATTGTTTCAGAATGAAGACGAGTTTCTTCAAGATCTGAATCAGTTCCAGGAAAAGGTGGAGTGGTTTGAATGGATGAGGGGTTTGGTTTAGAAGTGGTTGGCTTAGGAGATGAAGTCTGAAGGGGTTCAGTTTGGGATTCAGCAGGGACTTCAGAATTTTGAACATTTGAGGGTTCAGATTGGTCTACGTCCATTGCTATTGGGGTAGACTCAGAATCTTTAATAGGAGATTTCTGAGGGGATTTAGGAGTGTCAGAAATGGTTATAGTGGAAGTTTCAAAATATTGAAAACGTGAGAAGTGATAGTGACTAGTGTGTAGTTAAGTGATTATAGTGGAAGTTTCAAAATATTGGGGAAACAAGATAGTGACGTAATGGGGGCTTGGCAGTTACTTTTAATAAAATCATCATTAGCTCTCCTTCATTACCCAGCGATTACTAGACATGATGGGAAGTTACACAGATAAGTAGTGTTTTCAGAAGCCAGCTGTCAGTTAGAGAAACTGAGTGGTCAACTAACACTTAGAGTAGGTATCTGAGTCACAAGAAATCATATTTAATAATAAATAATTCTGATTGCTTCAGATGAGAGAGTGCTTCAGAACCTATATAATAGTTTCTGAGCCGTCCAAACTTCTGAGGCCCTTCAGAACCAGTTTATTCATTCAGAGTTAACAGCATTCAGAGATATCATTCAGAAATAAAAACCATGTTCAGATTTTTCTTGATAAAATCGAAACGATCAATAGCAAGAGGTTTGGTAAAGATATCAGCCCATTGATGCTCAGTATCAATGAATTGAATCTTAATTACTCCCTTCTGAACATAGTCTCTAATGAAGTGATGTTTGATCTCAATGTGTTTAGCTCTTGAATGCAAAATAGGATTCTTAGACAAACAGATAGCAGCAGTATTATCACAGAGAAGTGGTATACTACTTATCCTTATCTGATAGTCCTCCAACTGATGTTTCATCCAGAGCAATTGCGTGCAACACTTAGCAGCTGAGATGTACTCTGCTTCTGCTGTAGATAGAGCAATAGTTGCTTGTCTCTTACTAGCCCATGATATAAGGTTTTCACCTAGAAATTGACAGTTTCCACTAGTGGACTTCCTTTCAATTTTATCACCAGCATAGTCAGCATCACAGAATCCAATAAGCTGATAATCTAAGGATTTCTTATAAAGTAATCCAAGATTAGTGGTTCCTTTCAGATATCTAAAGATTCTCTTAACAGCAGTTAGATGAGACTCTCTAGGATCTGATTGAAATCTAGCACACAAGCATACACTGAACAAGATATCTGGTCTAGATGCAGTGAGATAAAGGAGGGAACCAATCATACCTCTGTATAATTTCTGATCTACTTTGCCTTCAGATTCTTCCTTCAGAAGACAGCTAGAGGGATGCATAGGAGTTGACATTGGTTTACAATCTTCAAGACCAAATTTCTTCAGTAAATCCTTTGTGTATTTGGTTTGATGCACATATACTCCTTCTTTTCTTTGATTGATTTGAATTCCCAAGAAGAATGTTAGTTCTCCCATCATACTCATTTCAAATTCATCCTGCATAAGCTTAGAGAAATTCTTGCAAAGAGAAGCATTAGTTGAACCAAAGATAATATCATCAACATAAATCTGAACAATCAAAATATCAGTTTTTAAGGTTTTTCTAAAGAGAGTGTTATCAACATGTCCTTTTTCAAAACCATTTTCTAGAAGAAATATACTTAACCTTTCATACCAAGCTCTTGGAGCTTGTTTCAAACCATACAGAGATTTCTTCAATTTGTAAACATGATCAGGACACTTTATATCTTCAAAGCCATGAGGTTGTTTAACATAGACTTCTTCATAAATTACTCCATTCAGAAATGCACTCTTAACATCCATTTGAAATAGAGTGATGTCATGATTAACTGCATAGGACAAGAGAAGTCTAATTGCCTCAAGTCTTGCTACTGGTGCAAAGGTTTCAGTGAAATCTATGCCTTCTTGCTGACTATAACCTTGTGCAACCAGTCTAGCTTTATTTCTGACAACTTCTCCCTTTTCATTTGACTTGTTTCTGAATACCCATTTTGTTCCAATAATGTTCTTGTGTTTGGGTTTTGGTACCAGATCCCAAACATCATTTCTTTCAAATTGATTGAGTTCTTCTTGCATTGCAACAATCCACCCATCATCTGAGAGTGCTTCTTCTATGTTTGTGGGTTCAATTAATGAAATTAACCCAACTAGGGATTCATCCTCTTTGAAAGCAGATCTGGTCTTTCTTGGGCTATCCTTGTTACCAACAATTAGCTCTTCAGGATGAGATGATCTATACTTGAATTTACTCTTAGGTGGAGCAGGTGTCTGAGAGGGTTCAGTTTCTGAAGGGTCTTCAGTTTCAAGGCCTTCAGAGATATCTTCATTTTGAGTCTCAGATGGATATACAGCAATGGAGAGATCTTCACACTCAGAATTTGAGGAAACTTGAAATTCTGCAAAAGTCTCAGCTTGCTCTGACATTTTATCGTCAGGCTCTTTATCATCAAATCTAACATGTATAGATTCTTCAACTGTGTGAGTTTCAGAATTATACAATCTGTATGCTTTTGAGCGTTCAGAGTAGCCTATAAAGATACCCTTATAAGCTCTAGCATCAAATTTCTTTCGATAGACCTTGTTGTCTAGAATATAACAAGTACATCCAAACTGATGAAAATAAGAAATATTTGGTTTTCTTCCTTTGAACAGTTCATAAGCAGTTTTGTTCAGAATAGGTCTGATGTAGATTCTATTCTGAACATAGCAAGCAGTACTCACGGCTTCTGCCCACAAGAACTTAGCTAGGTTAGACTCAAGCATCATGGTACGAGCCATTTCTTGCAAAGATCTATTCTTTCTTTCTACAACACCATTCTGCTGTGGTGTTCTAGGAGAAGAGAATTCATGGATTACTCCATGCTCTGAGCAGAAAGATTCGAAAGAGTCATTTTCGAACTCTCCCCCATGGTCGCTTCTAACCTTCAGAATCCGAAGATCCTTTTCACTTTGTATTTGTGTGCAGAAGTCACTGAACACCACAAGTGCTTCACTCTTAGAACGTAGGAATTTCACCCAAGTCCATCTACTGAAATCATCAACCATGACCAATCCATATTTTTTACCATTGATAGAGGCTGTCGAAACAGGACCAAACAGATCAATGTGAAGCAATTCTAAGGGTCTGGAAGTAGAGACAATGTTTTTAGACTTGAATGAAGTCTTAGCAAATTTTCCTTTTTGACATGAGCCACAAAGTGCATCTGAGTGATAATCAATGTCAGGCAAACCACTAACAAGCTTTTGTTTGCTAAGCTTAGAGATCAACCTCCAGTTAGCATGACCAAGACGCTTGTGCCATAGCCATTTCTCATCACTCAGAGACAAAAGACATATAATCTTTTGGTCAACCAAATCAGAAAAGTTTACTTTATAAACATTGCCAACTCTCATTCCCTTGAATACTACAGATTTGTCAGAGTCTTTTGATACAGTACATGATTCCTTATTAAATGTAACAACACACCCATTGTCACAAAATTGACTAATGCTCAATAGATTGTGTTTAAGTCCATCAACTAACCAAACATCTTTAATGGAAAGAGAAGAATTACCAACTGTACCTGTACCAATGATCTTCCCTTTTTGTTTTCCTCCAAATCCCACAGAGCCTCCCTCTTTCAGAGTTAGGGTTTGGAACATATGCTTTTCTCCCGTCATATGTCGTGAGCAACCACTGTCCAGGTACCAGGGCTGCTGTTTTACCTTTCCTTGCATGAGCATCTGAAGCAAACATTATTTCAGATTTTGGTACCCATATTCTCATTTTCATCATCTGAGTCATCTTCAGAATCTCTATCAGAGTTGTTACCTTCAGAAGTTCTTGCCATTAAAGCCAGATTGCCTTCTTCATCATCTTCTCCTTCAGAGTCATTCTCAATGGTCTCCCAAGTGGCTAACAAACTCTTCCTTACCTTTTCTTTGTACTTTTCTTTCCCAAAGCTCTTATTCTTTCCTTTGTCCTTGGATGACATTTCTGGACAGTCCGCAATGAAGTGTCCAGATTTCTTGCAGTTATAGCAGTTGTTCAGTTCTTCCTTTTTGTCCTTTGAAAAGGAACTTCTTGAGTTGTTTCCTTTGTTTGGAAACCTTTTGTATTTCTTGTTCCATTTCTGAAACCTTCTAACCATTAGTGCCATTTCTTCATTCTCAGAATTTTCATCCATCATATCATCAGAAGTTTCTTCCTCTTGTTCAGACACTTTGATCTTTGCAGCTTTTGAGGAAGTCTGAACAGAGCTTAGAGCCAAGGACTTCATCTTCTTGACAGGTTCATCTGACATAAGTTCTAGCTCATGACTTCTGAGTGAGCTTATTAAATCTTCAAGAGTCACATTGTCCAAATCCTTGGATTCCTGAAAAGCTGTAACTTTTGGTCTCCATTTGGAAGGTAAGCTCCTCAGAATTTTCTTCACGTGATCAGATGCAGTGTAGCTTTTCTTCAGAACTTGAAGACCAGAGACAAGGGTTTGAAACCTTGAATACATGGTTTCAATATCTTCATCTTCCTTCATTCTGAACAGCTCATATTGATGAACTAATAAGTTTGCCTTAGCTTCTTTGACTTGCTTATTTCCTTCATAGGTGGAACATAGAGAGTCCCAGATAGTTTTGGCACATGACTTGTTGGATATTTTTAAATACTCAGCATGAGATATTGCACCAATAAGCATATTCTTAACAGTATGATGCTTCTTATACTGTTTCTTCTTTTCAGCATCAAAGAACTTTCTGTAGGTATTTCTTACAACACCTTCATCATCCATGTGTTCAAAATGTATACCATCTTCAATGATATCCCATAACTCATCATCGGTCCCAATGATGTAACTATACATCTTGGTTTTCCAGAAAGGAAAAGTAGTAGGATCACTGTTGAAGTAAGGTGGTTTGTCTCTGTGATTATCACTGTTCCTTTCCCTATCATAGTTGTGAGGAGGTGGAACAGCAGAGTGATCAGGTCCAGAGGAAGCAGAAGGAGAGGTAACACCAGACATGTTTTTCAACTAAGTACCCCTAGATCTTTTACTGTTTCACTGTTAAGTGAAGAGCAACAGACCGGAGCTCTGATGCCAATTGAAGGTGGAAAAACACACAAGAAGGGGGGGGGGTTGAATTGTGTTGAGACTTTTTCTAAACAAATTGCAGCGGATAAGGTATAACACACACAATATATGAGGATAGGGTTAGAGAGAGATGCTCAGAATTTTTATACTGGTTCCTCCCACTAACAGGAGTAGTCCAGTCCTCTTGTCCTTCACAAGAGATTTCACTATAATCACTCAGATTACAAATGCTCAAGCACTAAGCAAGAGACTTCAAACTGCTCAAGCACAAAGCAAGAGACTTCTAACTGCTCAAGCACAAAGCAAGAGACTTCCAATGCTCAAGCACAAAGCAAGAGACTTCCAATGCTCAAGCACAAAGCAAGAGACTTCCAATGCTCAAGCACAAAGCAAGAGACTTCCAATGCTCAAGCACAAAGCAAGAGACTTCCAATGCTCAAGCACAAAGCAAGAGACTTCAAACTGGTTTTAATGTTAATAAAGATAAGAGATTAACACTTGATATACAATCAGAGGTGTTTACAAAATACAACGCAGTTACAAGACTAACTTAGAAAATTATCACAAAGTTTCTAAGTGTTTGATAGCTTCAGAATTTGACAGAGTTTCAGCACGTTCAGAAGCTTAAGTCTTGATTACATTTCTTCACAAATCTTCTTCCTTTTATAGATGATAAAATGAACGTTGAAGATTATAGCCGTTTGAAGAATTGAGACGCTCCTTTGTATAGATCAGTGAGCTTATTAGCTGTTCTGATTTGCAGTAGCTTAGGAGCTTAACGTTTACTACAAAATGAGAGATTCCTTTTGGCTTTTGATATTTGAACCTTGGTGAAAGCCAAATAAGGAAATAATCGTTTCTGAAGCCTGACTTGAAAAGGACCTTTCCATGGTCAAACCTTTTCATTCTTGGTTTCTGCGTTTGGACTTAGTCAGGCACAGTCTTCAATAAAATTGTACTCTCAAATGTAGCTTAACACTTATATCTGACGAGCCTTCAGATTTTGATAGGCTCAGAATTACTTGTTTCAGATCTGGTGAGCTCAGATGTTCTTCAGATTTTGATAGGCTCAGAATTACTTGTTTCAGATCTGGTGAGCTCAGATGTTCTTCAGATTTTGATAGGCTCAGAATTACTTGTTTCAGATCTGGTGAGCTCAGAAGTAATTCCTTCAGAAATTCTAAGGTTCAGATAATAACTTCAGAGTTTCACAGGCTCAGAATTACTTGCTTCAGATCTGGTGAGCTCAGAAGTAATTCCTTCAGAAATTCTAAGGTTCAGATAATAACTTCAGAGTTTCACAGGCTCAGAATTACTTGCTTCAGATCTGGTGAGCTCAGAAGTAATTCCTTCAGAAATTCTAAGGTTCAGATAATAACTTCAGAGTTTCACTTGCTTCAGATCTGGTGAGCTCAGAAGTAATTCCTTCAGAAATTCTAAGGTTCAGATAATAACTTCAGAGTTTCACAGGCTCAGAATTACTTGCTTCAGATCTGGTGAGCTCAGAAGTAATTCCTTCAGAAATTCTAAGGTTCAGATAATAACTTCAGAGTTTCACAGGCTCAGAATTACTTGCTTCAGATCTGGTGAGCTCAGAAGTAATTCCTTCAGAAATTCTAAGGTTCAGATAATAACTTCAGAGTTTCACTTGCTTCAGATCTGGTGAGCTCAGAAGTAATTCCTTCAGAAATTCTAAGGTTCTTTAGTACGCAAATTTTAACTTTTAATCCTGCACACTGAATTAAATTATTAGTATTCCAATTTAACCTTAAATACATTGTTATCATCAAAATCAATTAAGGAGATACAAAATCATAATTTTGTTCCAACAATATTAATGAAGTTGTTAATGATGTTGTTAATGATGTTGTTTTAGTTGTTACATTTATGAGTTGCGTTGTTTATCTGTTTGATCGTTTCAAAGGACTATATTTTTCATTTTATGTTTTCCCTATTCTTTTGTATACGATGCCTTGTGTTAATATATTCTCACCCCTTACTATTTATGTTGTCTGGCTTGGCCCTGCGATTGTGAAATCGCAGTATATAGATTGTCGAGTTTTAAGTTCGAGTCAAGGAAATCTTGCTCTGATTGTGATACTTGGAAAGAAGTTTTAGAGCCTAGAATTTCTTACTACTTATTAAGTTTATATGTAACATATTTCAATTTTTTTTTTTTAAAATGGCAGCAATACTGAATGGCTTTTTCATTTGTTCTTCTAAAAGACAAAACCCTAGAATATGGTGCCACTAAGAAGGCCACTTTAAGGAGTAGCAAGACTGCTTTCAATTTTTGTTGGCTATATCGCTCGGTTTGTTAAGGTCCTGGTGGCATCGATCCTCTTGTTTATTTTGCTGTCTTCCATGAATATCTCACCGTTGAGGTAATTTGCGCTCTCCTCGGTTCTTATATTCATTTGCAATTGCATTGCTTTTGGGGGTTATTGGTTTACTTTTTGCCACTTTGCATACTTTATTACTAATGTCTACAAGGATTTTAATTTATGTTTGAATTAGGGTACAAACTGTTTTCTTAATTTTTTGTGATTTACTCAGTAATTTCATTTTAAATGTCAAATCTCTATTATATTTATATGTAGAGTAATATGAGATGACATCACTCTTGCATAAATGTAATAACTATTGCTATTCCATTTGAGGAGTGTTATATATACAACATTTTCATACAACTTATACTTACAACCTTACACTATTACTTTATACATTCATTTTAAATTGATGTATAAATGAATAGTATATGCAAGTTGTAGTAGAGTAGTACAAATATGTTGTACATATATCATTTCTGATTCCATTTTTATCATAGAAAAAGGTGTCAACAATTGTTAGGATGAAGCCTATCCTTCTAAATTTGTACTGCTATAGGGAAATATTAATTTTATTCTACGGGTATGTAGTGCTTAAGAAAATATCTAATCAAAGTTAAAAAATGTTGTTGGATCGTATATATATCTTCCTCAATCAAGAGTTATCTCGAGGTTTCAATGTGTATAATTTGAGTCTATAATTTTGGAAATGTTTTGAAGTATTTTAGAATGTTGGTTAGTTAGTTATTGTTTTTATATTATTTCTTCAATAATGTCATTGCACACAATATTTAGATGTTATATATAACGTATAATTATTATTATGTTAAAAACAAATAATAGAGTAATTTATGTTTTCATTTCAAATCATTTTTTTATTTGCAATTTTGATTATAATAATTTAAATTGTATATCCATCATTCCACAAAACCTAACACATGGGTCAAAATCTAGAGTATGAGAATATATTACTAGTGATTCACCGCATTACGAATGTTTTATCTTTTCTTAAAATGACTTTTAGAGTGTATTAATTTTGCGTTTAATTTTTTATTTTTTTTATAAAAAGTCCTTGTTATGTTAATCTCTATAAGTGATATGGACCAATACTTAAAAAAGTATTTAAAATATAAATGACACTATATGTTGTTGTTTGAGAGTATAAGTTAATAAATTTCTTTATTTTTTCAATTAAAATAATTATTTAATTGATATTGATTTAATAAAAATAACAGAAAATAAAATGCAACTCACATAAAGAGCCGTGAATTTTTTATTTTTAAATAATATTATCGAGAACTATTAAGATTTTTGATAATTTTAAACATTAATACTTTAAATCCCAACATTAATTTTTTGGATAAAAATAAGATCTCCCAAAAGCTAATGAAAGTTATGGCACGTAGGGGTCAGATGTGGAGCACAATGTGAGCACCTTAAGACTCTAATGCATGTGATGTCTAATGTGCTAACATCATGGTCACACCTGACTTGATGAACAAGATAAACAATAAAGTACAGGAAGGAAATCCACTATAAAAATGTTTGTTCAAAGCACTAAGTAAGCCTGTTTATGACTTGTCACCTAACCAACACTCATGCTAACTTCTATCTAGGAACTCCTAGATATAAGAGCCTCCGCTCACTTCCCCTCAACCTCACAGTCAGTGAGGGTTTTAAAAACACAAAGATGAAGACACACATCAATGAACAAACCTAACTCCGTACTTAAAATCTTAAGAGTAGATCAAAAGTTACAACTCAACTAACAAAGCCCAACTCTAATATCAAGATGACAAAAGAGTGGCTCACAAATAACAATGAAAGACTAAAACCCTAAGACTCGATTCTTCAATATTTGATTCAGTTTTAGTGAATAAAATATGTTTAGCGTCTTCCTTTGTATAACTTTAGCAACGTGGGCGTTTCTTCACACGAGCTTAACAATGCTTCAGCTCCAAGAAATCTTCTATAGAGACAAAATATATTTTCCACAAATATATTTGCACCAAATATTAAATATATTTTCAGTTGCAATCTTCTTGAAGCACAAAGATATATTTGAAACACATCTTTTATATTTTCTATAGATCCTTAAATATCTCAACAACTTATAATTGAAACATATCTTTTTATTTCCTTAAATCTCTCAACTACTTAAGGAACAAGTAACACATTAAATCGCCTTTCTGCAGATCTTAAAAACATAGGTGTCTTGGCGCGCAAGCTGGCCTAAATTTGTTTTATGAACAAATTTTCAAAAGATATCACACAAAAATATAACAAACATGGCGCGTTTTCATGGTGTCCAAGTGTGGATCCTCCTGATGTTAGCACATCTGGCTCCAAATCTTAGACATAGACTTATTTTACCAAGATGAAGTCAACAACTCAAAAACCTAAGTTAAAATTAGTATTTTTAGTCCCCGTTTGATAGCTAGGATAGTGAGCAGGATATGATAATTATATCATATCCTGTTTTAATATTTTGCTTGATGCACCAATGAGATATGATAAATTATTCCATTTTTTAATCATATCCTATCACTCCTTTGTAATTTATATCATGAGTTTTTGCTGGGTTCGAATTATCCTGTAAGCGGAAGGATAAGTGAATATTCTCTCTCTCTCTCTCTCTCTCTCGTGTTCATATTTCAATCTTTATGTTTGAAGAACGTTGATTAAAAAGATCAAGTATGCACCAACTGTCATCTTATTTATTATAATTTGTGCACCAAATACATGATAGGATAAGTGACTATCCTGTCACTATCTTATCATATTATTATCCAACTCTTTATCCTATCATATTTCTATCTTATCCTGACCATTAAACTGACCCTTAACATCTTTCATTACACATAGCATACCATTCTAGGCCTTTTCTCTTTCTTCCTATTAATTTGGTCATTTTGTCTTATTTATGGCACAATTTTTAATTTACGTCATCTGATTATTGATTGACGATTGAGATTTAAAATAGTATGAAACTGTATGAAATTATTATTGCTACAATAAATCCAGATCCAATAATTATCCACATTTAAAATTTAATGGTCCTACAGCAACCATATCATGTGAAGCCTTCAGATTATAGTTGCAAATTTAATAGTAAATCTAAATGATAGTGATTCACCACCTAACAACTTAAAATATCAATAAAATGCCTATTCACAGAAACAATCAAAGGATTTTTGATCATCTGATTTGAATCGGATGGTCCAAACATTGAGCTCGATAATTTTTGTTTTTTTTTTAAAATAAATTAAAATCTACTTATTTTTTTAGAATGTTCAATCAAAATCTACTTATTAATAATAACACTATAACAATGACAGTAATAAATTTTTTATCATTGTTTAGTGTAAGATTGGAGATTTGTTTTTGTTGTCAAATAGCTTTATGGTTGGATTTTGATCCTTTGCAATTTTCTCTTCAATATTTTCTCTCATTTTCTTAATTTAATGGTTGTTAAATTATAAAGAATAAAATAATATTTAAGAAGAGAGATAAAATAAGCAAATGAATGGTTAAGATCACATTGGAGAGAAAATTGAAGAGGATCCAAATCCGTAAGGTATGAATTTGGATCCTCTTCAATTTCCTCTTCAATGTTTTCTTTCCTTTACTTAATCCAATGATTGTTAAATTATAAAGAATAAAATAATACTTAAGAAGAGAGAGAAAATAAGCAAATGAATGATTAAAATCACATTGAAGAAAAAACATTGGAGAGAAAATTAGAGAGGATCCAAATTCGTAAGGTATCTAGTGTCAAGGAAGATTTGTGTTGGCTGGAACCATGTGGAAGGAAGGAATATATTCCACTGTAAAGGTGAATCCATGGCAATTCTTGAAGCAATGAAGATCATAGCACAAAGAGGCATTTCAAATGTTCTTTTTGAGACGGATTCGAAGAGTATGGTGGATGCAATTCATGCAATGCGTGGCGGGAATTTAGAAATTAGTGCTTTCATTTGTCATATTAAAAATGTATTATTATGAAATCCAAACTTTATGGTGAAGTTTATCAAACGACAAGCAAATATAATTTTACATACGCTTGTTAGAGCGGTCATTGTTTGAGCTAGTCGCTGCATATTTGAGACATTACCACTTTGTATCACTCTATTGTTAAATAATAAAATGATATAAGTCTTTGTTTGTCAAAAAAATAAAAAATAAAAAATAAATTATTATCAAGTGAGCTATAATATTAAAATGTTAAAGCTGACAAGTAGATATGAAACATTATTATTATTATTATTATTATTAAATTTATCCGTGCATTACGGGTCAACATTTAATATTAAAGAAACATGTGAAACTTGCTCTGATTATTTATCTATTATCACTTCTCACATTCATTCTTTTCTTATAGTTTATGTAATTATTTTTTCATTATTATTATAATGAAGTCTATATACACACTGCATTCTACTTTTTCTTTTGAGACAAGTTAGTTTTTTATTTTCCACGAGAATTCAACTATATTAAGGGTCTTATGTATCCTTAAACTTTTCTATTCCAACTTTCATTTTCTTTCTAAAAAATTGAAACAAGTTGCATGTAATTGTTAGTTGTTTGCATTTGATGTTTACATAAGATAAAACTGTTCACATTCTAAGGTTCTTTTCTTACCTTTTGCTTTGTTTTCTATGTATTAGAACTTCGGCCAAAAACTTATCATTTTCAATATGTATCTAACAAAATTTTCACTACAAAGGAAATGATTTTGTTTCAATTTTTGTAACAGATTTTGAGCTAAAAAGAAGATGGATGATTTTTGGAGCATGATTTGTGGAGAGAATGATTGTTCTAAGAATGAAGAAAAGTGTTTATGTTATGATTTAAAACTTTTGAAAGATCCTTCATCATGCATCAACCATGTCTTGGTTATTTTATTTGATGTGTTAGTGTTGATCATGTTGTTATTCATCATGATCTTAAAGTCTTCTTTTAGACCCTATTGGAGTCAAGTAAGATATTCCAATATGCAGCTAGTTTCTGCCATAACCAATGGATTTTTAGGGATATTGCATTTATCTTTAGGAGTTTGGTTTTTAGAGGAGAAACCATTTCCTCTTAATTGGTGGTTGCTAGAACTCATTCATGGTTTCACTTGGTTTGTTGTAAGTTTAACTGTTAGTCTTCGGATAAAACAAATCGCAAAATCATCGATGTGGTTTTTTTCTATGCTTATATTCGTTGTTTCTGGTATATTATGTGCTTTATCTATATCTTATGCAATTGAAAGTAAAGAATTGTCACTCAAAGGAGGTTTGGATATTATATCATTTTTAGGAGCAACTTTGTTACTATTGTGCACATACAAATCATGTAAATGTAAAGATAGTGATAAAGAAATTGATGATAGTCTTTGTACCCCTTTGAATGGCGAGTTCAATGAAAATAATCTTGCTAGCCATGTTACTCCATTTGCCGAAGCTGGATTCTTTAATAAGATTTGTTTTTGGTGGTTGAATCCGTTGATGAAAACGAGTCAAGAGAAAACACTTCAGGATGAGGATATTCCGAACTTGAGAGAGTCTGACCGAGCAGAAATTTGTTATGTGTCGTTCATGGAACAGTTAAACAAAGAAAGACAATGTGAACCATCATATCAGTCATCGGTTTTATGGACAATTGTTTCGTGCCACCGAAGAGAGATTTTGGTAACTGGATTCTTTGCTTTGCTTAAGGTACTTGCTATATCTTCTACTCCTTTACTTCTGAATGGTTTTATATTGGTTGCTGAAGGTAAAGAAAGTTTCAAATATGAAGGTTATATATTGTCGATATCGCTCTTTCTTATAAAAATCATAGAATCATTATCACAACGACAATGGTATTTCAACACTAGACTTGTTGGGATGAAAGTTAGATCGCTACTTAATGCAGCCATTTATAAAAAAATATTGAGGCTATCCAATTCTGCAAGAATGATTCATTCTGGTGGCGAGATAATGAATTATATGATCGTCGATGCGTATAGAATTGGAGAATTTCCATTCTGGTTTCACCAGACATGGACAACAATCCTCCAATTGTGTATTGCATTAGTAATTCTTTTCCGCACAATTGGATTAGCGACACTGGCATCATTGGCGGTGATAATTCTTACTGTGATTTGCAATTATCCACTAGCAAAGTTACAGCATAAGTATCAGAGCAAACTTATGGTGGCACAAGATGAGAGATTAAAGGCTAGTTCTGAAGCTCTTGTGAATATGAAAGTGTTGAAGTTGTATGCATGGGAAAAACATTTTAAAAATGTCGTAGATTTCTTAAGAAATGCGGAACTCAAATTGTTATATGCAGTGCAATTAAGAAGAACATACAATATCTTTCTCTTTTGGATGTCGCCAATGTTGGTGTCTACTGCTTCTTTTCTAGCATGTTACTTCTTGAATGTTCCTTTGAATGCAAGTAATGTTTTCACTTTTGTGGCAACTCTGCGCCTTGTTCAAGAGCCAATTACAAGTATCCCGGATGTTATTGCGGTGATCATTCAGGCAAAAGTTGCGTTTGCTCGAATTGTTAGTTTCCTTGATGCACCAGAATTGCAGGGTAAAAAATCGAAGAACAGGTGCTTCGATGACAACCTCAAAGGCTCAATTTCAATAAAATCTGCTAACTTTTCATGGGAAGGTAATGCATCAAAGGCAACACTAAAGAACATAAATTTAGAGGTCAGACGTGGCGAAAAAGTGGCTATTTGTGGAGAAGTTGGCTCAGGCAAATCAACCCTCTTAGAAACAATTCTTGGAGAAGTTCCTAAAACAAAGGGAAATGTAAGCTTTCTACTATATAATGTAGTGATGATTTTTTCTGTCCATTTCAGTTGTAACATTATTAGGTGTCTGATTCTCTATTGTGAATTACAGATTGATGTTTATGGGAGATTCGCATATGTTTCTCAAACAGCGTGGATTCAAACAGGTACAATACGGGAAAATATTTTGTTCGGATCTGAATTGGATGATCAAAGATATCAAGAAACACTTCAAAAGTCTTCACTGATAAAGGACTTCGAGTTGCTTCCTTACGGTGACCTCACTGAAATAGGTGAAAGAGGAGTTAATTTAAGTGGAGGTCAAAAACAGCGAATTCAACTTGCTCGAGTTCTTTATCAGAATGCTGATATATATCTATTGGATGACCCGTTTAGTGCTGTTGACGCGCATACAGCAAAAAATTTGTTTAATGTAATGACATCTTTCTTCACTTTCTACTTTTATATGTCTAATGTCATATTTTACTAAAGATTGCTTTGAAACTCTATAGGAATATATCATGGAAGGACTCAAAGGCAAAACAGTCTTACTTGTGACTCATCAAGTCGACTTCCTCCCAGCGTTCGATTCGGTTTTGGTAATTTCTTTCGTCTTAAAGCATCGGTTATGGCACTGTGGCCGGTTTAAAGCTAAATTATGGTTGATCAAGTTTTTTTATTTATTTCCAGTTGATGTCAGACGGGGTAATCCTACAAGCTGGTCCATATAACGAGCTATTGACGTCAAGCAAAGAATTCAATGACCTTGTCAATGCTCACAAGGAGACTGCTGGTTCTAACCAGCAGCTTGTCGATGTTACTTCATGTCAACGATATTCATCTACTCGAAAGGTTACACAAGATTTTGTGGAAAAACAGATTAAAGAAACAAATGGAAATCAATTAATTAAGCAAGAAGAAAGAGAGAAAGGAGATGCAGGGTTGAAGCCTTACTTACAATATTTGGATCAGAAGAAAGGCTATATATTCTTCTTGATGGCTTCGCTTTGTCACCTTCTTTTTGTTACTTGTCAGATATTGCAAAACTCGTGGATGGCTGCTAATGTTGACAATACGCTTGTCAGCACATTGAAATTGATTTTGGTTTATTTCCTTATCGGTGCTATTTCAACAGTTTTCTTGTTCATCAGAAGTCTACTTGTAGTTGCTTTAGGACTTCAATCATCAAAATATTTATTTTCACGGTTGATGAACTCCCTCTTTCGTGCGCCCATGTCATTTTATGACTCGACACCATTGGGAAGGATACTTAGTAGGGTGAGTTGAATAAACATTTCTTTTCCTTCCTATGGAACGCAACAAGAAAATTAGTTTCTTAACTGTTTACATTGTTTAGGTCTCGTCCGATATGAGTATTATGGATCTTGACATTCCATTTAGCCTCACTTTTGCTGTCGGAGGCACAATAGTTTTTTACTCTAGTCTTACGGTTTTAGCAGTTGTCACATGGCAAGTCTTGATTGTGGCTATACCAATGGTTTATGTTGCTATCCGAATGCAGGTAATGAACTTCAAATTATATTGCAATGGCAAAATAGTGTTCTCTCATTTTTAAGTATATATTGACGTGTTTAAAACTTTTAACTGCGCTTCATCTTGTTTTCGGTATTTTTTGTTGTTATGAGCAGAGATACTATTTTACCTTGGCGAAAGAAGTAATGCGAATAAATGGCACAACAAAATCATCATTAGCTAATCATGTAGCTGAAACTGTTGCGGGAGCTGCAACAATAAGGGCTTTTGATGAGGAAGATCGTTCTTTTGAGAAGAACCTTGATCTAATCGATATTAATGCTAGTGCTTTTTTCCATAGTTTTGCCTCAAACGAGTGGTTGATCCAACGGTTAGAAACAATCAGTGCGGTTGTTCTTACCGCTGCAGCACTTTGCATGGTTATGCTCCCTCCTGGAACTTTCACCTCAGGTGAGAATTTGGTCATTATTTTCTCGAAAATGTCATCATATTATTTGTTTTTATCCTATAGCCTCTAAATGCAAGTTTCCGATTTTCAACATTCTTTATTTCAGGAATTATTGGGATGGCGCTATCGTATGGCCTTTCATTAAACAATTCTTTAGTATTTTCAATTCAAAATCAATGCTATCTTGCAAATTACATAATATCGGTAGAGAGGCTAAATCAATATATGCATATAGAAAGTGAGGCCGAAGAAATAGTAGACGGAAATCGTCCTCCTACGAATTGGCCAGATGCAGGCAAAGTAGAAATAAATAACTTGAAGGTAATTTGAACTTATTTTAAAAATGTGAATCTTAAATGAACTGCATAATCAGTTTATTTCGACCATGTCAGATACGATACAGATCCGATGGACCACTTGTACTTCATGGGATCACATGCACATTTAAAGCAGGAAATAAGATTGGTATCGTTGGAAGAACAGGCAGTGGGAAATCAACTCTTATTAGCGCTTTATTTCGTCTTGTGGAACCAGCAGGAGGAAAAATTGTAGTTGATGGAATAGACATCTCATCTATCGGACTTCATGATTTGAGGTCACGTTTTGGGGTCATACCTCAGGATCCTACGCTCTTTAACGGGACAGTAAGATACAATTTGGATCCTTTATCTCAACACACTGATCAAGAGATATGGGTGGTAAAATTTGATACAATCTATTACTTATCTTGAATTTACCGAAAAAATATAGACTAATTTTTTGTCAATACAAAGGTTCTTGGGAAGTGCCAATTGCGAGAAGTTGTTCAAGGAAAAGAAGAGCGTTTAAACTCCTCAGGTACACTTTTAAGATTCATTGTTATAGCTATGGTTGAAGTACCTTGTTTTGCAAGTTAGTAATGACCAATGAAAAACTGTTATCCAGTTGTCGAAGATGGATCAAACTGGAGCATGGGACAAAGGCAGTTATTCTGTTTGGGGCGTGCTCTTTTGAGGAAAAGTAGGATATTGGTGTTGGACGAAGCAACTGCTTCAATCGATAATTCTACTGATCTGGTTCTGCAAAAAATCATTAGAGCCGAGTTTGCAGATTGTACAGTGATCACAGTAGCACATAGGATACCAACTGTGATGGATTGCAGTATGGTTCTTGCTATAAGTGATGGTAAGTTTCTTTTTAGTTTTACTGTCTCTCGCTACCTTTATCTAATCCAACAAACATTTACTGACTATTTCGATTTTCTTATGTTGATGATGCATAATCCGTTGCTTTTACACGGACAATGTAAGAGTGCAAACAATAGAGTTTATCTGACACACTCCAAACGTAGGTTATTTGTTTAAGTGAATAATATGATGCCACTGACACTGACTGTGTTTTCAGGAAAACTGGCAGAGTATGACGAGCCAATGAGCTTAATGAAAAGAGAAGAGTCGTTGTTCAGGAAACTTGTCAAGGAATACTGGTCTCATTTTCAGTCTGCAGAATCGCATTGATTCTTTCTCTTGTAATAACAATATATCAAGACAGTGAGCAGGATGCAGAATGTGTTTCTAGAATTGGTTCGACTTGAAAGAGAACACGCCTGATGAAACAGCGAAAAATAACAGTAAAGTGTCATATGACAAAGAGTGAGTTTGAAGAAAGATATTAGAGTAATGTATGTAGGAGAAAAATTCTAAATTTTGTCGAATTAGAGAATGTGACCAAGTGAAGGATCTGTAGCGGTTAATGATTTTCTTTCTATTTGTTTGTTTATTCATTTTACATGTTGCGAGGAGTGCTTCGCTTATTGTCATAGTTTTATTCTTGTAGTTTTTCAATTGAATATTGTAACAAGATCACTTCATCTGATATAGATCGGATTTCAGTATCAATATTAATATGACACCTTTTCTCATGAAATTTGAAACCAAATTCATGTAACATTAAACATAACACTAGAAACCAAATACACCAACAAATTAAATTAAAAGTGAAACTATAATCACTCAAGCAAATTTATTTCAACAGATAAACACTATTTCAGATCAAGCCTTATTATTTTATCATAAGTTATAATAAAGTTTCCTGAGTGACAAGTTGATGTGAAAAAATATTAAATATAAAGATTCATGCGAAACTCGCTTTGATTATTTTTATATTATCACTTCACACGTTCATCCCCTTCTTATAGTTTATAGAATTGTTTTTTCTTTATTATAATGAAGTCTTCATACACACTTCACATAAGTTTTGGTTGGTAAATCAATTCTGCAGATATGATCTAGATCTCGTTTGCTTTGATTATTTCCTATAGACTTTATTATAATGAAGTCTGCATACACACAGATTTTTTTAGTACGAAGTTTTTACAGCGGTTTGCGATGACTAATTTCAATCCGTTGGAGAACATGTGGTACACACAAAGTGGGTTCTCCTGCTCAATCGAATTCTTTCCATAGGTAGTAGCTAGGAACCCTTAACTAGAGCTGTCAAAATGAGCTAGCCCGAATAGTCCGATTTTTTTCCGGGCTTGGACCTTCAAATTTGAGCCCGAATTTTTTCCGGGTTTTTAAGCCAGGCCCATTTAAGCCCGCTTAAAATATGGGCTAGCCCGAATGGGCCTCGGGTAGCCCGAAAGCCTGAATAAATTATAATAAGAAAATTATGAAAAAAATATTAGTTATAATATGTTACATTTTAAGTGTTAATTTTATTTTTTTTGGGCCAACTCAATCTAATATGTTGATGATGTTGATTTGTTTTTTTATGTTTATTCTAATTTTTATGATTGACATGATAATTTATAACATAGAATAGCCATGTTTTTTCTCTCTAAAGAGTATTAAGGATGAATTTTGGGGCAAATACAGTCTTCATAATTGTATGGACAAAACACCCGATTCAATTCTTAGTAACATCTAATTTTTTTGTCAAAAAAATTGGTGAAATCTATTTTAATTGAGCACTAATAATTAAAAATAAAAAATAAAACGGGCCGGCCCGAAAGCCCGATCGCCCGTTCCGGGCCGGACTCGGGCCTTATTTTTTAAGCCCATATTTTATCCGGGCTTTTTAGCCCCGGCCCGATGAAGCCCGAAGCCCGTCCAGGCCGGCCCGAAACGGGCCGGGCCGCCCGTTTTGACAGCTCTACCCCTGACCATCTATTTAAAGGACCATTTTTCTACCCTTATATTAAATCTAGGCATGGCAATAAAACCCATACCCGCGGGTACCCGCCCGTACCATCCCGTTTTTGAATGGTAATGGAGACATTGATACCCACTCCGAACTCGTCCCCAAACCTGCCCTGTTTATATAAACATAATATTTTCCTTTTCATAAATTAAATTATGTATAAAAAAATATGATATATGCACAAAAAATTTCTTAAATTACATTCATACATTTAATTTTATTTTAAATTGAGTATTAAATAAATTGTTTTCCCTATTATTTTCTTTGTTTAATAAAGGGTTAAATATGTTTTTAGTCCCTAATTTTATGTGAGTTTTGACTTTTAGTTCCTAAATTTTTTTATTACATTTTTAGTCCCTCATATTTTTTCCGTTTGTATTTTTAGTCCCTACCGTCAGATTCTGGTGATTGGGCTAACGGAAAATGCCACATAGGACGCCACGTCAATTAAAGAATCTACGTGGCATTTTTTATGTGGATATGTTTTTAGTCCTTACTTTTACGTGAGTTTTCACTTTTAGTCCCTATATTTTTTTTACTATATTTTTAGTCTCTCACGTTTTCACTGTTTGCATCTTTAATCCACAGTGTCAAGTTTTGGTGATTAGGATAACAAAATATGTCATGCGGGACGGCACAGAGGATAATATGTCAATTAATGAATCTACGTGACCTTTATGATGTGGATTGGACCTAAGGTAAACGGGTTTACCGGTCCCAAAATGACATATTTAGCTAATTCTAAACCTATTTAATTTGATATGTGTATTATAAAACCATCAAAACTAAAATCAACCATACAATTTCATGAAATCATTTAGTAACAAGTTATACATTTATAGTCATACATGACTAAGTCATTTAAAGCTGAGACTCTTTGTCTGTTTTTTTTTTTCTATTTCAAAATCGGCACATTCCAAAAGAACATGCTCGAGGCCACTTCAAAAACATAACTAACATTACTTTCGTATCGATCCAAAATAATTTTGAAGTTGCAGCCACAATCATTACATCAGAAAGAAGTATACAGAAAAAACTTTTGATGAGAAGTATATTTGGAGTGGTTGGTCCAAATTCTTAAAGCGATACAAATTGCATCTTGGAGACCTCTTCAACTTTGAAGTTCAAGACGATCAATTCCTTATTGTGACACACACCAAGATAAATGACAGAAAAAAAAAAATACCTAAATGTTTAGGAATTGTGATGTTTGTTTTAATTCAGTTTATGTAATATTATGCCTACTTCTAACTTATAATTCAAACTCTTTCGATTGGTAGTTTATTATGAGTACTTTTGAAATGTTTAGCACTTAAGTTGTTATCGGTTGTTTGACTTATGTAATGACTAATTTAAATTAAGTTGTTTGTTTTTAATTGCTTTTTCACTATTTTATCATTTTCAATATCAGTTTATGTAATATTATGACTACTTATAACTTATAACTCAAAATCTTTTGATCAATAGTTTATTATGAGTAATTTAAAAATGTTTAGCACTTAGTTTGTTATTATTTGTTTTACTAATGTAATGACTAATTTAAATTAAGTTGTTTGTTTTTAATTGCTTTTTCACCATTTTTTTTCATTTTCAATCTGTATTAACCGACCTCTCCGACCCTACGACCCGACGAAACAACGATACCACAACATATAACGTGCCGAAGGCCCGTCCCGTGTGTATGCACGGGTATGTAGCTAGTTTTATGATATATGTTTGATTCAAGGTTTGACCAACTTAGAATTAAATGCAAGTTTATTAGTCACAGATACTAGATTATTAGTTGAATGTATCATATATCCAACATCACTACCAAATTTGATCTTTAAATCCCTTTTTAATTATTTTGTCTACAATCTCTGAAACTACGATATTATTTGGTTTCCTTCACACTCATGAATAAGAATTCAATTTTGTGTGTTACGTGAAAATGTTCTCGTAGACAATCTTTGTGGGTACGATACTCTTTCTTATCACTTGTTATAGTTTGACTATGTATACTTGCACAACTTTGAACGCAATAGCTACCCCCATATCTTCAACCGTTGATTCGATTACCCTCCATCACTCATAAACAACTTTAAAATGAGAAAAGCTACTGCGGTTTATGGATTTGAGAAGAAGAAAGAGATCATGAATTCAATTTAGGAATTTATGTTTTAGTTAGGTCGGGTTAGTTTTTGTGCCGGATAAACCTGTTTGCATTAGGTCCAATCCTTATCATAAAAGCCACATAGATTAATTAAATG
The DNA here is from genome assembly GCA_954870985.1 of Trifolium fragiferum. Taxonomy (NCBI): domain Eukaryota; kingdom Viridiplantae; phylum Streptophyta; class Magnoliopsida; order Fabales; family Fabaceae; genus Trifolium; species Trifolium fragiferum. The sequence continues at coordinate 72,424,207 of OX940789.1, read as the reverse complement.
ACGTGGTATCCTATATGTCCTCCTACATGACATATTTTGTTATCCTAATCACCAAAACTTAACAGTAGGGACTAAAGATGCAAATGGTGAAAACGTGAAAGACTACAAATATTATAAAAAAAATGTAGGGACTAAAAGTGGAAACTCACGTAAAAGTAGGGACTAAAAAATATCAACAAAAAAATGCCACGTAGGTTCATTAATGTACGTGGCATCCTACGTGACATTTTCCGTTAGCCTAGTCACCAAAACTTGACGGTAGGAACTAAAAGTGCAAACGGAAAAAACATGAGGGACTAAAAATATAATTAAAAAAAATATAAGGACTAAAAGTCGAAACTCACGTAAAAGTAGGGACTAAAAACATATTTAACCCTTTAATAAAATCATACTATTGAAACATAATAGTTTTCAACTTTTAAATCATTTTTTAACTAAAAAATATCAAAATATAATTTGAGCTAATGTGGAGAGAATCGAAACGGTGATATCCAAAACCCATTTGGGATACCCGAACCCCGTCGAGTATGAGTTTGGGGTTCTACTTTTCTTCCCCGCTTAAAATGGGGATGAGTATGAAGATATCCGAACTTTATGGGTTTGGGTTTGGAGATAGCAAAACTCGACCATGCCCCGCCCCATTGTGTTAGGATTTAAGCACATGAGGAGAGCCCAACCCAAAAGACTAGTCCAATAGGTGGGAGAGCCTCATGACTTAAATACCACATTGATCACTTTGATATACTCAATGTGGGACTCCTAACATTGCCATGCCCTTTAAGAGCCGACGTCCACGGCGGCTTTCACTCTATCGGCACTGACCCGATGGTAGCCCTTGCCTTTTCAGCGGCTTCACTCACCTATTCGGTGGAGCACCTTAATCCAGCCTATAGGTAGCCCTTTCCGTGGCCCAACTCTCAATGAAAGCACCAATTGTTAGGATTTAAGCACATAGGAGAGTCCAATCCAAAAGACTAGTCCAATAGGTGGGAGAGGCTCATGACTTAAATACCACATTGAGCACTTTGTGGGACTCCTAACACATTGCCCTGCCCCACCAATCTTATTATGGTTCATTTCATTCACACCAAATCTAACCCAACACTCCATCTCTCTCATTGCAACTCTCTCTGCAACTTGTTTTCTCTTCAATGATTCTCCTTTCACTTTAATCTCTCATTCTTCTATTGTCTTATACCATAATGCTGGTGAAAGTGAAACCTTCTACTGCTACTTTGATTTCAAAACCAAGTCTTAATACATATTATTTTCCTAGAAATGTTTTATTCATCTGAATAGATTAACACAAGAGGTATCATATTTCAAGCAAAACACATTTGTGGTCAAGGAAATCAAAACCTCCACAAGAGCTAAACTGCTAAAGTTTCAACATGTATGAGAGGAAGCACTAAAGATGGATAATTTTTGGAGCATAATTTATAGGGTCTGTGGTTTTGTTGATAATGGAGGAAAACCTTGGTTGCTTCATGGACTCACTTGGTTGGTTGTAAGTTTAACTATAAGTCTTCAGATAAAACAAATCACAAAAGCATGGATGTGGTTGTTTTCTATGCTAATATTCTTTGTTTTTGGTATATTATGTGCTTTATCCATGTCTTTTACAGTTGGCAGTAGCGAACTGTCGTTCGCGGCAGCTTTAAATGTTCTATCGTTTTCAGGAGCAATTTTACTTCTGTTATGCACATATAAAACATGTAAATGTAAAGATGCTAACAGAGAAATTAATGAAACCCTATATGCTCCTTTAAATGAAGTTGATCCTATAAGCAATGTAACCCCATTTTCCAATGCTGGATTCTTTAGTAAGATTTCGTTTTGGTGGTTGAATCCATTGATGAAAAGCGGTCAACAGAAAACACTTCTAGACGAGGATATTCCAAAGTTAAGAGAGTTTGACCGAGCAAAAAGTTGTTATTTATCATTTGTGGAACAGTTAAACAAACAAAAACAACATGAACCATCATCACATTCGTCGGTGTTTTGGACAATAATATTTTGCCATCGGGGAGAGATTTTGATAACAGGACTATTTGCTTTGCTCAAGGTACTCACTCTATCTTGTGCTCCTCTACTTTTGAATGAATTTATCTTGGTTGCTGAAGGTAAAAACAGTTTCAAATATCAAGGTTACGCATTGGCCGTATCACTCTTGTTTATAAAGATCATAGGATCCATATCACAAAGACAATGGTATTTCCGCAGTAAACTTGTTGGGATGAAAGTTAGATCACTACTTACTGCAGCCATTTATAAAAAGATGTTAAGGCTATCAAATTCTGCTAGATTGATTCACTCTAGTGGCGAGATAATGAATTATATGATCGTGGATGCTTATAGAATTGGAGAATTTCCTCTTTGGTTTCATAGGACTTGGACAACAATTCTCCAACTATGTATTACATTGGTAATTCTTTTCCGCACAATTGGACTAGCAACACTAGCATCATTGGCGGTGATAATTATCACTGTTCTTTACGATGTTCCCCTAACAAAGTTACAGAACAAGTTTCAAAAGCGTCTTAGGGTGGCACAAGATGAGAGATTAAAGGCTAGTTCTGAGGCTCTCGTGAATATGAAAGTGCTGAAGCTATATGCATGGGAAACACATTTTAAAAATGTTATAGAAAACTTACGAAATGTGGAACTCAAATTGTTATCTGTTGTGCAAGTAAGGAAGGCGTACATTGTATTTCTCTTTTGGATATCACCGTTGTTGGTATCTGCTGCTTCTTTTCTAGCATGTTACTTCCTGAAAGTTCCTTTGCATGCAAGTAATGTTTTTACCTTTGTGGCAACTTTGCGCCTCGTTCAAGAACCAATTTCAAGCATTCCAGATGTTATTTCGGTGATCATCGAGGCAAAAGTTGCATTCGCTCGGATTGTTAATTTCCTTGAGGCACCAGAACTGCAGAGAGAAAATATCAGGAAAAAGTGCTTCAATCATAACCTCAAAGACTCAATTTCAATAAAATATGCTGATTTTTCATGGGAAGGTAATGCATCAAAACCAACACTAAGGAACATAAATATGGATGTTAGACATGGACAAAAGGTGGCTATTTGTGGAGAAGTTGGCTCAGGAAAATCAACTCTCATAGCAACAATTCTCGGAGAAGTTTCTAAAACAAATGGAACGGTAAATTTTTATTCTCAATACACTCCTAAATCATGTGATACTCCAATAGGTTATAACAGATTGCATATTACATAATTAATCAGTGTCTGATTATATATTTTGAATTACAGATTGATGTTTATGGGAAGTTTGCATATGCTGCACAAACAGCATGGATACAAACAGGCACAATACGAGAAAATATTTTGTTTGGATCTGAGTTGAATAATCAAAGATATCAAGAAACACTTCAAAAGTCTTCACTTGTAAAGGACCTTGAGTTGCTTCCCTACAGTGACCTCACAGAAATAGGTGAAAGAGGAGTTAATTTAAGTGGAGGTCAAAAGCAACGAATTCAACTAGCTCGCGCTCTTTATCAGAATGCCGATATATATCTATTAGACGATCCATTTAGCTCTGTCGATGCACATACTGCAAAAAAATTGTTTAATGTAATGACATATTCTCTTCACATACTACTTGTACATGTCTACTATCATTTTTTACTAAAGATGGCTTTGAACCTCGACAGGAATACATCATGCAAGGACTCAAAGAGAAAACAGTCATACTTGTGACTCATCAAGTTGAATTCCTCCCAGCCTTTGATTCTATTTTGGTAAATTCATTCATCTTAAAGCCTATTTTTAACCTTTAATTAATTATAAAGCTTTATAAATTTGAAGTACTATTTAGTCCATAAGACTTGATATTTAGAACAATTATTTTATACTATTTACAGTTGATGTCGAATGGGGAAATCCTACAAGTTGGTTCATATCACCAGCTATTGACCTCAAGCCGAGAATTCAATAACCTTGTCAATGCTCACAAAGAGACTGCTGGTTCTGACCAACTTGCAAGTTCGACTTTTTCACATAGACATTCAACTTCAAGAAAGAGTATGCAAGCTTCCGTGTCGAACAAGTATATAGCACCAAATGGAAATAAACTAATTCAGAAAGAAGAGAGAGAGAAAGGCGACACTGGATTGAAGCCTTACTTACAATATCTAAATCAGACGAAAGGCTATATATTATTCTTTACGGCTTTTCTATCTCACCTTATTTTTGTGGTTTGTCAGATAATGCAAAATTCATGGATGGCTGCTAATGTTGATAATCCCCTTGTCGGCACATTGCAATTGATTTTAGTTTATTTTCTTATCGGTGGTTTATCAACTGTTTTTTTGCTCAGCAGATGTCTACTCGTAGTTACTTTAGGTCTTCAGTCGTCCAAACATTTATTTTCACAGTTGACGAATTCCCTCTTTCGTGCACCGATGTCATTTTATGACTCTACACCATTAGGAAGGGTACTTAGTAGGGTGAGCATAATACACAATTATTTTCCTTCGTACGAAATGCAATAAAAAAAAAATATTCTAACTGTCATTTCAATGTGTAGGTCTCATCTGATCTGAGCATTATGGATCTTGACTTGCCCTTTAGCCTCAGTTATTCCTTGGGAGCCACTATAAATTTATATTCTACTCTTACAGTTTTAGCAGTTTTCACATGGCAAGTCTTAATTGTCGCTATACCAATGGTTTATGTTGCTATTCGCATGCAGGTAAGGAACAGACTCATCTTTAAATTCTATTGCAATGGTGAAATTATAGTTTTCATTCTTTTTTGGTAACTTTTTAATAATTTTTTATATATTTTAAACAATTCTTGGTTGTGTGTGTTTTAAGCAGAGATACTACTTTGCTTCAGCAAAAGAAATAATGAGGATGAATGGCACAACGAAGTCCTCATTAGCTAATCATGTAAATGAAACTCTTGCTGGAGCTGCAACGATAAGGGCTTTTGACGAGGAAGATCGTTCTTTTGAGAAGAACCTTGATCTAATTGATATTAATGCGAGTGCTTTTTTCCATAGTTTTGCCTCAAATGAGTGGTTAATCCAACGGTTAGAAACGATAAGTGCAGTTGTCCTTACCGCTGCAGCACTTTGCATAGTTATGTTCCCCCCCGGAACTTTCACCTCAGGAATTATTGCCATGGCTTTATCTTATGGCCTTTCACTAAACAATTCCTTAATATCATCAATTAAATATCAATGCACTCTTGCAAATCACATAATATCAGTAGAGAGGCTAAATCAATATATGCGTATAGAAAGTGAGGCCGAAGAAATAGTTGAAGGAAATCGTCCTCCTACGAATTGACCAGTTGCAGGAAAAGTAGAAATAAATGACTTGAAGGTAATTGGTACTTAGTTTGAAAATATGAATAATAATAATGTTCAGAAAAGCCGCAGCTTAAATGAACCACATTATTTGTTTGTTTATACCATGTCAGATACGATACAGACCCGATGGACCATTAGTACTCAATGGGATCACATGCACATTTAAAGAAGGGCACAAGATTGGTATTGTTGGAAGAACAAGCAGTGGAAAATCGACTCTTATTAGCGCTTTATTTCGTCTTGTGGAACCAGCAGGAGGAAAAATTACAGTTGATGGACTAGATATATCATCTATTGGCCTTCATGATTTGAGGCTGCGTTTCGGGATTATACCTCAGGATCCTATCCTCTTTAATGGGACTGTAAAATATAATTTGGACCCTTTATCTCAACACACTGATCAAGAGATATGGGAGGTAAAACATGCTCATTTTATTTATCTTTGATTTGCATAGAAAATGCGGACTAATTGTTGATCAATATGAAGGTTCTTGGGAAGTGTCAGTTGCGAGAAGTTGTTCAAGGGAAAGAAGAGGGTTTAAACTCCTCAGGTACATTTTCAAATTTCATTGTTATAGTGATGCTGGAAGTACATTTTTTCTCAAGTTAGTATTGACTAGGGAAAAATTATTACTAGTTTGTGAAGATGGGTCAAATTGGAGCATGGGACAAAGACAGTTATTTTGTTTGGCGCGTGCTCTTTTGAGGAAAAGTAGTATATTGGTGTTGGACGAAGCAACTGCATCAATTGATAATTCTACTGATTTGATTATGCAGAAAACCATTAGAACTGAGTTTGCAGATTGTACAGTGATCACAGTAGCACATAGGATACCAACTGTTATGGATTGCAGTATGGTTCTTGCTATAAGTGATGGTAAGTTTCGTTTTAGTTTTATTGTCTCTCGCTGCCTCGACTAATCAAAATATGTCCATATCAATTTTCTTATGTTGATGATACATAATCCGTTGCTAGTACATGGACAAGGTAAGAGTGCAAACAATAGATTTTTCTGATACGCTCCAAGCTATGTGATTTATTTAAGATAGTAGGCCAAATGACTTTTAGTACACTTGAATATGATAAATTTAAGTGAAGATATGATGCCACTGACTATATTTTTAGGAAAACTGGCGGAGTATGACGAACCAATGAACTTGATGAAGAGAGAAGAATCGTTGTTCAGGAAACTTGTCAAGGAATATTGGTCTCATTTTCAGTCTGCACAATCACATTGATCCTTTTCTCTTGTACTAGTATATATCAAGTAAGTGACCAATCGTCAGTTGGTTCAGTGATGATTGACGATGAACTTGGTAGGGAGGATCACGGTTCGATCCCCGACAACTGCGATCGAGAGGGGGCGGAAACCACTCTGATAGAGACATGATTAAGAGGAATTAAGAAAAAGGGACTATTATGTAATAAAGAGTAAAGAATGATGAGGTGGCATGTGTGCTGACCTGATGAAGACAAGTGTGACAAGTTGTTACAGTGTAAGATGAAAGGCCAGGATTTGTGCATCTGTCCCATTGAGTTTAGGAGGATACCCAACTCACCAATTTCCACTTTTGTCCTTATCTTTCTTGAAACATTCTCTACCAAAATCGTATCCACCACACCCAAACTGGTGTCCAGCAGCTCCGGTGGCTTGGGCGGCGGAACTCGCCGTAGTGCCATCATCCACACTCAATGCCAAAATTTACCTCCGAACCAGATTAAACTGGTGGTAAAAGCCATAATATATATATACACATCAAGTAAGTGAGCAGGATGGAAAATGTGTTTCTTTCTACTTTCTAGAGTTGGTTCGACTGGGAAGAGGGCACCTGCGACAAAGACTGAGTGGGAAGGAAGATTTTAGAATTAGGAAAATAGAGGCAGAGTGAAGGACTTGCTTCTTCCTCAGCAGTTTATGTTATTCTTTCTATTTGTTTGTTTCTTAGTTTTATATGTTGCAAGAACCAGTGCCCCATTCATTGTCATTGTTTTATTCCTATAGTTTTTCAATTAAATTTGTAGCAAGATCACTTCATAAGCAGTATCAACTTATTGTCATTGCTTTATACTAATTTATGCCATTATCTTTCAACTTAATATATACTAATTTACACCATGTACTATGTAAAATTATTTCATTCACAGTTTGACAGTGATCAATGATTACTCGGCCTATACATGCATATACGTATACGATTAAAAATCCAATGAACTTTTAATCCAATTCTATACACAAAATTTTTCAGATTAAACAACTGTTGTTTTAAAAATTGAAAAAATTGATTTTTCGAAAAATAGAACCGAAGAAAATACCGGCTGAGTCACAACCAGGTCGCTCTCTTTAAGACGTTTCGCGATACTGCTCTAAAGGTGCAAAGCAGACAAGCAATCGCGCCGCCTCCAGGATAAAACAGCCCGTTCAAAATAAAGCCGATCGATTACTGCACTGTAATGAACGGAAGGAACACCTTCTTGAATGATTCGACAAAATCACTCGAAAATTGATACTACAATATCAATTTAACTGATACTACAATATCAGTTAACAATCAATGAAACACAATGGAAATGAATAATCTGATGATAAAGTCACGTGGAGCAAGATAGCTATATGTGTGTATTCTGTTGTGTTTACAAGATACAGAATTTATAATGTTGGATAAACATTGTTTATTTTGATGTTTTCTAAAACTTTGTTATGCGTATTGTGTATGTATCTTAGTCAAGAAGTAGAATGAATTATGTATATAGAATAAGGCTCCAAAGCAAGAATGTAACGTAGAGGGACAGGATCATTAGCATCATTATGCTAGATTAAAGATCATTATGTGGAATAAATGAGTAATTGGAGAATCCGTTTTCTAAACGGAAATAAATCAAGGCAAGCTGAGTCAGCGCAATAGCTTCTTTGATCTACTCAATTAACTAAATAAAATTAGTTAATTTTGTGACTAAAAAAATAACACATTACTAATAAGTTTAATCCGATTCAAGCCGGATGGCGGCGCACGTGTTATTAGCAAGTACTCACTTTGGGATATAAAAAATATACACTACTAAAGAGAATGTTCTATGCAATGTGAGACTTTTTCCCACTTTTTTTAATTCACACTCTTTAGTTTCAAGTCCTACAAGACCAATGTGTTCATCCCATTTTATTTCCAATCACAAAATTCCAAATTCCACACATTAAATGAACACAACTATGTTCATTTTCCAACAACAACAACCAAATAAGAGAATTTCATAAAACAAAATCATGAACTTTAAAAGAAAAGTAAAAGGAAAGGGAAGGAGAAGCAGGGCAATGTCTCATCGACTACTCTCGTGATTATAGTCACTACCTTTACATGTGAACTCACTCACCCCCTTACTTCGGTTACACATAAATTCATTAAAGGTTTGTTGTTGGTGATTCCTTTTGTTATGCCCTAACTCTCCAAAGTCTTCTCGTATTTCTATCTTTGTGTTAATTTTGCTCTCCTAATTTATTTTCACTTTAGTCTATTTATAAGCAACTTATTAGTTATCCAATTTATCTCTATGGACGACATGTGGAAACTTTGTGATTTGAGTTGGTCTTCACAATGTAAAAATGTGGTAACCGCGGCCTTGATCAATTTACTTAATACTATTTGATACTATTTTGTTTCCTAGAAACAAAGTTAGATTTAATAACAAAAACATCACTCGGCAATCTGCAATCTCTATGATCACAACCAATAATGCTATGACTGGAAACAACACCAGGAAAACCTCTTCTAATTCTATCAGGGTTTTCACTATTCTTAAGAACTTCAAAGTTAATACTCATCATCTTAGAGCTCCGATGATTAAGGAAGTCATTTGGCCCACCCCTATTCCCGATTGGATCAAATGTAATATTGATGGAGCTTCTAAAAGCAATCTAGGTATTTTCTCTTGTGGTGGTATTTTTAGAAATAATGTAGTTGATTTTATCCTATGTTTTGTTGAACCTTTAGGGATTACTACTTCTTATCAAGTCGAGCTTTGTGGTGCCATTAGAGCTATATAAATTTCCCATTAAAATGAATTGGAATAACTTGTGGTTGGAAACTCACTATACATCAGTGGTTTTGGGTGTCAGTCACCCTTCTATTCATGTCACTTGGTCTCTACGAAACATATGGAAGAATGTTATGGTTCTTCTCAAGCAGATGAATTGTTTTGTTATACATATTTTCATAGAAGGAAACCAGGTAGTAGATTCTCTTGAAAATTTTGGTTCAGCCTTATCTGATATTGCTTATTGGAATGAGGCTCCTTTGTTTATTTTAGATAGTTTGGTTAAGAATCAACTAGGTTTGTCTAGTTTTCGTGTCTGCACCTCTTAATGGAGTTTTGGTTCATGTCCCCTCCATTTATGTAGGTTGCCTCTTTAATATATTTTGGGGTGTCTAGTTTTTAGCTAGCATCTTTTTGATTAAAAAAAAACTAATTAGGTTTCTTTTCCGAAAAGATATTCTTATTAGATTTGTTTCCATAATATATTTTCTTAAAATCTCTCATCTTATTTCTTATAAAAATTCACATCTTTTATTTTCATAATATATTTCTAAAATTTCTCATCATTTTCTATAACTTTCTTCATTGCTTTACATATACTATTTTAATGTAAATTCTATTTTTCAATTATATCTTCCATTAACTAATTCTCCAACTGCAAGATAATGACAACACTCATGCATCCACCAAGCAGCCTAAGCAAAGAAGAAGTTGGAGGAAAAGTAGATTAGAAGCTATATAGAGTTATGAGTTGTTCTTTACTCTACCTAACAACTTCAAGACCAGATATTTATACAGTGTATATTTGTGTGCAAGATTCCAATCAGATCCTGGAGAACTACACTTAACTATTATTAAGAGGATCTTTAGATATCTGAAAGGAACAATAAATCTAGAATTGCTTTATAAGAAATCTCTAGATTTTAAGCTAGTTGGATTCCGTGACTATGCTGGAGATAAAATTGAAAGAAAATCCACTAGTGAAAACTGTAGATTTATAGGTGAAAACCTCATCTCTTGGACTAGTTATGCCAGCGACATTAATTTTTGCTGCAAAATACTAGTTATGGCAACGACATTAATTGTCCTTGCAAGACTTTTTGCAACAGCACTTGTGCCAGCGACATGCAGCGACAATTTTTTCGCTGCGAAAAATACATTTCGCAACAACTTTGTATTTTTCGCAGCGACATTTGTCGCTGCCAAAAATCATATTTCTTGTAGTGCAACGTTTGTATTACTAAGAGGTATATTCTATATCTTCAGGGTTTGAAAGAAGAAGTAGAGATGATTTCCAAGTATAAGACTGATGAATCTCTCAAGGAAACTGTGTTTGGAGCACTTTACAAAGATTAAGTCTTGCAGGAAAATCTAGAGGGCTGGCAAATATGAATAGAGTATTATTCAAGTTCCTTTGTGCTTTTTTCTATCCAAGATCTGGAGGCACCGACACTCTCTCCTTATTGCAAAGTTGTTTTATCTACTTGGTTCATAACAAGAAGATTGATCTGGCTGTAGCATTATTTGATCAAAAGGTACCTTGAGGATCCTCAAAACAAAAGCAAAAACAATACATCAAATAGTTTTAGATCTTTTGTTTTGTTAAGCTGCTATAGCATTATTTGATCTTAAACTTAAAAAAAAAGCAAAAAATACATCAAATAGTTTTAGATCCTCAAGATTTGGACATCTAGATAGAAGAAAAACAAAATATCGATCTTTAAAGAATTCAATATATTCCAAATTACGGGTTTTGAGTGAGGGAAATTTGAATCCAATGGAAGAAAACACAAAACCCTCCACACGGAACCGATATAGGTCGAGACTTACAAGGGTTTTGAAGGTGAAGATGCTAATAGGTAATTTGGGTAAGGAAACATCTTCAGAAAGATCGTCATCATCATATTTACCTTCATTTAGATGAAGACAAAGATACTTCAATTTGCGTTGAACAACAAGGTTGATCCATCTAACAATATTGGGAAAACTACAATCATAGGCAAGATGAGGGTCACTATATATAATGTCGAGGTGGAAACTCTCGACATTAGAGCCAGTGGCGTCTCGAGAGGCTAAAACAGATTACACAGATTCGTTAAATTTGTAATTAGATATAATGTTATCCACTTTGATGTTAGTGAAGTCGATATTGGGAACGAAGATCCAACGATGAGCCCACCGCTTGTTGCAACTGCTTCATTTGTGGTCACAAAAGAGAGATTGTGGCAAAGAATATCATCTTGTAATCTACTTATCATGTCTACCATTGTTTTTTATTTTTGTCACCGCCTATTTCTTCTTTGTAGAATTAGAATTTTACGCTGCACATCACACACAAGCAGTCACATACAAATATCCGTCTGTAAAATACTTCTCTCAGTTTATTAAATACACCACCTTTGTCTCTAAATACAGGACTAAATCATGGCAATTAACGATGGGTTTGGTATGGAACCACTTGATGGGAGTTGACTTAAGACCTGGTAGGGAGGACCACGATTTGATCCCCGCAACTGCGATCAGGAGGGGGCTAAAATCCAGTATATTCCAAATTAAGGATTTTGGGGGCATTTTTGGCATCAAGTGATTTCAATCCCCTCCCGATCACAGTTGTGGGGATCGAACTATGGTCCTCCCTACTCAGTCTTAAGTCAATTCAATCAAGTGGTTCCATACCAAACCCATCTTTAATTCCCATGATTTAGTCTTGTATTTAGAGACATAGGTGGTGTATTTAATAAATTAAGAGTAATATTTTACGGACGGATATTTGTATGTGACTGCTTGTGTGTGATGTGCAGCATAAAACCCTAATTCTACGAAGAAGAAATCGACGTCGATAAAAATAAAAAACAATGGTTGACAGGATAAGTAGATTACAAGATGAGATTATTTGCCACATTCTCTCTTTTGTGACCACAAAAGAAGCAGTTGCAACAAGCGTTTTGTCAAAGAGATGGACTCATCTCTGGATCTTCGTTCCAAATATCGACTTCACCAACATCAAAGTGGATAACATTATATCTAATTACAAATTTAATGAATTTGTGTACTCTGTTTTAGCCTCTCGAGACGCCGCTAGCTCTAATGTTGACAGTGTCCACCTCGACATTATATATAGTGACCCTCATCTTGCCTATGATTGTGGTTTTCCCAATATTGTCAAATGGATCAACCTTGTTGTTCAACGCAAACTCAAGCATCTTCGTATTCATCTAAACGAAGGTAAATATGATGATGACGATCTTGATGAAGATGTTTCCTTACATAAATTACCTATTAACATCTTACCCGGCAAAACCCTTGTAAGTCTCGACCTATATCGGTTCCGTGTGGAGGGTTTTGATTTTTCATTCATTGGATTTGGATTTCCCTCACTCAAAACCCTTAATTGGGAATATATTGAATTCTTTAAAGATCGATATTTTGTTTTGCTTTTATCTGGATGTCCAAATGTTGAGGATCTAAAACTATTTGATGTATTTTTTGCTTTTGTTAAGTTTTACATCTTTTGTTTTGTTTTGTTAAGCTGATGAAAAGAACAAAGGGTACCTTCTGGAGTCAGCCACTAAGGAAGCAGAACCAAGAGCATATATATAACATAATTAATTGTTGAAAAGAAAAAGGGAAAGAAGAGGATTACCCCTTTGAAGATATCCAAGAAGATAAACCTAAACCTCTGAAGAATAGAGAAGATGGAACTAGAACTTGTTGTGGAACGTTCAGAAGTTGCTAAGGAAACAAAGCCATCATAAGTTGTTGGAAATTCTAAGGCAATTAAGGAGAAAAGAAGGAAGAAGAATGACAAGGAAAATTCTAAAATTGAGACTGATGAAAGACTTCTCAGTGAACGAATAATGAGACCAAACGGGGGACCCAAAAAAATTTACTTTGCAAGGGGAAAACCTAAAGGAATTTTTAGCAGGGGGTAACACAAAACACGCTCACTTAGAAGGAGGGTAACGACCTATTAACTCTCTGATTTACAATAGTTGTTAATGCCCGTGGGTATAGCTCTAAGAGTTTCTCCAACGCCAAGAAATGTCGTAGCTATAGGCTATTGTGATGGCAAACGTCCATGGGTATAACGAAAAAAGCACACGGAACGAAATATCCGTCATTATAGGTTTTACGGCCTAGCTATACCCACGGTTTTTGGACCTTTACTCATAGATTTTTGCGGCCGCTATATGTCAAGTTTCTTGTAGTGCAACATCCCATCATATTATTTTTTATGATATATTAGGGATTTGAATAAAGTGGCAATTATGAAATCATCACTTTTATTTTCTTCGTAACTAACTTTTGTTTCACATCCATATGATTTATTCTTATTAATTGATGAGTAAATACCTCCAAATTATGAGGGAATAGTTTAAAAAAAATTTTAATTTTTTTTGTTTTTGAAATCATAGAAATTTTATCAACTATATCGAACAACACTTTTGTAACATCAAAAATCATTTCATCACTTTAAATTTTATTTAAAACCCTTCACAAAAAAAAAATAATAATAAAGAAACACACTCAAAAATTAAACCTTAAAAAGTTATAATTCTAAAATCCATAATATAAAGTTTGTTTGTTTTCACATTAAATTACATCTTTAAAAAATATGTATGTTATCACAATCTACTTCTTAATATCAAATTGTTTTATCAAAGACAGTGAAAACTATCACCACAACCACGACTAACAAACCTTACATGTTCAATAACTCAACAAATCATAAGCCAAAATATTAAAAACCAACAAAGTAAAAGTAGAGAGAAGAGAATAACACAACCATATGATAGAATGTTAAAAGACAAACCTGGTGAAATTTTTTGCCATTTGCAAAATTATTGATTCTTTTACTACTCACTTGTTGTTAATAGTGGTGTCAGTTCAATTGGAACAACAATGACACAACACAAACAAGAAAGGAGAGAAAAAAAAAAAAAACCAAATAAAGAGAAAACAAAATATAAAGAGAAGATATTTTGTGGTATAGTGAAATGAGTGTGACTTTGGTTTTATAATGAAATTTTTGGATTGGATTGAAAATTACAACATGCATAAACACTGAAAATGAGGATAGATTCATAAGGGCTCAAATTCTTTAAATGATAGAAAAATATATAGAATTTTATTTATAATACTATTTTAAAAATGAGAGAAAAGAAAAATAAATAAACTCATTCATGAACATAAATTTGTAATGTTTTTACTTAATTTAGGATATAGTAAATATAGGTTTTGTTTAATGATATAATTTTAAAAATGAAAAGTGCTTTATTAGGAAAAATAATGAAAATTTGCTTCCTTAATTAGAAAAAAAATTTGGAATTTTAATTGATATAGAAAAATAATATATAAATAAACCAAATAAATTAGTAAGTGGTAACTCATTCATGAATATCACATTTTAATTTATGCCTTTTTTTAGTAAAAAACAATTAAGCCGTTTTAACATTTTTAGCAAAATTTTGTCAAAACAAAAATTAGCAAAATAAAGAATTCGAACCTTTTCTTCAAATCCACCACGATAGTATACATGAGATTGAAGATCAACTTAGATGCATAAATAGTGTTTTGAACTGTAGCCCTTCCTATTAAACACAAAATATAAATTTCATTAACAAAATTATTTACAACAATAAATAAATAAAAATGAATTATTTTCTGATTAATAAAAGATAATTAATATCGTTAAAAAAAAACACATTGAATTTAAACAATTAAATAAATTAATTTAAATATTATCTTGGAAATTTTTGACATAAGTCAGCATTAAGATCACATGCAATCACATTTTGAGTTTCACCCGACGCAATAAAAGCGTTCAACACGTCAACAAACTCACCAAACAACGTACGCTTAAAAAGATAGCTAAAAAAAGAAACAAAAAAGATTTATGTAAAATTAAATGCACCTTATAAATCTGAAATTAAAACATGATCAAGGTATGCAAAAGAAATATCTTTCTTAATAAATTAATATAAACCGTTTTTAGAATACATAAATATTTCATTCTATAAAAAAAAAAAAAAAACTTTCCTATAATACATGCTTATTATATCATAAACTGCAATTATTTATATTATCAAATACTTATTCAAAGTATTATAAATTAAATTAGTAAAAAATTACAATACTAACCCATCGTTATCTAGTTCAATCAATAACAACCATCTTCGACTGCACACCATTCCGCTCATAGGTTTTTTCAACACCCACACCGGTCAGCATACCCATAAGATCTAGAATAAAAGGGTGAAGAACATATATGAGTTCATATTATTAAACAAAAAAAAATAACAACAAAAAATTTTCACACAAAAGAAATAATCTTACCCACTAAATAATTAGTGTCGTAATCAGTTGCAAATATCTCACTCGGAGGAGGAATAACATAGAGAAGTGGCAACACAGAATTACATTCGGCAGCTTTGACTTTCGTAGAATATTGAAAGTTCAACTTGAAATTATGTCTAGTGGTTCGATACTCACCAACATTAGCAGCGATATCATAGTTGGACAAAGCATAGACTTCACCTTCTTTGATTTCATTCTCAAATTTATAAATCAAGGTACGTTGAATCGTTGCGTGAATACGATCACCCTAAACAAACCACAAATTATAATATAACATTAAAAATATAACAAAAACAAATATTTATTTATATATACACAATTAAATTATATATTTATGTACTATATATGATTAAATTTTTATGTTTAAATTAAAATTAACATACAATTTCTACCAAAAAAAATTATCATACCATTTTATGTTTCTGGACTATATATTTCTGGACTAATAACAACAAAAAATAATAATAATATTTTTTTGATCTACTACAATTTTATGGATTCTCATTATTTTTTGGAACATCAAATGTTTGCACGTGCTTCTATAATCATGTTTAGATCTATTAGCTCTTGAGAATCATTTTTATATTGTATATTGCTTTAAAAAATATTTATATGAACACATCAAATATCGGCAATTGTTCAAAGTGAAAATTACATATTTGAATACAATAATATTATAAAAATACATCTTTAGACCTAACACTGTAAAATTATAATAAAAGAAAAACATACATTTTTATCCATCATCACCATTTTCATTGAAAATGGTAGTTTGTTAGTTGCAAGATCTTTCACGTACCAAAGTCGTACGATTCAAACCATCGCATTCCTGTTTTCTTTGAACACATTCAACGAAGCAATTGAATCATGTTTAGGAGCCATTAGAGTTAGAATTTATAAATAAGAGTGTTTGTTTACTTTTGATGTGATGAAAAAAAATAGCATTATGCATGCTATTTATAGATGTAAAATGCTGAAATAAGAGGTAATAATTCAAGGAAATAATTAAGCATAAACCTAAGAAATATTCTTTGATTTTTCGGATACTACTATTTTATTTTTGTTTGATTTTTTTTTATTTTCGGACTCTGATTAGAGAATATTTGACCAGTATTGCTCATTCTTGACCAAGCCCATATCAATTTAAAATGGTCAACGTATATAATATCTTTTGTTATAAATTATTGCTCATCCTTGACCAAGCTCATATCAAGTTAAAATGGTCAACATATAGAATATCTTTTGTTTTTTTTTTTTTTTTTTTTTTTTGACAAAGAATATCTTTTGTTATAAATGACTTTTGTAACTATTATTTTGTTATAAATTTATTTAGAATGGTCAATTTTGTTACTAACTTTTGTTGAACATTAATTGTTTTTTAAAGCAATATACACATGTACGAAATTTATTTTTTAATTTAAATTAATTAAAATTTTCTCATTAAGCATGTTTCAACATCAATCCTAATTTTCTTTAGTTAATTTATTTTTTAAATTAGAAAAAAAAATTGTAAAGACTATACCAAAATATAATTTGAAGCTTATTTCTTAATTCATTAATTATGGCATAGGTCAAACATGAAAAACCTTGAGGAATAGTGGAAAAAAAAACAGAAAAATCATATAGTGTTTAATTCATTAAAATTCATTAATTATGGCATTGGTCAAACATAAAAAACCTTGAAGAATCTTAATCGAAAAATATATAGTGTTTAATTCATTAATTATGGCATGGGTCAAACATGAAAAACCTTGAGGAATATTGCAAAAAAAAAAAAACCAAAATATCATATAGTGTTTAATTCATTAATGGCCAAAACAATATGAGAGAAGAATGATTTAGAGAATGCCACGTGTACAGTTGAATTTGAAAAAAGGTTCACATTTTATAGATTAACACTTCCTTTAAAAAAATAGTAGTTCGATGTGATTTGATACAAACAAATACAATACTAATAACTATGTTCGTTATTGATATATAAAAATAACGCAGGACACAATATTATGAACATGAATACAAAAACTCATTCAAAAATGTAAAGAGTATACATTAGCGTCTAAAAAGCAGAGACTAAAAGTTGCAGCATCACATAAATTATGAGGATCAAAATTTAATGAATTTATTTTATAGTGTCCGAAAATCTATATAACTTATATACTAATATTTATAGATATATATATAAAAATAACATGGGACACATCTTTTTGTCAACAAAAAAAAAATTCACGGTGAAAGTTGAAAAACACAGGAGAGGGGGGGGTTAATTGTGTTGACTTTTTTTTAGCCAAGGATAAGAAAGATAAGAGAAGTGAAACAAAAGACACAACAAAAGACACACAAGATTTATACTGGTTCATTACAAGAGATTTCACTATAATCACAAAGATTATAAATGCTCAAGCACAAAGCAAGAGACTTTCAATGCTCGAGCACAAATCAATAGACTTCTTAACAAAGTAATTTTTGCAAATAGTGACTAGAAATGAACACTTGATATACTATCAATGGTGTTTACAAAATACAACTCATATTAATTAAATTAAGACTTGCTTAGAGATTCCTAAAGAAATTTCTAAGTTTGTTTCAGCTTTTGAATTTTATTTTATTTTTTATTAAAAGTTGACGGTTTATAAGTACCACCAACTTATTTACAAAGAAAATACTATATTTGCTGCAGCCAAGGATCGAACTCCTGACCAACAGCCTACACCCGCTCAGTCAGGAAGTGCCAACTGAGCTACCCCACCCACCCTTTCAGCTTTTGAATTTGACATAGTGTAAACTAGTTCAGAGGTTGTAGCCTAAACTCACGGGACAACTTGTTGAAATATTTTATATGGACTAATAACGTAACGAGGATTAAAAAATTATTTAATCTAAAAATAATAATAAATTATAACGATTATAAAGTTTTTTATGTTAAGTGTATCAAAGGGACAACTATACATTAATCTACCGAAGGAATATTTGCTAAACCCTCTAAAGAGAATAATACTATCCATTGATCAACTTAAGTGTTAACTTTTTTTATTGTTGTTAACTTTGCAAAGCTTTATACACTTTAAATAAATCAAATTGTATCCTGTTTGTTAGAGGGAGAATATGAGTAAAACTATTAAGTTTGTTTCCGCTATAATTTTATTTGTTTCTCCATTTCTTATTACAAAGGCAGTTGCCGATAATATTCTCACGGGAGTTTATGAGGAATTGGTCACATGTGAAGTTGATAAAGATTGTCATGACCAAGTTGGTAAGTTTACTGAATTTCTAAAAACTCACGGGAGGCAATTGATATGTGACAATGGTGTTTGTCGACTCATTCGATTGCAGTAGTTTCAAAGTAGACACAAACACCGTATGTTGAGAAGAATGAGTTCTATCAATAGCAACAAATATTTGTATTTTTATTTTTTATGTTTGAGAAAAAAATTGTTTTACTTCGAAGCCCATAACTTTTATGCGATAATGTTGTCATAGTTTAGGATGTTTCAAGCAATTTAATTCACATTATCATGAATGGAAAGTGAGATTCATTGCAATAAAATAGTGTAACCCAAGTGACTACTATTATATAATGTTCATAATAAATTTGTGGATTATTTTAAATTTTAAACAAGAATATAATAAAAAATCTTCATGTATTACTTAAACTTTGTTTACAAACCATATTGTCTTGGGTACGTATTTCAAAATGTTGTGTAGTTGGTACACAAACTAAACTAACTAATAATCAAAAGAGACTACTTCTCTTCGCCATTTTTCTTATCTTTGTTCTTTATTTTTCTGAAACTTCGATGAATATTTCTTTATTAATCTTTTTAGTTAAGGATTAGGATCTTTACAGGAGAATATTCCTAAATATCTAAATAATCTATTTCACCATCCTCAAAAAACTTAATGGAAAATACAGAATGCCTAGATGTGTATATATTTACTTTTGATTTGGTGTTGTACTGTTAGCATAATTAAAATGCTAAATAGTACGCCCGGTACACTATTTAAGCAAGTTTTTATGGAATTTATTTTTTGTAAATTGTGCATTCAATGCTTTAAAAGTATAAAAAAAATCTCTTATCTCTATTACTTTTATCTTTTATTTTCATTCTTAACATGCTTAACAAGTGCACCGGATACACTGTTTAGTAGGGGTGAAAGCGGATCAGAAAAATCCAATTAAACCGATGATCCAATCCAATCTAAACCGAATAAAAACCGACTTTTTTGGTTCGGATCAAAAACCGAACCAAACCAATTGAAAACCGATGTGGTTTGGTTCAGTTCTCGGTTCTGTTTTTAAATCCATTGGATTGAACCGAACCAAACCGATACCTATAATAGAATCAATTTTAGCCCATATGTGATAAGCTCATGTCAACATTAAACCGGCCCAACCTTAATATTTGTTAGAATTTTGAATTCAAAAACACGCAGCAACCTTAACATTGAATCCAAAAACACAGTGTGAACAAACACAATTGTTTTTTATTTAGTTTTGATTTTGGGTTTTCAAAACATGTTTTCAAATGATTTTGAGTTTTTAATTTTTTTCTTAAAAAAGAACACAGTTGATTAAAATAGCAACCAAACATGTCCTGATTTAGTTTTGATTTTGGGTTTTTAAGTAATTGTTATATTAACATAGTGTGAACAACAAGTATTGAGTTTTTAAAATTTTAAAAAGAGAACACAGTTTATGCTTGTTTATGTAGATTTTTTGATCTGACATGCCCTAAATTTAAACTTATAACTATGTGAATTTAAGTTTGGATCTTTCTAATTGTGTGAATATAAATTTATGTAAATATAAGTTTTTGAAAATTTTATGAGTTTCAAATATATGAGTTTGAATTAAGTTTCTGGATTGTATTTTGTACTATGTTTGAAAACTTTTTGAGTTTCAATATGATGTTATTGTTAGTGTCAAAGAAAATGATGTTATTGTTATGAACTGCGATTCATTTTTTATTGTGTATGATGATATTTGATTACGTATCGTCGAAAAAATAATAGTAGAAAAAAAATAATAGTAGGAAAATTATTGAAAAAAAAAGGCATTACAAAACCGATCAAAGTATCCGAACCAAACCGAACAAAACCGATTAGTTTGGTTCGGTTTTATTTTTAAAAAACAGGACAAACCGATCCAAACCGAACCAATTGAGTACACATTGGTTCGGACCTTGGATTCATCAAAAATCAATCCAAACCGGTCCAATTACACCCCAACTGTTTAGCATGACCCTTGTTCTAAATCAAGTCTTATCACTACAAAAAATTCGGCCTTTACCCACAGTTGTGGTGTCCGTGGGCATTTGAGAACGTTTGCTACGTATTTGACCGTGGCTAAGTTTTTTCCCTTATTGTTTCAACAAACGCGCCATCTTGGATTCTCCCACATTATTTTGTAGTTTCACTTTCCCAATTTCACCCTGTCTCTGAAATTTCTCATTCTTCAACTTCACACATATTCTCAGATTCTCAATTTCACATATCTTCAACGATGCTTCCGCCACCGCTCTCTTCCTTAACCGCTCCATCCACCGCTTCTTCTTCCCTAACCTCTTCAGCCACCGTTCTCCCTTCTCTGAGCTATTGCTATTGCGTGAACCATGCACGGTTTCAGTTTCGATTTGTTCGGATTTTACAAAGCTTCAAGGACTCACAACAGTTAGGTTTCTTTTCTGATTTCCCTCGTATGATTTCATTTCAGATTTTTTTCCTAATTTTACTTCTTTTAGTTTGATTTCGTGGGATTTCACAGTTTGATTTTTTCCTAATTAATTAGTTAGGTTAAAAGGTAAAGTGAAATTTGTTTCCAAATCAAAATTTATGTGAAATTTATCTGTTTAATGCTTTTTGGATTCATGTGAAATTTATCTGTTAGGTAAATTGAAATTTGTATGCATATCTCATGTTTTGGCTTCAATATGTAGTAGTGAGTTTCAAATTAGGTTGAAAATTTGAATATATATATATATATATATATATATATATATATATATATATCATGATTTTGGAATTTGATTGAATTTGTCACTCTATAGTATCAATTGGATTTATGACCAGAAGAAGCTGGAACAAAATAGAGTGAAAAATCAACCCACGTTTACATTTAACTCACTTTTAGTATATAAATGATGCTTAAGAATCATCCTTCTGATTGTTGCTATATTGAAACAAGGCAAATTTTGATTAATTCACACTAATTCACACTAATTAGTATATTAATTTTAGTTATCTCAGATGCTTTACAATGTTTGGCCTCTTACACATAAGCTACACTGTATAAAGATTTGCTGTTATTGTTACTAACTAATAGCATTTTCTCTCTCACATTCAAAAAGATTTGTGTGTGTATGTATGTACTAACACAGTGACATGTTTGTTGTTTTAGTGATGACCACTAGATTGTGATGAGCATATATAGTAAATAAGTGGACCAAATATGAAAGATACGATAGTAGCAGCATGGTGTGAGATAGCTAGCAAACAAGTGCATTATGAAATTGTTGTGTGTTAGTATTTGTTACTCTTTTAAGATATTTGTAAAGTGCAAGACACATTGAAGTGCTTCAAAATATTTTCCTAAAACTAAGTCTCATGAATTGTGAAATTTTAAAATGAAATAATCTAATAGAATCCATACAAAGACGCGTGAAATTGAGGCAGAAAATCGTAAGGTTAACATTGTTGTGGCTGGCTATTGTTGCAGGGACTGTCGTTTCTAATTCCATTTGAAAATCATGGTTAGGGGTATGAAAAATGTATAGGTTCTGAATCATTGTGAAATATATGGTTGATATGGTTCTATTGCAGGAACATATATATTTGATATAGGTATTGAGAAGCAGACAAATAGTGCTTTATTGCAACAGCTGCATTCATGGATTGGAGACTGAAGCAGTGATGATGGGAGCATTGAATTGTGAAAGTGTGAGACTCCTATGATTATTTTAGGATTGATGCATTAATTGGAGGCGGGTTATGTGCAGGACAATTAACTGAACTTGTTGGGCCTTCCTCTTCCGGAAAGACACAAGTAAGAGCTCACTTATTTTCCATAAAAATCATCCATAAAATTCATATTATGAGTAGGAGTGTTAATGTGTTGCAGCATGTTTGTGAAATATGAAATCTAGCATGAGGTAAAGATAGACATTATGTTGGATTGCCCCTCATGTTTTGATAAGAACTTCGCATAGCTTAGTTTTAACTTTACATAATATTGAATAACCTTGAAATTATTATGGTTGTCTCTGCAGGTTTTTGGAGCAACATGGTATGTATCTTCTATTCAGAAATAATATGAGTGTTGGAGAATATTAATGTGCAGGAAGAAAATGAATAGAACATTATTTTCAAGTTTCATATGCATAACAGGACTTATTTTGTTTACACATCTCATTGGTAACATGCAGGTATGATTTTCACATAAAATTACAGAATTATCTGCAATCTTCGACCGCAAGACTTGAAGAGTGGAGACTGAAACAGAAAGATACACACAAATGGATGAATGATGACAAAGAAAAGTTACTGCTAATGTGGTATGTTTATCAACTAAATATATTCTTCTTTCATTAGTTTTTTCAGCCTAATACTTTCTAGGCACAGGGTATAAAATGTTATTACTTAGCAATAACTATAGCATATGCATGATGGCCCCTTGCCCATCCAAAATGAAATTGATAAATAAAGCTTCATGTACACACACTTTTATATATAACTCATACTGAATGATACTTATTGAAGAATGAATATAACTTTGGCCAAATTCTAATTTAGTTAGGAGTAACAATTATGTTTGCATTGAACCAAGCTTACTTTTTTCTTTGCTTATTAATTTAAAATAAGTTGTATGTGAATGTGATTGGAGACCAATTTGGCATGGCCAGTTGTTAAGGAATGTGGGGCAAATTTGACAATTATCAGGTACTTATATTTTGAATATATAGTTTTGTGGGTCTTGTGCTCCAAAGTTGTATGAACCGAGTTAATTACTCGTCATTATTTATAAGCAAGCACATTTGTTGATGACGCTCTTGTTGTTAATGTTAGGGAGTGGGGGCATTGTTGAATGCAGGGTGTTGGTAGTATTGTTTTGCATGCTATTTTGTTTATGGTTATAAAGTTGTAGGGAAGAAATGTGATAAACAAACAGAAGCATGTGATATACAATTTATTTAGTATAAAAAAACTAGTTCATTCCAACTAAGTACACTTCATCCACATGAGTTTATCAAGTTTGCCTTGCCTTGTTGCCAAAGAAAGAAGTACCTTTGTCCTTCATATTTATCAAGTTTATTTATTATGGTTTGTTTTTTGCAGATGCATGTGCAACTTGGTGAAATTTCACAACCAGTTTGGATTGAATTCACACACTAAATCAAATCACAGATACTGATCCAATATTGATAAAAGTCTGGTAAAAATTCAAGTTTTGAAGCCAATATTCATTATTTAAGGTCAATATTACTAAGTAAATTTTACTAATCCAGACCTTATTTTGCCATACAGAACAAACGGATAAATCATGGCCAACCAAGTGGAGTAAATGTTGCAGCAATACTTGTTGCCGCTTCTGCACGAGAAGTAGTGTACACCAAAGGTTTGTGTTGCTTGAAATATGTTGGCTTAAAACTTATTGTTTTTTTAATGTTATAATCTGTCATGTTGAATATTAACAATTATAAGTGATAATGTATTTCTGTTTAAGATCTTTATATATTTGTTTGTTTAGATAAATTTAGCTTAACACCCTTGGTATGATATTAATAAGGATCCCATCTCTTGCCATATGAGGAGTTTGGATAAATTTAGCTTAGCATCCTAAATAAATTTAGTGTGAATAAAGTTTGAATTTATATATTTGTTATATTTGAATAGTATAAGAAAGAAAAAGAAAAAAAGCATGAAAGAATAGCAGTTTTCCAAAAAAAAGGAAGAACAATGTTTGCCACGATTAAAATTGTGGCAATCTTTAATACGTTTATTAGCCACGGTCATAGCCGTAGCCAAAAGATTTTGCTTAGTACTCCTATCAAGTGTTTGCTACAGTTATAACCGTGGCTAATTTATTAATACCCGTAGTTATATAAATGTTACAACGCTCTATTTTGCTGTGGCAAATACCAAGGTTAGCCGTGGCTAAATTTAGCAACGCCGGGATAGGCCACGCACAAAATTAACGTGGTTAAATTTATTAGCCACGGTCAATGTCCCTTTTAGCTACGGTTCTGACCGTGGCTAATGAGTGATTTCTTTGTAGTGTATGGACCAAATAGTACTTCAAATTTATAATTTTCCAGTAACTTGGTGACTAGAATTTCACCATGTATATAAAAAAAATTGATATCACTACCTACTTAGCTAAGTGTTGAAGTACAAAAGTAAGTATAGTTTTTATCGTCTCCACAGGAACTGGTGCGATATCGATGCCGTTCAACAATTAATATAATTTTAAGTAAAGTGATTAAAGATGTTTGTTTATGTAAAAGTAAGAAAATATAGTGATGGTAAAGAAATGGTTTAGAATTCAAAGAGAAAAGATTGTCGGGATTAGACTTTACTCATTTACTCGTATCTACATTTCTAAATCAGTTAGATATATTTTAACCATTCATCAATATTATCACGTATTGCTCACGTATGTTTCTGTGTCCAAATAACGAGGAGAATCACGTTATATTTATTAACCCTCGATGTCTCAACAATTAATCAATATAACGACTAATTATATTATTCAAACTCCGATGTCTTGGATAATTCAAACAACACAAAAGCATTAAATCCCAATACAAAAAGTGAATATTAATCCTAAATCTATGTCTAGGAATTAGGGTTTAATAGGTGATTATCTTTAAATTCTTGATTCAAACATTATATGTCTATAAATTTAAATCAAAAGCTAAACATGAAGATCAAAGATAACACCAATAATGATGAATGAATTAGAACATATCATAACATGATTAAGAGTTGTAAATATTCATAAACAAGCTACATCTAATCCTAACAACAATAGATTTAGTTATACATGGTGAGCTTACAAAGATGAGGAAAATAGAAGTGAATGAACATCACCCTTGATGTCTCAAAGATGTGTGAATCCACCTTTAATCTCCTAGGCAATGCACCTCAGGTTTCTCTAAGTGTTTCTCTCTGAAAATCTGTCTAATGGTCTCTTCTTCAAGGCTATTTATAGGCGTGAAAAGCAGCTGGTCGCTCAACTACCATCTGGTCGCTCAGCTACCAGCTTGTCTTGGTGAAGGGTTTATCTGACACGTGTAAAATTCCTACTTGTTGCCCAAGACTTCTTTCAATTTAGTCGCTCAGCTATCATCTGGTCGCCCAGCTACCAGCTTGTCTTGGTGAAGGGGTTATTTGACACGTGTAGAATTCTTTACTTGTTGCCCAAGACTTCCCTTTGGTCGCTCAGCTACCAAGCTTCAGTTTGCAGATTTTGTTTCCTTGGCTTTTCTTCAATTTTTAGCACAAAAACCTGTCAAAATGGTTAGGATTAAGATATACTAAACAATATAAAATAAAAACAACTATTTACATTATTTTGGAGTTTTTCAAAAGGATATCTTACAAAACAAGTTAATAAGTGCCTTAGTTCACTATATGATTTTACTACTTTTTTGCACTTATCAAACTCTCCCCAACTTAAAACTTTGTTTGTCCTCAAACAAAAGTCCAAAATAAACTCTTCAAACATGGCTCAAATATCATTAGTGCATAATTCATTTAAGCTTTGCAATCAATCAAAAACTTTGAATGTAAATCATTTTAAGTTTTGCATGATTTAATGTATTGCAAGTTTAAACCAATCATTCATAATCATCAAAGAATCAAAGCATGAATGTGAAATAGTTTCTAAATTCAAGCAAGATTTCAAGCTTTCCAAATCAACATGATAATCAACTAGAACCACAATTCTCACAAGTGTTTCAACTCAAGGGTGTAGTGTTTCTCTCAATCCAAACAATGTGTTCACAACAAATCAATTCAAACATACATCTAAACATAATCACAAGACATGCTATCAATCATGGATCACTAAGGTCTTTCTTCAGCTTGTAATGGGGCTAGGCTACAAGAAATCATTGTTTTTCTTTGGATTCAAAAGGCCTTAAGGATAAGAGAGCATGATTCTTGAGAATTTCATCACATAAGCTATTCACCCTCTTTCACTTTCCCCATGTTTTTTTTTTTTTTTTGGTGATTCTTTTATATTCCACAATCTTTCTTCTTTTTCTTTGCAATTTCATTTGTTATTTTTGACATTGTGACATAATTTTCAAAATTCTTTTTCTTTTTCACATTCACCAATTTTCAACTACTTCTTTTTGTTTTTCTCAATCAAATAACCTCTTTTCTCCCCAACTTGTTTTTGATCCTACTAAAATTCAATGCTCAATCATCCTAAGACAAGGGTTAAGTTATTGTTTTTCTTTATTGTGGTTTAAGGATTCAAAATCAAACAAAATTTTAAAATTTAAGGCTCAAATGGGGTAGCAAAGGATCACACTCTCACAAGGTAGGTTATTTTTGGCTTAAGTAGTTGCACTCAAATAGAAACATGACCTTGATCATTTCCATGACTTCAAAAACATCAAGTAATAGCAAGATTCAGTTAAAATCAACAGAGTTAAACACAATTGCTGGCTCTCAAATATATAAACAATGGAAGGTTCACACAATCTCACCCGGCTAGGTCTACGTGATTCTTAATCAATCAATCATGTTAAGAATGAATGAATGAAATCAAATTGAATGAAGCTACTTAGTTCAAATTCATCCTATCATTCAAAGATAATCACAAGCTTTTGACCTCAACTTAAGCAATTGAAATTATTCTAATCATGCATTTGCTTTTGATTAATCACAACATATTAATTCATATGCACATATAGCAGTCACAAAGATTTAAACCATGTTTGTTCAGTCAACATTTGCAATGAAACATAAAACATGAATTTAAATGACCGAAACAATAAAATATCACTGTGTATGGCGTGCTTTAATACTCTGCTTCTGCTACTCCCTCCTCTTCAAGAAGTGTGGACTGTCCTTAGGCCGAGAAAATGAAGTTATGTCTGCATTCACAAGGTAAACATACAGCCCTATGCTTTTGTAAGAATTTTTATAGGTGATGATATGTTTAGTGACAATAGCAGAAATAAAATTTCAAATGGAATTCACACCAATTCAAGGACTTTGTTTTCATAAGAGGATGAACATGTTCAAAAACTTATTATAACATATGCGAAATTAAAAATGCGTAAATAAAAGTAAAGGAAAGAAAATTGGGTTGCCTCCCAACAAGCGCTTCTTTAACGTCATTAGCTTGACGCCTTTTTGGTTAGAGTGGCCAAAACAAGACGGAAAGCACATCATCCGTCTCTTTTCTTCGGTTTGGGAGGAATTCCATGAACTTGAGAAATAAATGTTTCGGAGTCCATATCCTCCTTAATTCCTTCTTTTCGAACAAGGCACAAATTTCGTCTATGATCCGATCAATCTCCGCCTTGTTCTCTAAATCCTTCTTTTGTTCACATGACCCTTCCTTGTCAAATAATCCTTCATTTTCTGCAGCCATCATCACTTCTTCATTATCAACAGTATTGGTCTCCTCAATACATGGCAATTCTTGAGGAAGTTCTATTTAGTGTGGTGCTTCCATTTCTTCCGCTATTTTCACTACACCACATCCTTCGAATATTCTTTCTTCCTCATTTTGTTCAAAACCTTCTTCCACACTCTATCCACATTTCTCATTCTTTGTGAAATTATTATCTTTCTCATCAAGATTGGTCTGAGTGTTGGTTTGAACTTCTTTGATTTTCTTATCAGCCATTTGCTTGATCATTTGTGCAAACTGCTCGTCAGTCATCGGAGGACAATGACCAGTGGGATGGTCTCCACTACAAAGCTCACAATAAGCAACTTGTTTGTGTCTACTCGGCACTTCTTGCATCTCCTTGATCATATGGGCAAACTGTTCTTCAGTCATCGGAGGACAATGACCAGTGGGATGGTATCCATTGCAAAGCTCACAATAAGCAACTTGTTTGTGTCTACTTTTCATTTCTTGCATCTCCTTGAGATGTTGAGGAAATTTTGACAATTGTTCTGTTAACTCTTGCAATCTTTGAATCAACAAGTTGTTACTAGCTAATACCTCATTAGTACTATCCAATTCACTAATTCCATAATTTTGCCATTGCCATTGCTCTTGCTCTTGGGCATAATAATTATTGTAACCACGGTCAGTCATGGTCCTGTTTATGATGGGGAATCTGAAAAAGGATTGAACTTAACAAGAAAAAATTTCTTTGACTAGCAAAGAAAGATTAGTGCAAAACACAACTATACAATATAAACAAATACTTAAAAGAATATAAATTGTTGCAATGCTCCAATATCTAAACGCCAGTCCCCGGCAGCGGCACCATTTTGTTGAAGTACAAAAGTAAGTATAGTTTTTATCGTCTCCACAGGGACTGGTGCGATATCGATGCCGTTCAACAATTAATATAATTTTAAGTAAAGTGATTAAAGATGTTTGTTTATGTAAAAGTAAGAAAATATAGTGATGGTAAAGAAATGGTTTAGAATTCAAAGAGAAAAGGTTGTCGGGATTAGACTTTACTCATTTACTCGTATCTACGTTTCTAAATCAGTTAGATATATTTTAACCATTCATCAATATTATCACGTATTGCTCACGTATGTTTCTGTGTCCAGATAACGACGAGAATCACGTTATATTTATTAACCCTCGATGTCTCAACAATTAATCAATATAACGACTTATTACATTATTCAAACTCCGATGTCTCAGATAATTCAAACAACACAAAAGCATTAAATCCCAATACAAAAAGTGAATATTAATCCTAAATCTATGTCAAGAAATTAGGGTTTAATAGGTGATTATCTTTAAATTCTTGATTCAAACATTATATGTCTATAAATTTAAATCAAAAGCTAAACATGAAGATCAAAGATAACACCAATAATGATGAATGAATTAGAACATATCATAACATGATTAAGAGTTGTAAATATTCATAAACAAGCTACATCTAATCCTAACAACAATAGATTTAGTTATACATGGTGAGCTTACAAAGATGAGGAAAATAGAAGTGAATGAACATCACCCTTGATGTCTCAAAGATGTGTGAATCCACCTTTAATCTCCTAGGCAATGCACCTCAGGTTTCTCTAAGTGTTTCTCTCTGAAAATCTGTCTAATGGTCTCTTCTTCAAGGCTATTTATAGGCGTGAAAAGCAGCTGGTCGCTCAACTACCATCTGGTCGCTCAGCTACCAGCTTGTCTTGGTGAAGGGTTTATCTGACACGTGTAAAATTCCTACTTGTTGCCCAAGACTTCTTTCAATTTAGTCGCTCAGCTATCATCTGGTCGCCCAGCTACCAGCTTGTCTTAGTGAAGGGGTTATTTGACACGTGTAGAATTCTTTACTTGTTGCCCAAGACTTCCCTTTGGTCGCTCAGCTACCAAGCTTCAGTTTGCAGATTTTGTTTCATTGGCTTTTCTTCAATTTTTAGCACAAAAACCTGTCAAAAGGGTTAGGATTAAAATATACTAAACAATATAAAATAAAAACAACTATTTACATTATTTTAGGGTTTTTCAAAAGGATATCTTACAAAACATATTAATAAGTGCCTTAGTTCACTATATGATTTTACTACTTTTTTGCACTTATCACTAAGTTTATGGGAATTTGATAAAATATATATAATGAGTTTATTACAACAAAAGAATGGACACACAACTTTTAATTTTATTTCCTTCTCAATAAAAAAGAAGGGAGAAACATGTTAATTTTTTTCAGTCGAAAAGAAACATTAATTTCTGTTTTTGCTAAAAAAGTTAAAAAAACAAAAATAAAAAAGTGATATTCATGAATGAGTTACCACTTACCACATTTTTATTTTTGGTAAGCACTACATTTATTTAGTTTGCTTATATATTATTTTACTATATCAATTAAATTAAGTTCCTTTTTATTTTCAAATTTAAAAAGCAACTTTTCATTTTTTTCTAATAAAAAACTTTTCATTTTTTTCTAATAAAAAACTTTTCATTTTAAAACTAATATCATTAAACAAAACCTATATTTACTATATATCCTAAATTAATTAAAAACATTTAAAATTTATGTTCATGAATGAGTTACCCATTTCCCATATTTATTTTATTTTTTTTCTCTCTCATTTAATTTTAAAGTAGTATTGTAAAGAAAATTCTATATTTACTATATTCTAAATTTAAAAATATTATGAATAGATATTCATGAATACTATAGTTACCAACTATTGCATTTTTATATTTTATTTTCTCCCTCACTCTACTAAAATTTTCATTTATTTTCTTCTTAAGAGAAACAACTTTTTTTTTTTTTCAACAACTTATAAAATGTGGCCCTTCGAAGTTATAAATTTTAAATTTATATCACAAATATCCAAACTAATTTTTCAAATCGGTCCCTATTTCCATTTCATATGGAAGGAGAAAAAACAAAAAATTTAAAGAATTTGAGCCCTTATGTATCTATCTTCTTTTTCAGTGTTTATGCATGTCATAATTTTCAATCTAATCCAAAAGTTTCATTATAAAACCAAAGTCACACTCATTTCACTATACCACAAAATATCTTCTCTTTATATATGTTTTTTTCTCTCTCTTTCTCCTTTCATGTTTTTTGTTGGGTCCTTGTGAGTGGTAAAAGAATCTATAATTTTCTAAATGGCAAAACCTTTCACCAGGTTTGTCTTTTAACCTTCTATCATATGGTTGTGTTATTTTCTTCTCTTTAATTTTACTTTGTTGTTTTTTAATATTTTGGGTTGATGATTTGTTGAGTTATTGAACATGTAGGGTTTTTAGTCGTGATTGTGATATCAAGAACTAGATTGTGATAACTTGCATTTTTTAAAGATGTAATTTAATGTGAAAATAAAAAAATTATTTTATGAATTTTACAACTATAACTTTTTAAGGTTTAATTTTTTATTTTTTTTTTGTTGATTTATGAAAGGTTTTAAATAAAATTTGAAGCGATGACATAATTGTTGATGTTACAAAAAATGTTGTCCGATATAGTTGATAAAATTTCTATGATTTAAAAAACATAACATAAATTAGGTTTTTTTTTTTTTATTTTTTTTTTAACTATCGTCTCATAATTTGGGAGTATTTAACCATCAACTAATAAAAATAAATCATATTCATGTGAAATAAAAATTAATTATTAAGAGGTAGAGTGAGACTCACCAAACAATTATGATATATATCAAAAAAATATCTGGTGTTTTTTAAATTATGATAATCGAAAAAAAATGAAAGTGGTTGAATCCGTAGTAATATTGATGAGATTGTCACTTTTATATAAAATGAGTAACAAGAGAGGATTTGTCATTAGGTTCAAGACAATAGAACAAGGTAAGGCATAAAATGTTGCCCAAAAATATTTTAAGAAGGGTTGAAGTTCTTGTATCATAAGTTGAGGCATTGATATCTTTGATTCACTGGTTACAGTTTTGTTTTGCTTTCTTCTCTGTTTTTGCGGTCGGCCTCTTCGTTTTGAAGCCGATTGTGGTTCCGTCACTTTGGATTTTTGCAAAAGATTAATAGTTGGGGTTTTTGATATTTTAGGTTCTATGAAAGGTTCGGTGACAAAGAACGTTCTTTTTCAGAAACCTAAAATCTCAAAAACCCTAACTATATGAAGCTTCTGCAAAAATCTAAAGCGGTGGAGTCACCATCACTTTCGAAACAAAGAGCTCGACTACAAAAACAGATTAGAAAACAGAATTAAATTGTAACCGATGAATTGAAGAAGATTTCAAAGTCGATTGCATTGATCGAACATTACATTTCGAAAGAGATTTCAAAAAGCGTTGTTCGAATTGGAAAAGTTGTTAGCTATAGCATCATATATTACAGAGTTGAGTACGAAAAAGGTGTTTATAAGGATTTATATATTGGTGATATTCGGAGAATTCTTTTGGAAGATTATGATTTTGATGAGGATTTGATTCGTTCTGTAATCGATCTCAGCCGCCAAACCAGAGATTGAACATATTGAATTTATATTTGTACCTATGACCATACCTTATGTTTACCTAACCATTGCTAAAAAATAAAACGATCAATTATAAAATATCATATCATTTTAATAAAATTAAACAAATTTCAAATATTTTAACATTGACTCGTGAAAATTATAAACAAGATTATTACTAACCTCATGCTAACGTTCATATCTTTGTTGAAATATTCATATTGTGTTTGCATTATGTTATAAATAAACATTTTTATTAAAATTATATAATAGTTTAATAGTGTTGTATTTTTTTCAAAAAAAATTGATATAGATACATTATTATATAATAATATAAATAAAGCAAATAAATATATATGTGACAGGTGGATATGTACTAATTGTAACACTCCAAAATTTAGAAATAGTTATTTATTTATAATATAGTTTATTTAGGTGTTTATGTGCTTAACAAATTATTTGACAGGTTAGAAGTAGGGGATTATTAGTGGAAAATAATAATTAAAAATTTGAGTAGGAAGTTAATCAGTTGGAAAATTAATTAATGGAAGATATAGTAGAAAGATAGAATTTAAATTAGAATAGCATGAGTAAAGGGAGTTAAAAAATTACCAATCGTTAGTTGGTTCAGTTGTGATTGGCGCTGAACTTAGTAGGAAGGACCACAGTTCGATCCCCCGCAACTGCGATCGGAAGGGGGTTGTAACCACTTGATACTAGAACTGACCTCCGAACCAAATTAAACTGGTGATGAAAACCAAAAAAGGGAGTTAAAAAATTATAGATAATCTATGATGAGAAATTTTAGAAATATATTATGAAAATAAAAGACATGTGAAATTATGTTCTCTGACAGGACAAATGTCGTACACGATGTCTAAAACAACTTGTGCAACAATCCAGATGTCTTAGACAACTGATTCGACAATTGGTTACTAGGATCAATATAAAACTGAAGTAAATAAAAGCGAGTAAACAACACCAATATTTGTTAACCCAGTTCGATGCAAACTACACATACTCTGGGGGATACGAATCTAGGAAAGGAAAACTACTACTCCGAATTAATACTTAGTTTTACAACGCACACCAAAAACCTATTGGCATGTATGCCTTTTCTTAATCCTAGTAATCTTCTACCGAATGGCTCACTCCCCCTGAATATGTGAACCTACTTCGAGAGTTTAATGTTGCAGCTTGAGGAACCACCTAAAATTCCAAGGTTGGTTTGGAGCCAAGCAATACTTCGAGAGGACGAAAGGCATTCCGGGGGTCGAAGGGTGGTGAGGCTTGTAGGGTTATCCTAAAAATTCTTGGATAGTCGGATACTAGAAAAAGTTGAAATACCGACGGAATTTAGAGACAAAATATATTTCGTCTCTAATAGAGATGGAATTAGAGACAGAAAAACAGTTAGAGACAGATATTTTTATTTTAGAGACAGATATTTTTATTTTAGAGATAGATTTTGTCCGTCTCTAAAAGTTTAGAGACGAGGAAATTACCGACGGGATCAAATTCGTCTCTAACCTGCTTAGTGATGGAATATTTGCATTTTAGAGACAGATTTTGTCCGTCGGTATTTAAGATTTTTCTAGTAGGCAAGCAATACTTCAGGAGGACGGACAAGTTCAATCCGGGGGCTGAAGGGGTACGGTGGAGCTTGACCATCTAAAATTCCGGTGATAGTTGGATGCAAGCGTTTCTTCGAGAGTACGGAACTGAACACTCCGGGGGTCGAAGAAGTTGCCGTGATTTTGGTGGGTGCTACCTAAAATCCTATGGTAGTGGGATCCAAGATCTTCATAAGGGCGGAAGACATTCCGAGGGATGAAGTAATACTTGTGGTTCTAGCAAGGGTTGTTGGAAGTAAGTGGAGGCTAATGCCTAGGTAAAAGACTTGACCGGTGATCTTGGATAGAAGTACCAAGTTTCTAAAGAAAATAGAAAATAAAAATAAAGAGAGAAAAACTTCTACTAGACCAAGGCTAGTCTCAAATCACCATACAGACAAAAAAGAAAGAAAAATAAGAAATCACGAAAAGAAGACAAAAAGCAAGCTCATGAAAAAACTCCTTCATTTTGTAGTATAAATAAGAATGCTAATATAATAGTTAGTGATCATAATGCAATTTCATTCATTTTCCCTCAATCTATTCCCTCTATCATGAGATCATAGAAAACTTCCCCCCCCCCCCCCCCCCACCAAAAAATATATGGTAAAAGAAAAGAAGAAGCAAATGCCCTATACCTTAAAATGTGAACACTTCAATCTGTTTATCATTACAAGGAGGAGTATTAGATGATTGTTGCAAACATCATGTGGAAAAAACCAACAATTGTATGCAACTAAGTTCGTTAATTTTCAGGTTTACAATGATACTCTAAAAAACATTTGGTTAATGTTAAGTAGCAATATTGATAATAGCATAGATCAAGACAAGGGATAACTTCAATGTAATTAGTTACTTGATGTATAAGTAATGTTAGTGTAGAGTTAGTGCATGATAACTAAAGTGCAACACAATATGTAACTATAAATAACTTGTGTACTCTCACTTTTACACTAATGAGAATCATTTTCTCCATTTCCATTTTACTCATAACATGGTATCTAGAGCCTCTAATAGTTTGTTAGAGAGTTTGTTAGAAAGTTAGTTACAACTTTCCCTCATTTTCCATCACTTTCCCTCGCTTTCTTCTTCATTCTTCCGCTTTTTCTCATCGATCTTCAGCTGATTAATCTCACCATGCCTCCACGCGTTGCTCCTCAACCTCCTCAGCAAGATGTTGATTCCATTTTCTATGT
The DNA here is from genome assembly GCA_954870985.1 of Trifolium fragiferum. NCBI lineage: Eukaryota > Viridiplantae > Streptophyta > Magnoliopsida > Fabales > Fabaceae > Trifolium > Trifolium fragiferum. Next base: position 72,388,580 of record OX940789.1, on the reverse strand, counting down.
TCATCCTAGCGAAGGTCCCAATTCTGTGGTAGTTTCACCAAAACTCGTTGGATCGAACTACTTAGCATGGCATCGTTCGATGCAACGCGCGCTAGGAGCCAAGAACAAGCTCAGATTTGTGGATGGTTCTTTGGAAATTCCTCGTTTTGATGATTTGAATCGTGCACAGTGGGAAAGATGCAACCACCTCATTCTTTCTTGGATTCTCAATTCCGTTTCTGATCAAATTGCTTCCACCATCGTTTTCCATGAAAACGCCATTGATGCTTGGTGCGACTTGCAAGAACGCTTCTCCAAGGCCGATCGTGTTCGTATTGCTTCTCTACACTCTTCCATCAACAATATCAAACAAGGTACTAAAGCTGTTCTTGAGTATTTCATTGTGCTGAAGGTACTTTGGGAAGAATTGAATTCACATCGTCCTTTACCTGTTTGCACTTGTATTCATCAATGTCGCTGCCCTGCAATGCAATTAGTTCGAAATTATCATCATGAAGATCAAGTTCTTCAATTTCTTCATGGTTTAAATGATCAATTCTCTGTGGTTAAGACTCAAGTTCTTTTAATGGAACCATTACCACCTCTTAACAAAGTATATTCTCTTGTTGTTCAAGAAGAAAGTAACCACAAGTCTCTTTTGCCTCCTGATGATTCTTCCACTCTCATCAATGCTCATTATTTTGATTCTAAGGATAAAGGTCCTGCTTCTGGCTTCAATTCCAAGGGATCCAATCGCCAGTGCACCTTTTGTTATCGAAATGGTCACACTGTTGAATTTTGCTATCAAAAGCATGGCCACCCTAGCTTCAACAAGCCAAGAACTGGTGTTAATGCAGTTAATTCTGACTCGACAGAGGTTTCTTCTTCCTTAGGCAACACTGAAGTTGGTTCTTCATCTGGTTCAAGTTCCTCATTTCTCAAGAACGATATGTTCAACTCATGACTTTGCTTCAACAAGTGAACTTAGCTCCTTCATCTCAGGCTTCCACTAATACACCAACTTCTAATCAAGTCACTATTACTCCTTTGACTCAGGGTCCTTCACCTACTGAGTCTTCTTCAGGTACTTTCTTCACTTTTGCCAATTCCTTGTCTGTCACTCATTCTCAATGGCTCCTTGACTCTGGTGCCAATGATCATGTATGCAATTCTTCTCAATATTTTACTTCCTTACATAAAATTTCACCTGTTAATATTAGATTACCAACTAATGCATCTGTTCTTGTTCATTATGCTGGCAACATTCATTTTTCCAAAGAACTTTACCTTGAAAATGTGTTATTCTCTCCTGACTTTCATTTGAACCTTATCTCTGTGTCCAAATTGTGTAAATCCTTAAACTGATGCATTCAATTTTCTAACTCTAATTGTATGATACAGGACCTATATACCAAGAAGATGATTGGTTTGGGTAGTCAAGTGGCTAGTCTTTACACATTGCACACTAATCCTAGCTTTCTTGCTTCTCAAGCTTCCTTGCCTTTGCTATCCAAATCTATCAATCATGTATCTGTTTCCAATGTAATTCCTTTTTCTGCTTTATGGCACTTTAGGTTAGGCCATGTTTCAAATAAGAGACTATCTCATATGTCTCATTTGTACCCTTCCTTATCATTTGATAATAAAGCTGTATGTGATATATGCAATTTTGCTAGAAAGAAACAGTTACCTTTTCATTCAAGTAATTCTCATGCTTCTAATCCTTTTGATCTTATTCATTTTGATATATGGGGCCCCTTATCCACTGCCTCCATTCATGGTCACAAATATTTTCTCATTATATTAGATGATCACACTCGTTATGTGTGGATTCTGTTGTTAAAATCAAAAGCTGAACTAGCTTCCCAAGTTCAAAAATTCATTTTAATGGTTGAAACTCAATTTCATGTTACTCCCAAAGTTATTCGTACTGACAATGGTCCGGAGTTTTTCCTTCATTCCTTTTATGCTTCCAAAGGTATCCTACATCAAAAATCTTGTGTTGAAACCCCACAGCAAAATGGTAGGGTTGACCGCAAACATCAACACTTATTGAATGTTGGCAGAGCTTTATTATACCAATCCAAATTGCCTAAATCTTATTGGTCATATGCTATCCTCCATGCTACTTTCCTTATTAATCGTGTCACCACTCCCTTACTTGATAACCATTCCCCTTACCAAAAACTATATCACATTTCTCCCACCATTAACTCCTTTAAAGTCTTTGGTTGTTTATGCTATGCTAACACTTTACATCAAAATCGTACCAAGCTTGACTCTAGAGCTCGCAAAGTTTTATTCCTTGGCTACACTGATGGTATGAAAGGTTTTGCTCTTCTTGACCTTAATACCAAGGAAATATTTACATCTCGACATGTTTCCTTTCATGAACATATACTTCCTTACACAGTCCAAAATCCTTCCCCAACTTCCACATGGGAATATATTCCTTCTTCCTCTACTTCCTCAAACACCTCTATCCCTGACTCTCCTATCCCTTCTACTCCTTCACCCTCCCTTGAATCTTCTCCTTCCAATATTTCCTCTCAACCTTCACTTTCTTCCTCCCCACGTATTTCTTCTAGAATCAAAGCTAAACCTTCTTACTTGCAGGATTATGTGTGCCAGACCTCCATTGACTCACCACCAACATCCTCTACAGGTACTCCTTATCCTATTTCTAAATTCTTGTCTTATACTAACCTTTCTCCTGCACATTGTGTCTTTTCCATGGCTATCACCTCTCACACTGAGCCTAAGTCATATGATGAAGCAAGCAAGTTTGATTGTTGGAACCAAGCCATGAAAGTTGAACTAGAAGCTCTTGAGAAAACTAGTACTTAGACTATTGTTGATTTGCCTCCTAATGTGAAGCCCATAGGATGCAGGTAGGTATATAGAATCAAGTATCATGCTGATGGTTCTATCGAGCGCTTCAAGGCGTGTCTTGTTGCAAAAGGGTATAACCAAATTGAAGGCTTAGATTATTTTGACACATATTCACCTGTTGCTAAGCTTACCACTGTTAGGACTGTGATTGCTTTAGCATCTATCAATTATTGGATCATTCACCAGCTAGATGTCAATAATGCATTTCTTCATGGAGAGTTACAAGAGGATGTTTACATGCTTATTCCACCTGGTGTCACTTCTAGTAAGCCAAATCAAGTATGTAAGCTTGTTAAATCCCTCTATGGACTTAAACAAGCTAGCAGGCGCTGGTATGAAAGGCTTACCAAGTTTCTACTACATCACCATTATACTCAAGCCACCTCTGATCATTCTCTATTCACCAAAAGCACCAAAACCTCATTCACTGTCTTATTAGTTTATGTGGATGATGTGATAGTAGCTGGCAATTCAATGGAAGAAATTCAACACATCAAAGATGCTCTACATAGTGTGTTCAAAATCAAAGACCTTGGCCTGCTGAAATACTTTCTTGGCATTGAAGTTGCTCACTCAAAGCATGGAATTTCTTTATGCCAAAGAAAATACTGCCTTGATCTCTTGGATGACTCTGGTATACTTTGCTCCAAGCCTGCCTCTACACCCTCTGATCCATCTACTAAGCTTCACCAAGATTCAAGTGAACCTTACCCTGATATTCCTTCTTACAGAAGATTGGTTGGTAGACTATTATACCTGAATGGAACAAGACCTGACATTACATTTAGTACTCAACAACTTAGTCAATTTCTGTCTAAGCCAACTATGAGTCATTTCAAAGCTGCAACTAGAGTGTTGAGATATCTGAAAACTTGTCCTGGTCGTGGAATCATCATGCCAAGAGAGTCAACACTACATCTGCAAGGATTTTCAGATGCTGACTGGGCAGGCTGTATTGAAACTAGAAGATCCATATCAGGCCAATGTTTCTTGTTGGGAAAGTCACTTATTTCATGGAGGACTAAGAAGCAGTTAACTGTATCAAGGTCTTCCTCAGAGGCAGAATATCGTGCACTTGCTTCAGCAACTTGTGAACTGCAGTGGTTGCTATACTTGCTTAAAGATCTAGGTGTTACAAGTTCCAAGCTCCCCGTGTTATATTGTGACAATCAAAGCGCTTTGCACATAGCAGCTAATCCCGTGTTTCATGAAAGGACTAAGCATCTTGAGATAGATTGTCATGTTGTCAGAGAAAGATTAAATGCAGGAATGATGAAGCTATTGCCTATCTCTACCAAACATCAACTGGCAGACTTCTTCACAAAGCCCTTGCTGCCTCAACCATTTCATATATTGCTATCCAAGTTGGAGATGAAAGACATTTTCAAGCCTCCAACTTGTGGGGGACTGTTAAGTAGCAATATTGATAATAGCATAGATCAAGACAAGGGATAACTTCAATGTAATTAGTTACTTGATGTATAAGTAATGTTAGTGTAGAGTTAGTGCATGATAACTAAAGTGCAACACAATATGTAACTATAAATAACTTGTGTACTCTCACTTTTACACTAATGAGAATCATTTTCTCCATTTCCATTTTACTCATAACAGTTAATCTAGAAAGAAAGAGGCACACAGAAATGAAAAAGGAGAGTTTGTTAATATAATTAGAAATGGAAATAAAAAAGAAGAAGAAATCCCTCAAGAATGAATTGGTCCGGTGCTAAGGGTCCAGTGCTTTTTAAGCTGGTGGTTAGGGGTTCATGGCTCCTAAGTATGGAAAGAATTCGGTTGAGAAAGAGAATTCACTTTGTGTTCCACAGGTTCTCCTACGAACATTAATCATCTCAAACGACGGTTTACTTAAAAAAAAAAGAGTGTGTATGCAGACATATCATCATAATAAAGTCTATAGGAAAACATTGAAGATGGTAATGCACACTTATGTCAAGTGTGTATGGAGACTTTATAATATTAAAGAAAAGACAAGTTTCACATGAATCCTTAATTTAAATAAAACTATAAGAAGATGAATGTGTGAAGTGAAAAAGAAAAAGAAGAAATCAGTGTGTAAGAATGAACGTGTCAAGTGATAATATAAAAATAATCAGAGCAAGTTTCACATGGATCCTTATATATATATATATATATATATATATATATATATATATATATATTTTTTTTTTTTTTTCACATCAACTTATTATTATAACTTTAGGGATCCAGGTTCGGTGCCTTCGTTTTTTCTATGTAGTCGTGCAGTCGGTCCATTTATAACCGTTCGATCAAGATCGGACAGCTGTAATTTAAAATATGCATTTATTGATAATATTTATTTAAATCGTCCGAACCAACTGCACCGTGCAGTCGACTGTACCTAATCCAAATCCTAACTTTAGTAAGACATGTTTGTCACTCAAGATATGCACAAGAGCACCAAGAAGTCGTTTTCGGAGCAGTATGAGTTTTATGATGAATTTTTTTATCAAGAAGTTTTATAATGAATAACCCATCAATTTAGTTCGATAGTTTGTGTGACAGGGGCTAAAATATATACAACAAAGCGAAATTAAAATTAATATTGATACTGAAATCTGATATATATCCGATGAAGTGATCTTGTTACATGTAAACTTAATAAACAAACAAATAGAAAGAAAAACATAAACTTAGGGGTGGCAAAACGGGTCTGATCCGCCGGGCCGGTTCGTTTAACTCGCTATTTTTGGCGGGTTGAGCCTGAGTTTTGAGCTCGGCATCTCTAGTTGGCCCGCTCCGCCGAACTCGCTTAAAAAACGGGGCGGATCGGTGGCGGGGCGGGCCGGTCCGCGAGTTACATATATTTTTTTTTAAAAGTAAAGAATAAAAGAAAATAGCTCAACCCAATAAAATACAACACATATTTAAATTTTGGATTATAATTATATTGAATTTGTTAACTATGTTCTTAGATGTGTTGATTTGATGTTGCGCACGTGGTTGATTTGTCTCAAAAAATTAGTTTTTTCTCACAAATTTGTTTGTTTCTGTTTTTTATAAATAATATTAACATTTTTTTTCTAATAAAGTGTCAAAATAAAATATATATATATATATATATATATATATATATATATATATATATATATATTTTTTTTTTTTTTTTATTTGACGGGCCGGCCCGCCAACTCGCTTGTCCGCCAATAAACGAGGCGGGCTGTGATTTTAGACTTGGCCACCTAAGTTGGCTCGTCTCGTCTCGTTTTTAGGCGGGCTTAAGTGGGCCGAGCCTAAACGGGACGGGCTTGTCCACTTTGCCACCCCTACATAAACTGCTACTGATGGATCAACTCCTTCACTTGGTTTCACTTTCTAATTCGACAAAATTTAGAATTTTTCTCCTACTTACCATATATATATATATAGAGTCAGGATCCGTTGACACCAATTAGTTTGACACAAAATGTTACACCTCTCAATAACGTTTTAACCGATATAAATTTTATAAAATCCACCATTGGATTGTAAGTTTATATCATATAGATCATTTGTGTAAACTGTCAGACATATGTTATTAAGATGCATAAAGATTAACGACATTTAAAAAAAACGTCCAAACCGTTAATTTTGATGTATCTCAATAACATATCAAATGATTTTAGATTTGTTTGACAATTCACACAAATGATCTATATGTTATAAACTTTCAATCCAACGGTGAATTTTATAAAATTTATATCGGTTAAAACGTTATTGAGAGGTGTAACATTTGGTGTCAAACTATTTGGTGTCAACGGATCCTGACTATATATATATATATATATATATATATATATATGGGGAGGGATCAAATTACACCGGTGTAACATTTGAGTAATGTTACACCGCTCAATAATGCTTTAACGAATTTAAATTTTACGAAATCCACCGTTGGATTGAAAGTTTATATCATATAGATCATTCATGTTAAATTTTATAAAAATCTAAAAAATTTTGGTATGTTATTGAGAGCAATCAAAATTAACGGTTTTTGCATTTTTATTGAATACTGTCAATCTTGATTTGTCCCAATAACCTATCAAACGATTTTAGATTTTCATAAAACTTAACATGAATAATCTATATGATATAAACTTTCAATCCAACGATGGATTTCGTAAAATTTAAATTCGTTAAAGCGTTATTGAGTGGTGTAACATTACTTAAATGTTACACCGGTGTAATTTGATCCCTCCCCTATATATATATATATATATATATATAGTTGCTATTGAAACGGTGGTTGCATGCACAAAATAAAAATTGCAGTTCGGTGCAATTCACTTTTAATTAAAAAATTGATGAACCCATACACTATGAATTCAGCAGTGTCCTTCAATGATTGAAAGAAACCATCTATCAAAAGTAAGAGTCGACACTTGATTTATAATAATAAAATAACACCAATTGTTCAAAAATTTACAAAACTCTAACGTTTGCTCTTGCTATAATTTTATTTCTTTTCTTATTTTTTTCTACAAAGAAGGTTAAATCTAAGCCAAATTTCATTGTAAAGTTACTACCCATTAATCAACATTACTAGCCAAATTTCTCTAAGTGTATTGAAGGGACAACTATACATTGATTTTCCGAAGAGAAATTTACTAAACCCTCTAAAAGGGTAAATACTATCCATATATTGATCAACTTTAAGTGTCAAATTTTTTATTGTTGTTAACTTTGCAAAGCTTTATACTCTATAAATAGATCAAATTGTATTCTATTTGTTATAGAGAGAGAGAGTAAGAATATGACGAAAACTTTAAAGTTTGTTTCCACTATAATTTTATTTTTTTCTCTATTTTTTACTAAAAAGGCGGTTCCAAATGACATTCCATCTACATTTTGGAAATGTCAAGATGATAAAGATTGTAATCGAGGACTCACTGCTCTAGATATCATATATCTAAATGTTCGTGGGAAGAAATTAATGTGCGAGAATGGCATTTGTCATGTCATTCGCTTTTAGTCTCGAAGTAGACAAATCCCATATGTAGAGAAGAATGAGTTCTACCAATAAACAACAAATAATTGCATTTTTATCTTTTCATTTGTTAATTTGAGGCGCCTTGTAACTTTGACTTTGTGCACTAAAATGTTGGTAATGAAATGAAATTAAATTATCTTCCTCTCTCTTAATTTTGGATATTTAACGGTGGAAAAAAGTTGTAGTTTTACATTGAACCCCATAACTTTAATTCACATTAATTTATTTTGAGTGGAGAGTGAGATTTCTTGCTATAAAATGGTTCGATGCAAAATTAGCTCAATGGAAGGCAAATCAACTCTCTTTTGCTAGGAGTGTAACTTAGTGTGCATATTCACTGTCGAAACCAGTTTTTTGCAGGAGATTATAAGTCCTGGATTTCTTTTAATATCAATAATGGAGCTGGCTGTGGAATCTAGAGTCAGACTGGAGTAGTGTGGGCTGTGGCATGTCATTTTATATGGCTATGGAGAAACAAAGGAAATGCACACAAAGGAGAGTATACAAGATCAAGCAATAAAGTGCATCATATTTTACAGCATGTTAGGCAATCATATTGCTGAGAATTCATAAGAATTGTTGAAAACCAAGTGAAGTGGTTTCCTCCTTTGAATGGTTGGGCTAAATTGAATATTGATGGATCTGATCAAGAAGATGTTAGTTGATGACTTCACGTCATTTGAACCAAATTGTAAGGCTTACTAGAATGTTTAGTATTTTTTGCTTTGTTTTCAAACAAAAATAAGAAGAAGTTGCATCAAGTACAAGATTGCTTCAATCACAAGAAAGGAAGAAAAAGTGCAAAAAATTGAAGTCAAGCTGCACCGAGTGCAGTGCAGCAACCATGGCGCGTGGCGCAATACCACAAGATTTGGAGTTCCCAATCTTGCTAACTGCGCGCGGCGCAGGTGCGTTAGGTCTATAAATTGGATTTTCTGATTCACAACAGGTGTTACAAAAATTTGGCGAGAAAAGGCACATTTTTGGAAGTGAACTCAGAGCTGCTCAAGCAAGGTTTTCGAGTGTGGAAACACATAAAATTCCTTCTTCTAATGAATTCTTTCACTCATATTGATGTAATTTCTATGTCAATTCTGCCTAGCCAAACTTCTTTGATTGGATCTTAGGGGATTCTAATTGCTATTATTTTGAACCATGTAGTTTCATATGATACTTTAATGATTTACGAAGTTAGTTTCAGTCAATTATTGTTCTTAATGCTTGACATGATTTGGCAAATTGTGCGATGATT